>JAGXJF010003318.1:0-563621 GCA_019208055.1 Stipa capillata
AACCGACCGAACCGCAGCACGGCAGCGAACTCTCCGTCCTCTACTTGCGCGACCGCGACGTGCAGCACCAGCACGACGACGACGACCTCCACCGCGACGATGGCCGCGCCTCCCCTCCGCCTCCTCCTCCTCGTCGTCCTCGCCGTCGCGTCGGTGTGCCTCGGCGCGGTGGTGGCGGATCAGCCCGGGTAGGTGCCCCCATCGCCGTTCGTTTTCCTCTGTTGTGATCCGACCAGCCGGAAGCTGACCCGATTCTCTCGTCTCGCCTTGTGCCTCCAGATCCGGTGAGGGATACACGATAGCCGGCCGCATCAAGATAGATGGTTAGTGTTCCGGCTCTGCTCGCCTATTGTTTGGATGGATTCGGTTGAAATTTTACGAGATGCGTGTTTAGGTTGTTGCCATGTTTGGGATCTCTGGGAATTGTGTCAGTTTAGCTCGGTTCAAAATTAGATGCATCTTACTATAACTTAAGTGTGACGGTTGTTTGGGGGTAAGCGCTATTCAATTCTATGCTCGACTCTGGTCAATTTGGTGGAATTGCTTTCGAGATCTGTAGATCAGATGGGCACGTGATTAAAGTAGTGCCAACTGCGAACTGTATATATGCTGATCTCCGTGTAGTGATTACTTGGTATTGTGGCAGTCCGATTGCTAGAAATTAGTGGTATTTCAAGCACTCAAAGACTACATTACGTTGATGCAGTTTGATGAGGCCCTATTTTGGTTGGTTCAGGGATCAATTTGCCAATGCTTAGGTGGTATTCACAAATTCATATTAGTTGATTTTCAAAGTTTTGCCATTGGTTAGGTGCAATTCATATTGATTTGCTGCATAGTAAACTGATTTCCAACTTTTCATCCAGTTGTTGTCCCATCACTTTTCATCTCGGACGTTCTGGAACAAAAAAATGCATCCGTTTCCGACTTGATTAAGTAAAAAAGCAGGTAGCCAAACACCCAATTACGTAAAAGCAGTTCACCCCAACGTGATTATCATAATCCACCGCAATGCCAACGGGGCCTTAGCCAACTTTTATCTAAGTTTGAAAGCTGAATCTAGGTAGAATTCTGAATAGCAAAAGCTGATGCGCTGTGACTGCTCTCTAGTGTTTCAAGCCTTTTGTTTTGAGAAACAGAACCAGCAGATGTAGGAAACTGTTTCTTCGGTAGCCTTTTGTGTTTCTACATTCTAGTAGAGAGAGAGAGTCTTGTGTGTTTCTACTTTCTAGAGAGAGAGAGAGAGAGAAGCACTCTGATGTGCTTCCCTCCTTTTGTCTCCCTTACTTGGAACCATTGAATGCACAGTAAGCAAGGGCTTTGTGACCAGTTTTTAGAATTGTCTTAGTGAAAACATTTGCAGCTTATGGATAGAATACTGGATTGTTTTCCCTTCCATCCAAATCACCTATTACAGTTTAGGATCTTGCATCTTGTTCCTTGTAGCGCATTTATAGATTAAGTTTCCATATGTCTACATTGATGTTTTCTTAATTCTTATAGCTGCAAGTACAAAGGGCTTTGGTCTTCCAGCCAAGACTTCAAACACAAAAGTGATACTTAATGGTGGTCAGAAGGTTACATTCGCCAGGCCAGATGGCTACTTTGCATTGTATCCTACAAAAACATCTATACCACATCCTTCCAAATCTACTTCGAATTTCCTGGGGAGGGGGTATCTCTATTTGTATAAAATCTACTTGGTCTGTTCTACTTAGCGTTGTTGGGTTTCTCATTGTCTTACATTTTCCATTTTATGTGCCGATTTATTTATCTTAGAAAAAGGTAGAAGAGAGTTTATGGGATGATAAGTGAAGAATTTGTAGATCTCATTGTGTCTAGGTATTGTTTATAGTTTATTGTCTGGTGTTTGTGTGACTGTTCCATTATAGACAGCCATTGTGCAATGTTAGCAGAATATACTATGTTGCTTTACTGTTGCTCCTTGACATAATATGCTTAAGCCACAACGTGCCAGCTGGGACTCATTTGATTGAGATCTCCTCCATTGGTTACTTCTTCTCGCCAGTAAGTATTTATTAGTCAATTTTGTTGTAACATGAGCGAAATGGACATTAACATTAGATATTTATTCTGTCGCATGCTAGGTTCGAGTGGACATCAGTGCCAGGAATCCTGGACACATTCAAGCAGCATTGACTGAAAACAGAAGAGTTCTAAATGAGCTTGTATTGGAACCTCTGAAAGCAGAGCAATACTATGAGGTGGCTAATGCTAGAGATATTTGTTTAGCTTTCTTCACTGTTTGCTATTGTCAAATACGTATTTGACCAATCTATGTTTTTTTCTTCCCTTTTTTCCCAGACAAGGGAGCCTTTCAACATTATGTCACTTTTGAAGAGCCCCATGGGCTTGATGGTCGGTTTTATGGTCATAATGGTCTTCGTTATGCCGAAGATGATGGAGAACATAGGTAAGCTGCACACCTTTGACCTTCTATGTCCAAGAATAGACTATGAATTTCCTGTTATTACATTATGCTTCATACAAATTAGTAGCAGCTTGGTAGGACATGATTCATGCTTAAATGAGTTTTTGCGCGATATAAGTCGTGCAAACTTATAAGGCAAGATATTAATTTTAGAATGCTGCTCATATTTGCATTTTCCATTCTGTTCCATTGGTTATGGATTCAGTCTATTTAAAATGAGCAGTAACATGAAATCTTGTATCAATAATAATGATCTTTTAAAATATCTACACATTAGTATGTACTGTTTCTGAATCTCTGTTTGTGTTGGCATATGCATGGCATGTTGTCTGCCTTTTCAGCTTTTGTATCTACAGTTTATTGGTTGCTGCTAAATGCTTTTATGTTGGGTTGTTTGTTTCATTTTAATACATCTTTTTTGATAGCAGTGACATTTTTCTTTGAAGGAATTCCTAGTGGGTTAAATTTTTATTTCTCTCATCAGCTGTACCTTATGCAAAATATTTCAGTATTCCCTGACATGATAGTCTGAGATCTCATGTAGTTTGGTGATGTGTACAATATATGCTTCAATGAATGTTTCCTTGCAATGGTTTGTGTTAATTTCATTTCTGTATCTACCTGACTATCTGTGTGTTTGATACTTGAAGATCCTGAGGAGATAAAGCAAGCTCAAGAACAAATGAGGAACTCCCCGGTTCCATCCTTTTCTGGCTTACTAGCCAGAGCAAACAGCTAGATGTAGAACACAGTGACAATACGTGTTTTAAGTTTATGATGTGATGAAGAGCAATACTAAACTGCTTCGTGCTCGAGTCAAATTATCTTTCCCGGGGACAAGGTGGAAACTCTTTCCTCATTTTTACTGTATTCTAAGATGTAGCAGGTCTGTGATGTAGAATTCTGAAACATCTAGCTGAAGTAGTCATGCATTGTTAATTTGTAGCGCAGACTGAGTTCAGTGTGTCAAATTTTTGTATCGTATTAACATTTGCTGCCGTGTTGAGTCATTGACTATGGCTATAGGCATACTTGCTGTTGACCTGTGGTTAATCACAAACTTCATCAGACTATGAACTTAACAATATGCTATCAGGCCCCTATCTCAAGGCTGATAAATGTATTCAACTCAACAGGAATGATGGTAGGAACATGTTTTAACTCCTCTCCAGGTTATGTAGGACTCGTAATTTCTTGATAACATTTAACAGGTACGGATTTGACTCCTATTATGATGGATGGTATAGTAGTTGTGTATTGGCAAAGAAAGTAGAGTCCTTATCAATCAGTTATATGGATTTGCTCTGTTCCTTTTTCTGAAAACATCAATCTGTTATATTGAATTCCAAAAGCTTTTGCTTCTAGTACGGAAGACAACACGTCTTGCTCACAAGACATGGTTGAGCCTTAAGCATGGGAAGACAACAAGTCTATCTAGATTGATAACAGGATGGAACTTGGTACGTACTACAGTCTATAAAGATGATTAGAAATTGATATCCTAGTCGATTGTTTAAAACTTTTGAAATTGAAACTTAATGCTGCCATAAATATGATTAGAACTTTAGGACGCGCGCACATATCTCCCAGAGAAAAAGGACGGTTTGCCAACATCTCCATTAGATTTGTGCAACTCTTTCTTACTGCTGAAAATGACCATACAAAGTTAAGGAATATAGAAATACAAAGTTGTGTAGACCAGACGTTCACGCCTCTCTTGGTGATTTTATAATATATAAGCACAAAGCGTGCGATTATCCTTCTCAATGTCTCTGTTCTTTTGTTTTGTGGACGGTTTAGGACTCTAACTAGATAACTATTGACTTATATAGTCTCTAGACTCCATGTAAGTACACCTCCTTCTCGAGTATTAATATAGAGTAACCAGAGTTTGACATGAATAGTAAAGAATTCCTATGAAACTGACATGCAATCAATTTCTTGACACATATTGTGAACTTGCAGCAAAATAAATGTCAGCTGAGATTCAGAATGCTGTCATGTTTTTGCAGTTTGCAGCCATCCTTGACCAAAGTTAATTTCTTGGACCACTCCCTGCCTTGTCATAACAATTGCATAAATATACGCCTATCTGAACTAAAATTCCTACTAGATTGCAGTAAGCTGGAAGAAAGATATAAACCGAATTATTCGCTGGAAATCCTGCTTAGTTTGATACCTGAGCAGCATATGATCAATAGATAGAGCCACGGGACATGTTCTACTAGAGTACAATCTATGCATCTCTCTCACTGTAACTGCACACAGCTGGTCACACTCACAAGTCACAGCCCATGGGAATATGTGTTCCCCAGTGACTCGAAGAGGATAAGGCACAAACGGGAGCAGGAAATGCCTGAACCAGGTCGCACCTTGGGAACCTGAAAGGCTGAAAGGAAAGTGATATGTTCCATCCTTAGAATCACACACTTTTTTGTGCCGGAGAATACAAGAATATGCATTTTCAGAACCAGCCACAAGCTCCATGATTTGAGAATTCGGATTATTTGCCTCCTGGCATTTGTCTCTTCTTGTGTGTGTCAATTGACTGTTTTCTTCGAGCGCGAAAACCAGTCGTTTTCGTCGAGCTTGAAGATAGAATGAGCCATGATGCCTGGGACCGTGATCGTTCAGTGGTCCGTGCTACCTGCTGCAAGCAAGATGTAACGTCTTCTTCGATATATGGCGTCCCATGCAAGCTATGTGCAAAAGGAATTTGGCATTTTCTTCCTTTATTTGCATCCCGATTTATCTTTTGTTCTGTTGGAATATGTTCTTGGAAGAGATAGAGAGGAATACATAAAAGAGAAGCCCACTTGCAGCAGTGAATTAAGGCTCTGACGAGGAAAGGACGATAGTTACATAGAAAGGGTATATCTGAGCTGTACCAACAGCTCTTTGAGGCCACTTTTTTCTCGAATGCACATCAAAACACGTGTCATTATGTATTGGAGAGAACGTAAAGAAGCGCAAAGTGTTACAGACGGTCACTCAAGCGACCTCGACCAAAGATGAGAATTGAAAGAAAAGAAGAAACGACCTAGCCACCCAGCCCTGAACAGAGCATAGCAACGAACTATCAGGCCCCTTCTAGACGGCTTCGGCTTGTGCATAAGCCGACTTAAGCTTAATAGTGTGGGAAAGCCTGATAAGCTCCACCATCTTCTTCTAGACGGCTTCTGAGATTTGATCTTATAAGCAGAGGTGGATTGTGGAAAGTCTGTAATACCCTTTGTCTTGTTTGTTTGCTATTTGAATGATATTAATAGTATTTACATATGTTTTTACGCAGTTTAACACATAAATGAGATATGAAAATAGAAAAATATGAATAAAAATTATTCAATTGCCATAAAAAAAGGTAAATTGCGCATAGAAGAACACTATTTTTTTGTCCAAAAAAATAGAACGTATGAATAACAACGCATCATGTAGATATTCCCTCTCACGCTACCAAGCCCATAGCAATGGCATCGCGTATTTGCCCCATAGTCCCATCATCTACGGGCGCAGCATTTGTCACGCCATTAGGAGGTGGCCCGTATTGTAGAATATACTCCTCTCGCTCAACCCTCTCGAAATGCTCATCTCGTAGAGTATTATCATGAATGAAATTATGCAAACACATACATGCAGAGATTATCATCTTTTGCTTCTCAATTGGGTAGCTTGGTATGCCTCCTAGAATACGCCATTTCATCTTGAGAACACTAAATGACCTTTCAATGACGTTTCTTAGTGATGAGTGGCGATGGTTGAAGATCTCCCTCATCCCAACCGGAGCTGCCAGTTGAAATTCAGGTACATGGTATCGTTGTCCCTTGTATGGTGCTAGACAGCCAATTCGGTTTGGATATCCCGAATCAACAAGATAGTACTTTCCTACAATTAAAGAAAAATAAGCACATATTTAAAGCAACTAGTGATAATTGAACATATAAAATTCACATAGAAGATTGTTACCTCCCGGAGGGTGTGGATAATTCGCATATTCAACCAAAGCATCTGACCATACACGCGTATCATGAACAGATCCAGGCCATCCAGTAACCACGAAAGTGAACCTCATGTCAAAATCACATATTGTCATGATGTTCTGACTAGTATAACCATGCCTATTCGTGTGACTAACTTTGAGATGTGCTAGCACTATCACAGGAATATGTGTTTCATCTATTGCTCCAATAGCATTATTGAAATGAGGAAAAAACATTGGTTTATGAAGTCTATGATGAACTTCAGTGAAAGCATGATCTTTTGGTTTGATATAATCACCAGCCATGCGGTCGACGCACTTCAAAATCTCACTAAATTTGACACTAATAGTAGATGCACTATGTTCAAATCTATCAGCGCCATTACTATTAGATTGAGGTGACCCACATGTCCATAAAAAGAGTGCTAATGTTTCTCTAGAGCTCATGAAAGGAGTTGATTCTAACTGATAGTTGTTCACTAAGGTCTCATGCAACATGTGAAATACTGACCTCCTCATTCTGAACATATCATAGAACTCTTTTGGATCCTGTATTTTTAACTCAACCCACTGGATCCCTGTCATAAAAGGTAGTCTCATTGGCCTTCTTGGAGCTGGATTGCTAGTTTCTAACATGTACGCCATTGCAAGAAGTGGGATGAATTCATCAACTGAATCTTCTGTCATCTGCCATTTTTAACAAAGTAGAATAACATAAGTCCAAATCTACAATGACATATCCATAACAAGCAAAACAGCATCACTCGCAAGAAATGGACAATACAAATAACAATATAGGTCCAAAGCAAATGACATTACACATTACCAATATAGGTCAAAGCAAATGACATTACATATTATCATTATAGGTCCAAAGCAAATGACATTACATATTAGGAATATAGGTCCAAAGCAAATATCATAGTCATAACCAACAAGGGTTCAAATCAAATAATGGAACTAATGCTTCTTTTGCTCCGCCTCCCATGTCCTCTTGAGCCATGCTAGCCTTCCACGTGGCGTCTTCAAAGTGATGAAGAAATCATGCCATTCTTTATGTCTCAAGAGTTGTGTAGCATAGAAATGTTCATCACTGCCTTCCTCGGCCCCATCCTTCTCCACCAATGCCATCATCTCTGCAATCTCCGCTCTCACGGAATCAGCAGTCACTGGAGTACTAGATGTCACAGAATTTTGACTCTTCTTTTCATATATGTCTAACAGACGATGCATAACACTAGAAGTATCATTGTCAACTCTCTTTTTTGATGGTCCAGGACTAGGTGAATATCCAGTTGTCCTCTTCTTCCCACTCTTGCTACCCACAGGTGTGGTATCAAAACCTAACCCTTCACAGCCTGATCCTGCATCCTCTTCCTCAATTTCAACAATTACTGGTGAAGCTTGAGATGCTGCACCTGGTACCCTTGCATGTTCATTCGTGACACTATGAGCATCAAAAAGTATTCTCATCTTATCCTCGCTATCAAGTGGAGCAGTCCAAAATTTGGCTGCTTCTGGACATCTCTGCAATTTAATACAAGACCACATGAGTTTTCTAATTAATGAAGAAATAATGGAAGCAGTACAAAAATATGCATACTTTAATCTCTGCCTCCCACCAATCATCGCTAGCCTCAATGGTACCCGTGACAGGATCTCTTCCTAGACCGGAGGCATGTTGGTTCAATGTCTTCCAAATGTTATAGCCTTTTTTTAGTGTCTCCCATCGATTCTTGAATTGTTTGCACTCATACTTCCTTTTGGTGCGCTCATTGAATTTGGTTATCAAATTGGCGTACCCAACATTATTCAAACATTGGGTCGGCCGATTGTTTGATTGCACTTCCTCCACACATATGTCAAGGAAAACCCTATGAGCGACGGCATCCCAAGTTGCTTTCCCAGTTTTTCCTTTATCCATCTATGAACACATGTAAAATTATCTCAAGCACAATGTATTAATACATCTCAAATAATCTAATTGCATGTTCTCTTGCACATAACTATCGTGTAGCTGTCTGGGTTTGAAAGAATTTGATAAATGGACAACCAAGATCTAAGTTCAGTGCCATCAAAGTTTCAAGAAACGAAAAGTTCAGTACCATCAATAAGCGTAGCAGTATTTTTCTTTCAGCCTATCCATTTTGAAACACCTAAACCAAGGGAGAAAGAAAACTCTAGGCATGGCCGAACAAGCAAAAATGCAGGTAATGTCAACACCATATTCAACATATATCTGAATCATCTGGGAATCATTCACTGATCCCAAAAAGGACATTCAGTTTGAGATGGCATCAACATCATTTGAAGCTACTATTACATATCCAAACATCAACACGAACATAGGTATCTAAATTCAAATTGTAAAATCAGCCAACCATCCGGTTAACACAAACATCAACACGAACCACGCAATTTTTGATCTCAGTTCGTCGGAAACATTGGCACCTTACAGGTACTCTTAAGGACCTGTTCTAAGTCTACAATTTTTAGTTTACACAAATGATTAGTTGTGCATATACACATACAACATATATTTTTAGCTAACTGAAGATAAACGGATGATAATGCTGCATGTTGCTGACCAGCAGAACAGGCGGCTTATAGATTAATTCAACATAATTTTTTTGACAAAGAGAGTTCGTTCCCGATTTCATTAACGAAATCATCGAGCATTACAAAAGCCAGGCCACACATGTTATGGTGAAAGAAAGGAAAAACTTGGAGTTCTTGAGCTGGAACAAACAAATCAAACTTGGAGTTCTTCAAGACTGAGCAACGAAACAAATCAAACTTGGAGTTCTTGAGCTGAGTAGCACTAGACCGGAGTAGCTTGTGATGGGGGAAGAGGAGGAGGAGGCGGGTTAGGTCACCTCAGCGCTTGTGCCCCTGGAGTTCTTGAGCTGGAGGCGGCGGGGGTGGGCCCGGGGGCTGTCAGAGGCGGCGGGGGCGGGGCCGGGGGCGACGGGACGGCGGGAGGCGGCGGGGGAGACGGAGGTAGGGGCAGGGCCGGGGCGGGGCCGGGGCCGAGGGCGACGGGACGGCGGGAGGCGGCGGGGTAGGCGCAGAGCAGGGAGGAAGGGGAGGTGGCGGGGAAGGGGAGAGTCGGACGGGTTGGATCTAGGTAGGGAGGGGGCTGCGGGATGGGGTTAGGTCTAGGGCAATTTGCGGATAATTTGTTTCAACATCGAGGGCAAAGTGGTAACGTGATGAAAAATAAGCTCGGGAAGCACCTTCCACCCAACTTTTGGCTATCTACATGATTTTAAAGAGGCTTTTTTCTACAGCTACCTAGAAGCTAACCCTTCTAGACAGCTTATGGCTTCTTGGGGCCATAAACCACCCCATAAGCTGTCTAGAAGGGGGCCTCAATATCCTACCAAAAGCAGAGCCTAACTAGATCCTAAAGCTACGACCAGAGCTAGCGCATTAGGTGTCTAGACACTGGGGGTGCGTTTGGTCGGAGAGCAAGGATGAATGGGTTAGAGCCATCCAGTTTTTTGTGATCGGGATGAGCCATTTTTTTGTTTGGTCAGATGGATTGAATGAATCAATCTTCTGTTTGGGATGAAAGCTAGATGAGATAAGCCAATTTAATTTAATTATATTACTTAATTTATATTAATAATAATTAATTATACACTAATGAACACACTAAATACCTATCAATGCTAAACTAACCATAATACTTACTAATTAATCTACTAATTATATATTAATCAACACACTAAGCTAATCTTACTGTTACAAATACTAATTAATAATAAAACATGTTAACTATCACTAATAATTAATAATTATCACTAATCATTTTCTAATGGTCATGATTAGAGAAGGGCGACAGCCTCATTTGGCCATTTTGGCCGGCTCTCTCTATCCAGCATCTTTGTAGAATATTTCTTTTAGTTGGTTGCTCATATCCACCTCATCCCTCTAACCAAACACAGGGATATGCTCAAAAAGGTGGATATCTCTATCCCATCTATCTCCATCCCTCAAACCAAACGCACCCTAAGTGTGCAACAGCAACTTCCGAAGTTCCTTGGCACCAGCGAGCTTTCATAGCTTAGTCTCATTAACCATGGACTCGACCAGATCGCTTCTGTCAGGCCGCACGTCCTCAAAGACGCAGGCATTACACAATCACTAGGTGCACCACGACGTGAGGATGATCAGAGAACTGGTCCCCTTGATGTTTTGTCCAGAGCGCTTTACTGCACAATCTAGCCAGGTGCCACCTACGGGGTCATGCCAGGGATGCTGAAGTGGCTGAGGACACCATGCCACATTTGGCGAGAGCAGACACATTCCGTGAACAGATGAGAGATCGATTCATCTGCCTAGTCGAAGAGCGGGCATGCGTCAGGATGCGACAATCCCTTGCGCTCGAGGATGTTCGCTATCCATCAGCGATTAGCGTTTGCTAGCTAGGTGAAGATCTTGCACTTCAGAGGTGCTCAACGTTTCCAATTTTGATACCATAGGGGAGGTTGCTCCATTCTTGACAAGAACGTCTGCTACGCAAATTTAGCAGAGTATGAGTTGGAAGCCGTCCAGCGACAACTGAAGCAATCATCTTCCTCCAAGTCAAGCTGGAAACCGTCTAACAATGTTAGAGAGGTGGAGGAATTCAATCACTCCCTGAACATTGAGTCCTCCTGGGAGATCTCACACCCAGTTGCCCTTCAACAGGGCATCCCGAACTGTTCGCGACCTTGCTTAGTGACCATCCACTGCAGTGAAAACGGTCACCGCTAGCTTGGAAATTGATTGGCCATCAATCCATCTACTCGTCCAGAAACACATCAACTTGCTGTTACCCAGACATACCACCATCGACTCGTCGAGCATCGCCCCGACGTGCTGGCTGCAAGTGATCTTAAAGCTTGCCCACGGCTTGCTGGGGTCAGTGCGCTGGAGCCATGGCCAGCTTAAGCGCAGTAACCAGCCCATCATTCAAAAGTCCTTGATTCCCAGACCCCCATGCTTGACCGGGTGACATATATCTCAGCTTGTGCTCGTTGGCATCCTATCGTCCCTTCCAGAAGAAGTTGTGATGTTGCTTGACAATGGCCTCGTGCAACCACTTCGACATGTCAATGGACAACATGGCGTGAATTGGCATGGCCGATAGCATGGATTTAGCCAAAACTAACCGCCTGCCCTTGGTCAGCATGCCTACCTTCCATCTCGCCAACTTCATGTCGATTTTGTCTATGATTGGTTGCAAAGCTGAGCAACCAAGCTTCCAGATCGATAGCGGTACCCCGGGGTAGGTGATAGGGAATGGCTTGATGGGGCAGGGCAAGCGTTGTTGGATGAGGCTGATTTCCTTCTCGCTGCATTGAATTGGCATCATGGAACAATTCTAGATATTCATGTTTAGCCCAAAAGCTCAGCCAAACAACTCCAATATCTCCAACATTGTGGCGTAGTTGACAGCTTGCGGCTCAAGGAAAATGACTGCATTGTCTATGTAAAAGGAAACCCTAAAGGTATGCCATTGACCTGTGAAATCTGCTAATCAGCTTGTTAAGCACCTCCATGACCACCACAAAGAGCATCGGTGACAGGGGATTGCCTTTCCGCATTCCTTGGTGGTGCCAAATTTCCTCTCCTGGTGCTGAGTTCAGATGCATGTCCTCATGGTCGACAGCAGCAGGCAAATCAGGTCACACCACCGATTACAAAACCCTAGATGATGCATCAGCTCGATAAGGAAGGGCCACAAACTGTGTCAAATGCTCGGGCCACATCTAGCTTTAGCGGCATGCATGGACTTGGGCAATTGAACCACATAAAGTTATCATGGATCGAACGTCCTTCGGTAAAGGTTGATTGGTTGTCAAAAACCAAGAGATGGCAGAATAGGGGCCAACTGCAAAGAGAAGACTTTGACAATCAATTTAGAGGTACTGTGCACAAACTGATCAACCTAATTAAAAAATCAAGATGTCGGCCTAGAGGAGAGGTAGGAGACTAAACAATTTTAATCAAATTTTAATTATTCTTAAAATTATACAAAATTAAGAATTATCTAAAGCAAGAATAATATGAGCACAATTATAAGTTAGATACCACACAAGCAAGTTTAATATATCAATTAATGTGAAACTTACGAAAAGTAAATGCGAGAAGAAATAACCAAATGGAGACAAGTGGTTTGTTGCTGAATTTCATATTCTTGGGGGAATCCTACGTCTTCATTGGGGAGCTCAACCACTCGTGATCAAAAGTCAGCTTCCTCTCAAGCCTTTATCCCTCGGGGACACTCTTGTGACTCATCGACTTCTTGTTGGTGATTCTTTCCTCGCGCAGGCGAATCTTGATCTTCATACACTTCTTGAGGCTCACCAGAAAGGATGGAAACTCGCAAGAACTCTTGACTGTTTAGGAGACCCCAATCTCCAAGAGAAATGAACTCGATGAAGTCTCGGAGATAAACTCAATGCTTTGCTTGGATTAGATCTCAATCTCACTCAAATCTTTTTCTTCCTCACAAGGTTTATCTCTGAATGCTTGGAGGAATGGAGGAATGCTCTTGAGTAAGCAGTAAATCAAATGGCAAAGAGTACCCCTTGCTTGGAGCAAGGGGGCTTATGTAGGACATCCCTAAATAACTAACCATTTGAAGGAATCTGTCAAAATGCGGACTGCCCGGATTTGGGCTAGACCCTCCGGATTTTGAAATTTCAATGGCCAAAAGCTGACATGGCAGGAATCTTCTCTAGTTCAAGTAGGTCAGAGGTCATTCAGAATGTCTGGACTACAACTCAGACCCTCCGGCGCCCAGACACTACTGGCTGGAGTCCAGGTAGTCTAGTACTGATCCAAACATCCACCCGGATTGTTCGGTCCTACAGTCCGGGCTGCCTAATACAGATCCGAACCCCCATTCGGATTGTCCGGGCTAAGGTCCGGATTTCTCTAGAACCATCGGATTAGGGTTTTATTTTTTGCTTTGGGCGACAAAGGATGTAGCATTATGCATTGAGCCATTTCTTGATATTTTCACTGAATCCCTCTTAATAGTACATCGATCCTATACTCAAGTGACTTCTGTCACTAAAACTAGGAAACATGTACTTCTCTTAGATCTTGCCGTCTTCTTTTCTCCTTTTTCTTTTGAGGGGTCGTTGACGATTATGCTTATTGATTTCTTGGGACTAAACCTGTTCATTCACTTCATAGAAATTATTATTCCTTTAATTGTTTGTCATTAATCACCAAAACTCACTTACGAGCCTATATGCACTTTCACTAAAGTCCTTTACTTGAAGAGCATCTATCTTCTTAGGAATTAACCTCATTAGGGCTATGTTCAGGGTGTGAAAGCTGGATGCATTACCTCTACGAATCCAGTCGAACAACTCCAAGACCTCCCCCTTGATGAGCGACCAACAGGTCTTCAGGAAGATGCCAGTGAATCCATCAGGCCCAGGCACCTTGTCCGTCGGCATGGCTTTAATGGCTGTTGAGACCTCTTCCCTAAAGGAGGTGTCCAGCATGGCCAAATCATGTTGCGCAAGGCCAAGAAAATCTAAATTCAGATAATATGCCTTGTCTTCAGAAAGATCAAACAAGTTGGAGTAGAAATCTAAGATGGTCGATCAATATGGGATCGATCGATCAGGATCTAGCCCTCGACGTGGATTTCATCGATGAAGTTCTTCCTACGCCGGTCGCGTGCTTGCAAGTGGAAGGAGGTATTGGTGTCGCCTTCCTTTATCCAGAACATGCATGACTTGTATCTAGCTATAGTCCTTTGAAAAGAACATAAACCCAAATACTTCTTCTTTAGCTCGTGTCGCAGCCACCTATCTTGGATGGAGAGAACTTGAGACTTTTGTGCTACATCAAATCGGAAGATGAGCTCCTTGGCCCATTCAATATGCTGCCTGATGTTCCCAACTTAGCTTGCTAGATTGCAGCCAGCAATTTCTTTGTGTTAAGAGCTTGTCACTTGTATTGCCCCTTGACCTTGTAGTAACAAAAATGTAACAACAGTTGCCGCAATTGACTGATCTTTCTCTTCTAGACTTTGATAAACTTCAGATCCAAGATACTCTCTTAGTGCCACAATAGATGACATTTTAGAGTTGAGCACAAGAATTAAGAGAGTAAATAAAATACCACTTATACCCTTCATTTTTGTAAGGAAAAAGTCAAGTTTTAGTCCATCAACTATTGCTGGGGTCTAATTTGAACCCGCAATTTCAAAATCGGTCAATGTGCACCCTCAACTACTGATACGAGAGCAATTAACCACTTGCGGCCGTTTGGAGGTGGTTTTGTCCACCGTGGCACGACACGTGGCAGTCAAACGCGGTGAAGTGCCTAGTCAGCACTCACAGGTGACCTCCATCTCTCTCTTAGTCGCTCGAACCCTAAAATTTTAGGGGAGAGGAGAAAGGGAAAAAGTGAGGGAGAGATGCGACTAAGAGAGAGATGGAGGCCACCCGTGAGTGCTGATTAGGCACTTTGCCGCGTTGGACTGCCACGTGTCGTGCCACGGTGGACAAAACCGCCCCCAAACGGCCGTGAGGGGTTAATTGCTCTAGTATCAATAGTTGAGGGTGCACATTGACCGGTTTTGGAATTGAGAGTTCAAATCAAACTCCGGCAATAGTTGAGAGATTAAAACTGGACATTTTTCTTTTTACAATTACTACTACTATTTCCAACATATCTAAATTAATTGCTCTAACGGAATAGAGAAGGAACATTAATGAAGGGAAAAGTAGGA
This sequence comes from Stipa capillata, assembly GCA_019208055.1. NCBI lineage: Eukaryota > Viridiplantae > Streptophyta > Magnoliopsida > Poales > Poaceae > Stipa > Stipa capillata. The sequence goes on from JAGXJF010003318.1 coordinate 15,178, forward strand.
AAAGAGTTGGCAAAATTGCTTTGGAATAGTAGAAAATATACATTTTGAGAAAACTGGGGAGGCTCAAACGTTCTGATATAGAAGGAGTATATATTAGTCAATCTAAAACGTCATCTATTGTAACACAGAGAGTATATATTAGTCAATCTGAATGGAAGCTGCCTAGTAATTGGTTGGTCATAATGATGCAGATATTAACCTGAGTTATTGCAGTTAGGTCTTCTTCCAAATCTGGCCAACCTCTGGTGTATTTACCGTTTGTATTTTTTTAATTGTTCCTATTAGAGAAGAAAGTGTCGGCAACATGTGATGGAAATGCGTTGCTCCCATGAATCTGAGAGTTAAGACAGAGTATCACTACCGATTGCCTCATCTACCACTACGTCAAGACAAATTATGATTAATAAATCAATCAAATTAAGAAATAAACATGGGGAAAAAAATCCTATGGACCTGCCTACCATCCATCCACGGTGTATTGAGTGTGAGAGATCATCTGATGTGTTAGATGTAAATAAGTTAGCAAAGTATTAGATGAAACGTGTTGACTAGCATCTGCTCACGTGTAAATAGGATCAAGAAGATCTCGTTCCGTTCCCACAAACACTCAAGAAGTCAAGAGTTCCAGGATGTATTTATTTTGCAGAACTTGTCATTCTCTCTGTTAGCAACCAAGTGCATGTTAACGTTATAGTTCTAGTGCACATTGTAGCTTAGTCCTGGTGTCACGGTTATCCGTCGTGAATAACTGATTAGTTATCCGGTACATGTATTTAACTCTCCATGATCAATACTTTCCGAGTGTGTGTCGGATCTACTACTACAGAAATTATTTGTATAGACGGTTCGGAGCCCCCGTGCGGGACGGTTTTTTGAACCATCTGTACAAAAGAGTCTGTACAAATCAGGTTAGTACAGACGGTTTTTGAACCGTCTGTAAAAATCGATTAGTACAGACGGTTCCAAACTAGAACCGTCTGTACAAATCGAGTAGTACAGACGCGTCTGTGATGTCGTGTTATAAAAAAATATGGCCCCGCGCTTCATGTGCCTAGTCTTCAGCCGCGTCTCATCCCGCCGTCCGCGTCGTCCCATCCAACCACTGGAATTAAATCGCATAATATACTTCCAGCGGGATTCGATCCCGCAACCTCGTGTTATCCAAGCAAGGGGGGTTGCTAGCTGACCTAGGCTAAGTACGCAATACGGACGGGACGGCTTTCCTCTTAACTAATCCCTATGACTAAGCGGGACGCTTCTTGTACAGACGGTTCTAAACTTGGACCCGTCTGTACAATAGTACAGACGGGTCCAAGTTTAGAACCGTCTGTACAAATCTTGGACCCGTCTGTACTATTTGTACAGACGGTTTCAAATTGGAGCCATCTGTACTGTAGCTCCGAATGCTAGTTTTAGAGTCCAGATCTAACCCTAGTTTGAGAGGTTTTAGTAAAACAGTCATAACTTTCTCATACGAAGTTCGTTTTGGGTCTACGACCACTCAAATCGAAGCTAACGATGAGGCGCATCCGATAAAAATACACGTGTATACACTTGTACCCATCTTGACCCTCAAAATTTGGCTTCTAGGTGGGACTTTTTCGCTCCGGAAGTTTTTCCGTTACTTCTTTTGATCTTGCGGAGGGCATATCTCCTTCACCCGGACTCCGATTTGGGTGATTCTTGTTTCCCTGGTTAGCTTGAGCCGAGGACTTGCTTTCCACCTTGATCCCAGCTTCTGCCGAGCACTTTTGTCGAGGTGCCATTTTTAAAATCTTCGATTTCGTTGACTTTCTCGAAATTGGCTCAAACTTTCTGGAGACGTAGAGTTTGGCCTCCTGCTCACAGTCGTGAAAACCGTTCGACAATCGGAGCTGTCAAACTCCCTCCCCGATGCTGCCATTTTCCTGCCGCGGCAAGAAAATCTGCAGTTTTTGCTGCCGTGACAGCAGAGTATCAACCAGCCTTACTTCATCTATTTGTACAGACGGTTCCAAACTTAGAACCATCTGTACTGTTCGATTTGTACAGACGGTTCCAAGTTTAGAACCGTCTGTACTGTTTACCGATTTGTACAGACGATTCCGTACTTAGAACCGTCTGTACTGTTCGATTTGTACAGACGGTTCCAAGTTTAGAACCGTCTGTACTGTTTACAGATTTGTACAGACGGTTCCGTACTTAAAACCATCTGCACTATTCGATTTGTACAGACGGTTCCAAATTTAGAACCGTCTTCTGTACTGTTTACAGATCTGTATAGACGATTCCGAACTTAGAACCGTCTGTACTGCTCAATTTGTACAGACGGTTCCAATTTGGACCTGTCTATGCTATTTGTACAGACGGTTCCAAACCATCTGTACTGTAGCGTCCCGCTTGTTGGGAACCGCTTGTACTCATTTTCTCAGACGATTTTCTTTTGGAACCGTCTGTAACACTATTTGTACAGACGGCTTCAAAAATCCATCTGTACAGGAGCGTCCCGTTAAATGGAATCTGTAGTAGTGATCTATTCTCTATTTTACACTATCTTCTTGCACAGTTGCACTAGAGGTGATTGGAACTATCAATCTTTTGGAAGGCGCCATAGCGTCGTATTCGTATCAGATCCATCAAACATTTCAGGTTACAACTTAGTGCCAACTGTAATGAGATTGCATGGTATCTACATCATAAAATTTATACTTTAAGACGTTTCACTTGGTAAGAGTTGATCCGATTAACTTGCATGTGCACTTGTTCCTTTTAGTATTTTTGCTTACCACTAGGAATAGAATAAGCAATCACAAACTAAACTTTTCCATCCACTCAGTGTAGATATAGTGGAAAATGGTACTCAATTTCAGTGCAAGAAATAGTTGGCAAGTTTTCAGTTTGGAAAAAGTATATTTCTGGTCATTCAACTATTGACCAAGTTTACTTGTTGATACGGAGGGCTCCCGATCTTCACGATTTGGACTAGGATAACTAGAAGGGCCTAGATGAAATCCTAAACCAACAACAAAACCCCAACGGGTTAGCCTTTGGAACTAGGACTCAAATCAACTCCTCCTCTCAATGAATGCCTCGATTACCATCCGGGGGCACGCGCCGGTCCTTACAATCCAAGGAAGATTACAAGGTCTAAGATGGAACCCTAATCTAGAGGGATAAAACCCTAGATTAGGAGCAAAACTCACTATTAGTCTTAACAACCAGTCTAAAAACCCTAATTAGTGGGGGTACGGTATTTATAGGGTTAACCCTCCACTTAAGGAATACATGGGCCGTGGCCCGTTTTTCTGCGCGCAGGCAGATCCGGACTGTCCAGATTTGGGCCGGACTGTCCGGGTGGCCGGAGTGTCCGGGCTGACCTCCGGGTCTTCCAGAGAAGATCCGGACCCTCGTCCGGAGTGTCCGGGCTGACCTCCGGGTCTTCCAGAGAAGATCCGGACCCTCAGCCGGAGTGTCCGGGCTGGAAGGTCCGGCCGTCCGAAGGGTCCGGGCCTCAGCCGGACAGTCCGGGTCTTCTTCTTCAGTGCACATCCGGAGGGTCCGAGGCAGCAGTCCGGGCGTGGTTGAGCTTGAAGCTTGGAGTCCCTCCCTCGGTCCCGCTGCCCTCCACCTTGGACAATCCTTCGTACCTAAGCATGCATAGAATCAAAGTATTAGGTAGCATACCATTCAAGGCAGGATAAGATGGACACATGTAAAGGAGGAGATTCACCTCTTTATGCCATATAGGTCCATACACGTGTCACTTAGAGTTGAATAGCTTGAGGACGTGTTATCCATGGGATGCTCCGCATCACTTTTGGCCTATAAACTCTAAACAAGATAAATTTAACCATTAACTTTTAAAACTAAATCTATTTGGTCCTTCACTCTATTCAAAACGGTTTGGCCGATGATATGACGGTGGTGTCGCACGTGTGGCAACCCAGTCAACACAAAAGAAAAAAATTAAAAGGAAAAAAAAATCAAAAAATATATATTTTTAAAAAATGTTTTTAATAGGAATATGAAATTTGTTAAAATAAATAAATAAAACATATTTTATTTAAAAATAAGTTTTTATTAAAAAATCTGAAAATTCAAAATAGAAAATAGGAAAAATAATAATTTTCAAAAATTAGAAAAAGTAAGTAAACAATCTGGAAATGTTAGAATGGAAAAAAATTTGAGAATTTTTTTCAAAAAAATGGAAGATTCTATTTTTGCTGATTAGGTCGCCACGTGTGCGAAACCACCGCCAAGTCATTCATAAAACTGTTTTGAGTCGGCTGAGAGGCCAAATATGCCTGGTTTGAAAGTTGATAATTAAATTTATCTGATTTTAGAGTTTAAAAACCAAAAGAAGATTTAACTCATAATCAGGGGACAAGAATGAACTTTTTCCTTTCAGCTCGGAAAGATCAATGGGCATGAAACATTTGATACTTTTGCTGCATGCATGTGTTATCTGAAAGTATAATCTTAAACAAATTGATCATTGATCTGAATCTGACCTTCCAGTGATGCAACTGATGTTTCCTTCAAACCAACCAATGACAGCCTTTCTAGAATAATAACTCCTCACCAGCATGTGATTATATCCCCCCATCTCTTCACTGCTTCCTCTTAACCACCACTGATCAGTCCGAGTACAAACTAAAGCTGAGTACTAAATCATTGTCCACTACACTATATGCTGCTCGTTACTAAGTATAAGGGCCTGTTTGGTTGGGCTGTGGCTGTTGACAAAGCTGCTGTTGGCTGACTGTTTAGAAAAGCTGCTGTGGCTGTGAGAAAGTGAACATATGGCTTTTGCTTGATCCAAACCATCTACAATATTTTGGAAAATGAGCACAGAAGCTTCAGCACATTGCAAAAAGCTGGCAGAAGGCAGCTTTTCCAAACAGCTGAATTTGCACTGCAAAGCCCACAGCTACCGTTGGGAAAAGCTGCTGAAAAGCTGGCCGTTTGGTTGGGCTGCAGCTTTTTCCAGTGAAAAGCTGCTGAAAAGCCCAACCAAACACTCCCTAAGGCACATGCATTGTGTATAGCGGCTTGCATCCGTACATTCGAGTTGATATGATATTAGATTTTTTTTCACATGGACGATAGTAACTGTGCTACTTCCAAAAGAATAGAGTATATGCCAAATCCAGCTCAAGTCTAGTCCATGGATCTGTGCTTGTGTTGTGTGAGGCATGTGCATTACAGAATACTGAGAATTAAGGTAGCACTAACATCGTTAATTTGTGAGGCTACGTGCAAGTGCAATTAATTGAATAGAACAAACAAAAACAACACGCATGCATGGACAGGGCATAATGCTCCAAGAGAGCATTTGGTGGATTGCATGCAAATGCGATCATAATAATGCAGGTTGTTAGGTTAATCTAGGACCATGCATCCGGTTGGATTTAAAATAATACTACAAATTATATCAAATACCACATGTACGCCATCCCGGCAAATACAACAGATCAAACGGTACGCTGTCGAAACTACTGAAATAAACTACCCCTTCCCTCGGTCCGTAAAATAGATGGCATTTCGATAACACAATTTTCAATATGTAACTATGACTATTACTTTTTATATAAAATATTTTACTAGTAAATCTAAAGATATTATTTTTACTTGACTAATATAAAATTTATTTTTGTATATTACAAATCAAAGTTGGAGAAGTTAGGGCGTCATCTAGTATTTACCAATGTTGACAGACATGTTTGTTTGCTGCCTCACTTGGCGAAAGAACATCATGCTATAGTATCTACGACTAGCTCCTATCTTTTGGATTGCAAAGAATAATAGGAGTAGCATCTAGCAATTTAAGAAAAGAAAGAAAAGAAAAGAACTATCACACCCCTTATCTTGTTTTTTTTTAAACTACCACACTCCTTATCTTAGTGCCGCTAGGGCAGCTAACTTTTGCAAAAGTGTGCCCTCACCTACTGCCTAGTGGACGGAATTATCGAAGAGCGGAGTGCCATGTGGAATTCACTTCGCCGGATCACCTCTTTCATCATTGACGCCTCCCTTTTCCTGTCTTTTCTTCGTTTGATCCCGTTGGTAACACGTGAGTTTCATGCCTGCTTTGATGTGCCGGCCTGGCCGGCTGGAGGGGAGGGGGTGACGGGCGCGACCCCAGCCCCATGTATAATATCATCATTTTCAAGTGGGGGTTGCCGGCCCCTATGGGCGTTCGAAGATCTCTGCAGGACCTTAGTCATCTCCAGCCGATTACTCTTGTTCTGTCGTTTTAATCACCGGCGTTGCCCCGGCCGGCACTGCTGTTGGTGGTCCTTGTCAGCACATCATTAGCTCCAATAAAAGACCCCTATCGTATTTCATTTCCTTTCTTGTTCTCAAGCTGTCCTGTCCAGCGCTACACCATGGTGGTCGCCGGCCGGCCGGAGTTCGGGGTGCTTGGGGCTTGTCGGAGATGCATCTGTTAAGGCCCATTTCATGGCGGTGCTTCGGTTCTCGTCCCGCGCCGCTCCCTTCTCAATCCATGCTTTGGTTCTAACAAATTGTTCTCTGGATTTCCCCACAAAACTCGTCGTGCGTTCTTAAGATCCGGCCAAGTTAGGGCCATGATTTTTTTATGCCGGCAGCGATGCATCTCATGAATCTTGCTCGCTGGCACTATGGGCTTCAGTTTCTTGACGTCCCGACTGTCCAGGCCCTAATGTTGCAAGCCGGTGCATGTGCTTCTCTAGGATTTTTGGCACCGGCAAGTCCATCTTCTTCCTCCTGCCCCGGTGTAGGCACATTAGGAGGGCAGTTTGGCAAGAGCCTCTTCGACGGTGGGCTTCGGCGTCACCGCCTTGGTCATCGCTGCTACTTCCCTTCCAATGCGTGGTCTTGTATGTGTCCCTATCTTGCACGGGTTGGGTACATGTGTAGCGAAGAGCATGGTTGTGATTTGTATTTATGTTTTTCGATGGTTTCATTTGTGGGATGTACTTGCTCTTGTGGGGTCTAGAGACCCCACTTTGATCAAATCTAAATCACGAGAATGCTTTTTTTAAAAGGTATATCTTGTTGCATTAGCTCTTTCATCTCATCAGTAGTGCCCCGTTAGGACCTAGGAGCACGTAAGACGCCGGCCTTCTTTTGTCGGACAATGTAAAAGTAAAGAGAGAGAAATTTGCCATCTCTTTGCAAAGAGAAGGCCATGCACTAAAATTAAGGGATACAAGAGATGATAACATCAAATACAATAGAAAATAACACCCGTCTACCATTGTATTAACATCTTTTGTTCTCTCTCTTGATGACGTGGATGATCATAAAGGGAACAAGCTTTCTCTACTACTATACATGTCCTAAGGCTAGGCCACCATGATTGTAATATTTAAGGATCCTTTGGATTGAAGAATTCCTATAAGAATTTTGTATGATTTTAATCTACAGAAAATTTTTCCTATATAGGCCATTCAGATCAAAGAATGAGAGTACTAAAATTCTTGTGGATTGCTTTCTATACTCTAATATTAAAAGATTTCTAGCAAGATTTTAGACCTTACAAATATTTTTTATGTCTTGCATACACATTCTCTCTTTAAATTTCTGTACAATTATACATTTAATTAAGATGAGTAGCAGCGTTGGAGTAGTTTTACTGCACGTTCCGCACGGCATTAAATTCAGTTCGTCCCGGTCACACCACGGAACAAAAAGCTTACCTAGATTAAACAAAATCGAGTTAGCGTGATTTTCAATTCATTTTGTTACTGCCTTTAGATGATACCAACAGTGCAATTAGTCAAATTTGGTTGAATGAATCTATAGTTGGGAAAGAAGATGACCTTATCCAATTTTGGATATCTCCTCGCCGATTTGCCATGAACTAACCTGAGTCAGTGATGAGTCATCAATGAGAGCGTATTAAATTTTCCATTATCATATGACACGCCACTCCATATGAATTTCAACTAAACAAACCCAAACCAAACTTCGTGCTGTTTTCTCACCAAAAATCATGAAACCGGCAAGTACGCAATGGATTAATTTAGTTTTGCTGATACGACGTGTACGTAACAGCCGAGGGAGATGACCGTCACCGTTACCAAACTAAAATTGCAAAATAATAGCTCCCGTTTCTTAAAACAAGGTGTTTATCCACTTTCTTACCCTACACGTGCATGTAGGAAGGATAAAGTTGTCCACGTGGCCTTTTCACTACTTTGAAACGGAAGAGCTTCAAAGTGGTATAAATTAACCACGATTTCTTATCCTATAGGAAGGATACATAAAGTTGTCCATCTGGCATTTTCACTAATTTAGTTTAAACATAGAGGCGGAGCGAAAACTGCACGACAATTTTCTCTTAACGAACAAAAGAGCTTCAATTCTAATATCCACCATCCTAAAATATTAAGACTCCTGTTAATAAGATTCACCACGGTTCCGCCAATAATATTCGAATAAAATTATAGGCAACGTGAATTAAATTTAAGTATACAATGCAACGAACTATATAGGTAAGTAGTCATAGTAATAAGTCCTGTTATAAAATCAGTATCCGTATATTCAAACCATTATCACAGCTCCTCACCAATATTACAACCCACAGGTATACAATGATATATATTTGTTTCTCCTTACGATCAAATACAACCACACGCAACGTTACAGCTCCCGCCGATATAATTAAGCACAACAGTAAATTATCACACACACATTTACAAACCAAATAAAAAATTTCATCAATCTGGATAAACTCGAAATGTACCTTTCACTAGCGACGTACACATGCACGTTTTTTATACTATATATTATATAACATATACATTTATATATGTAAAATATTAAAGACCATATAGTTAAACATGTGTTGAAATGTAAGTGCTAATGGCCCAGTTCTTTTCAGCTTCTCCAGGAGCTTCTCCTAGAAGCCGCCCTCTCCCAGCTTCTCCCAGAAGCCGCCCTCTAAAATTCGTCGGGGTTTCTAAACTAGTCATGGTATGTCTAAATTAGAAGCCCCGACGAATTTGAGGGGGCGGCTTCTGGGAGAAGCTGGGAGGGGGCGGCTTCTGGGAGAAGCCCCTGGAGAAGCCGAAAAGAACTGGGCCAATGTTTTCTAACGAAAGAAATGGTGCCTTAAAAATAATTAGAAGGTGATAAATATGACTACGAGGCAATAAATAAAGGAGTGAATAGAGAAGAGTCTAAGCTTTTTCAATAATCATTGGATAGATAATTTTGAAATGAGAAGATTTTGAATGGTAAAGACTGAAAACATCTCGTCCTAACTCGTATATCTTATATTGATACGGAGTATAAACTAACAGAAAGTATAGACAATCAAGAACGGGAAGATCCAAAAAATTTCGGAGCTGCCACTTCCCCTTCACCCCCATCACCAACACTTGATCCTCCTCCCCTCCCCTTATAAAACAGCGACTCCTTGCACCTCCTGCCTCCTCTCCTCTCCTCTCCTCTCCTCCCTCTCGTGTGTGTGAGTAACAGCTCGCAGAGAATACTCCGAGAAATTGCGGGGAACAAACCCTAGCGTCCGGATCTCGTCGGCGGCGATGACAGCATCGGCGATCCTTCCCGAGCTGGCCACGCAGGTGGTCGTCCCCGTGGCCGCCGTGGTCGGCATCGCGTTCGCGGTGCTGCAGTGGGTGCTGGTCTCGAAGGTGAAGGTCACGCCCGAGCGGCGCGGGGCCGGGAAGGACGGCGCCAGCGAGTACCTCATCGAGGAGGAGGAGGGCCTCAACGACCACAACGTCGTCGTCAAGTGCGCCGAGATCCAGACCGCCATCTCCGAAGGTGAGAAAGCAGAGAGCTCCGGGTAGTTTGCGTTCTGTGTGTGGATCTGAAGGTGCTTAGTTGTAGATCTTTGGCCATTTCAGTGGTTTCTGGGTTCTAGTGCTTCGGAATTCGGCGCTAGTTTTGCTATTTTGACTGTTTTGTTTGCTTGTGGCGTGAACCTGTGAGAAAATTTACCTTTTCTGTTTGAGGATGTGAAGTCGATTAACTTGCGATGCTAAAACAGTGTTTTTTTAACCAAATGAACTTGGGTGGCTCGCGGTAATTATATATGGCTTTGTTAGTTTGATGCATGGGTTCATCTATATGTTTTGTTTTCTGCATTTCTGTTTGTTCCCATAGTATTTTGAACTTTTTCTGCGCCTAGGTTATATATATACCAACTGTTGTATTAGTCCTACACGTTAGCTGGATCTAGAAAACATTGAACTATCAATGTTCCCGCTTTATGCAACACATGTTATAATAATTCTTAGGAGTATGGTGTGCGAACTGCGGTTAATTAATCGTTCGTTGCCTGCACCAAGATATTTTTTACGAGATATTTGCGGTGGGGGTGATAGGTGGTAGATCAGAACTAGAAGTGCTCTGTTCTTGCGAGGTCCCCATATAAATCCCTACAGTGACCATGTTGGGGGAATAGGATAAGAAGGACAATTTTTCTGTGGACGTGCATTATTGTAGCAGGTAGAAATTAGTTGCCCTGCAACGCATCCGCTACCTTGGAAGGAATCCTAGATGCGGTGCACATGGACTGGATGATTTTGTGGTCCGTTCATCAGTTTCATGTAAGCCGGTTAGGAGAAATTTTGGACTCTGAAGGTGCTGCTGGTTTAGTAGTCTGTCTCGCATGAGCTGCCTTGATTGTTGGCAGCTTCAGTGATATTGGTTGGTTTTAAGATCACATGGTGTTAAATATAATCTTGAAATATGAGTTGGATCAGAATTCATCGCTGAGAAAATTTGAGGATTGGCGGAGTATGACTTGTGGCACCACACCGTGGAGCTGTTGTGCACAACTGTACATTGCCTGTTTCAAAGAAAAGTGACCCAAAGAAATTTGACTTAGTTCTGATCAGAATTTTACTGTGATTTTTGTTGCTGTCTTTTCTCTCTCTCTCTTTTTTGGGGAATTGCTGTCTTATTCCTAGTTTGGTATTTCATATCGCTGTCGATGTTTTGTTATTGTTAAAAAATTTCTTGGCAATGTTTAATATCTTACTTCGTTGTATATGCATTTATGGTCTAAATACTCTTGCTTTGTTGTAAACAGGAGCAACTTCCTTCCTTTTCACTGAATACAGTATGCTGGACTATTCATGGCATTTTTGCCGTCCTGATTTTCCTCTTCCTTGGCTCTGTTGAGGGATTCAGTACAAAAAGTCAACCTTGCCACTACAGCAAGGCCAAGACATGCAAGCCTGCTCTTGCTAATGCCTTCTTTAGCACAGTTGCCTTCGTGCTTGGTGCAGTCACCTCTCTTGTATCTGGTTTTCTGGGAATGAAGATCGCAACTTATGCCAATGCCAGGACAACTCTTGAGGCAAGGAAAGGTGTCGGGAAGGCATTTATTACTGCTTTTCGCTCTGGTGCTGTGATGGGCTTCCTGCTTGCTGCAAGTGGCCTTTTTGTTCTTTACATTACAATCAACTTGTTCAGAATTTATTATGGTGATGACTGGGAGGGTCTTTTCGAGGCTATCACTGGTTACGGTCTCGGTGGTTCTTCTATGGCTCTTTTTGGCCGTGTAGGTGGTGGGATTTACACTAAAGCTGCTGATGTTGGTGCTGATCTTGTTGGGAAAGTAGAAAGGAACATCCCTGAAGACGACCCGAGAACCCAGCTGTAAGAGTTCTTTTATGACTTCAAGATTTTGTATATTTCCAGTAATGCTTGAAATCCTTTGTATTGAAGTTTCTCATTGATTCTGTTGTCGACCATAGTATTAACATTTTGGTAGGTTTGGGGTTTCTCAATGATTCTGTTGTTGACCATAGTATTAACATTTTGGTAGGTTTGGGGTTTCTCGTTGATTCCGTTGTCGACCATAGTATTAACATTTTGATAGGTTTTTGTATCTACATGCAAGAATGACCCTTTTTCCTTCCACATGTAGGTCATTGCAGACAATGTTGGTGACAATGTTGGAGATATCGCTGGAATGGGGTCAGATCTCTTTGGCTCCTATGCTGAGTCATCTTGTGCTGCTCTCGTTGTTGCCTCAATCTCTTCGTTCGGAATTAATCATGAATTCACCCCTATGATGTACCCACTCCTAATTAGCTCTGTGGGTATAATAGCTTGTTTGATAACCACACTCTTTGCAACCGATTTCTTTGAAGTCAAGGCTGTAGATGAAATAGAGCCTGCCCTCAAAAAACAGCTCATAATTTCTACTGCCGTAATGACTGTTGGCATTGCACTCGTCAGTTGGTTAGGCCTCCCATATACCTTCACAATCTTCAACTTTGGTGCCCAGAAGACGGTGTATAGCTGGTATTCCATTTTTCTAATTAGAATTTCCATATTTTGTTTCTTCATTAAATTCATGATCTCACTTTGCCTTAAATTCGATAGGCAACTATTTCTATGTGTGGCGGTTGGTCTCTGGGCCGGCCTAATCATTGGATTTGTTACAGAGTACTACACAAGCAATGCATACAGGTACTTGCAATTTCGATCATATTAAATACTGCTTGGCTGGTTGTAATCAATATATTTGTTTCAACTCCCTGACAATTCGAATCAGCCCTGTGCAGGATGTTGCTGATTCTTGCAGAACTGGAGCTGCTACTAATGTCATCTTTGGCCTTGCTCTGGGATACAAATCAGTTATTATCCCTATCTTCGCCATTGCCTTCAGTATTTTCCTCAGCTTCAGCCTTGCCGCAATGTACGGTGTTGCTGTGGCTGCTCTTGGAATGCTCAGCACAATTGCTACTGGTCTTGCCATTGATGCCTATGGCCCTATCAGCGACAACGCTGGAGGCATTGCTGAAATGGCTGGCATGAGCCATAGAATTCGCGAGAGAACGGATGCTCTGGATGCTGCAGGAAACACAACTGCTGCCATTGGGAAGGTATGCACATATGCCTATCTGACGTACTTGGTTGGATGTGTTTGATTTTAAGAGCTAGATCACAGTTCCCATTAACGTGATTTTTTACTTGTAGGGTTTCGCCATTGGATCGGCTGCCCTGGTGTCGCTTGCTCTCTTTGGTGCCTTTGTGAGCCGTGCCGGGATCACTACTGTTGATGTTCTGACACCTAACGTTTTCATTGGACTGCTTGTTGGTGCTATGCTCCCATACTGGTTCTCTGCAATGACCATGAAGAGTGTTGGCAGTGCAGCGCTCAAGATGGTGGAGGAAGTGCGGAGGCAGTTCAACACCATCCCTGGGCTCATGGAGGGCACTGCCAAGCCTGACTATGCGACATGTGTGAAGATCTCCACTGATGCGTCCATCAAGGAGATGATCCCTCCGGGTGCTCTTGTCATGCTCACACCTCTTATTGTCGGGATCTTTTTTGGTGTTGAGACCCTCTCCGGAGTCCTCGCCGGTGCTCTCGTTTCTGGTGTTCAGGTCAAAACATTCTTTTTTGGGGACTGTACTTTCATAATTTTATTATTGTGCCGTGTTCCGTTCATAACTATGTTGTTTCCATTCAGATTGCCATTTCAGCATCAAACACTGGTGGTGCCTGGGACAACGCAAAGAAGTACATTGAGGTGAAAAGCCTTCAACTTCCGTAACACTATCGGTCAGCAGGTTTCTATTCCCCCTATATTTGCCAGACACATTAACTCTGGTTTTCCTTGGTTTTAGGCTGGCGCATCTGAGCATGCAAGAACCCTGGGCCCGAAAGGCTCAGACTGCCACAAGGCCGCTGTGATTGGTGACACCATTGGGGATCCTCTCAAGGACACCTCTGGCCCCTCGCTCAACATCCTCATCAAGCTCATGGCAGTCGAGTCCCTCGTGTTCGCCCCCTTCTTTGCCACCCATGGAGGCATCCTCTTCAAATGGCTTTAGAGGGAGAAGATTGATGAATCGACGACTTTAATTTTGCTGTGTGAAGTTGACCCATAGTGCGCCCTCCTTTGTTTCCCATTTGTTGTTCTTGTCTTTTGCTATCATGTTGGACTTATCAGCAGCATACCCTTCGTGTAGTTTTGAAGTCTGGTAGTAGTAGCTAAGGGTAGCAAAATGGACGGCCATTCTACAGGTTTGGACAAGAGTGTATTGGGAAGTTTCATTTTGCCTGTCGGTAGGATTACGATGACAACGACGATGATGATTCTTGTATCTGTAGTGCGGATCTTATACCTCTATGTGAAATTTCTCTGGGAGCTTTTATTTTATTATGGATGGCTGCATTTGGATTCAACAGAGATCATATGGTTAAAATGGCGTACGCATTTGCTTCATCTTTTTGTGTGCCATGCTGTCTACTCTACTGGTTAGGCAAGAAAGGATCAACGATAAATTGCTCCGTTCTTTAATAAAAACTACTAGTACAGTTTTGTTGCCTGGTCTTCGGATGGTTGGGGTCATCAAACACCTGACAAATGCCTCTCAAGATCTCCTAGCTAGCATCGTCACAGGACATTTGTTCAATAAATAAAAACACCCGGGAAAACCACCCTGGCCCTCCGTCTTCCTCGGGCTGCCCCTGACACCCCACCGCGACGGAGGTCCCTCCACGCAGCCGCAAGATGACCTGGCATGCTTATGGAGGAGGACATCGTCGACAAGCTCTTGTGCAGCACCCGGACCAGCCGAAGCTCCTGCAGGCCGATCGAGCACCCAGATACTCTTCAGCAAACATATCATTTGATGCCCAGCAGCTCGCGATACACGACATGCTTGCCACCGCCTTGCTGCCCGTGCAAGGCAGTAACACGGACAGCAGCACGCCACATCCATAATCCAGCCTTCTTCTCGAGTGGCACGGACGCACGGCGAGGGCAGCTCCGGCATGGGAATGATGTCGAGTATGGCATTCTTCAAAGGCACTGGGGAGGCCAGCAGGTTCTTGCCAAGAGACAACGGAGCAGTGCATGGTAGGGGGCGTAAGATTTTAATAGATTTGATGGGGATGACGCCATGATGATACGGAAGCGGAGGCACGCAAGAGCAACAAGCAAATGGCGGTGCAGCGGTGCTGGTGCAGGCCGACGACTCGGAGGAGGAAGCCGTCGTGCGTGAGATGTTGAACCAGCTCCTGCTCACCGGCTACTACAGGTCTCCCATGAGATGCAGGAGGTACACGTAGCAGCTTGGGAGGCGCGGCGCGAGGCCATGCAGTGGCAGGCGCGGAACCAGCGGGCGGAGCTAAGGCAGCTGCCATTGGACCTGTACATTGTTCGGATGCCGAGGGGGTTTTCGTTCAGAGGGCATACTTTGTCACCCTTCGCGCCTCATAGCTCATGTATCATACGCTAAACAGTGTCATATGCGTTTCGTGATCACATTGGTACACGAATGGAAAGGCCACGTGCTCTACGTCCTCTCGACACGGATAGCTAACGGGGGACTGTTAATTAACGGTCAATCGTCGTCACGGTTAACTTTCAGTTGTCGGAACGTGCTCACCCATCCCCACCACACGCTGCCACCAACCCTGGTCCCTTCCCCTTCCCGCTCCACATTTGTCTCTGCGCATCCGTTGTTGCCACGAGCGGCATTATAGCCCAAGCCGAGAAAAATCATAAAAATAAAAGGAAAATAACAGCTTTCAACTAATTTTGGACGGACTTTCAGAATTTGGGAAAGAGCTTGTAGAAATTTGAAGATCCACTTCCCGAAACAAGAGCTTCAGAAAAGCTAGATTGAGCTTTCCACTACCTCAAATCCAACTTTCAAAAATTCGAATCATGGGTTTCAACCACATTTCAACACAAACTCCCTGATATCTGAGTTTTCCACAACATGTATCCCAACTTTCAAAATTTTACATCATATGTTTTAACTCATCTAAGAAAATCCCTAAATCCAGCAAAAAAAAAGATATAAATCCCATAGATGGCCACTTCTACCTCCTCCTGCAGCGGTGGCCGACCATTGTGGAGGTCTTGGCAGCGTGCATGGTGACAGCGACGGTGCCGAGTTGTTGCCCCGACGGCGGCAGTGAGTTGTTGTCCCAGCAACGGTGAAGAGAAGAAGAAGGAATGGAGATGGCGTTAGCCATGGCCATGCTGGCCAACCCTAGCACGCCAGGAGTGGTGGCGGTGGCAGATGGCGGCAGCCGAGTTGGGAAAATAAAGGAGGCAACGAGTATTATATCTTTGAGAAAAGAGGTGAGGCAGGAAAGAATTGAGGGATGCGGGGGTGAGAAATGAGAGAGAGGATTAGGAGGTTAGAGATTGGTACGGCCTCATATACCTTGATTCTGTAGTTGGGGCGATGTTCGCTAAAGAATGATTTTGTGACTAATGATGCTAGTAGCTCCCAGTATGGTTGCTGATGCCCAGAGCATCTTGTGAAGCGGCGTCGATTCTAACGACTAGTCATCTCAATGATAGAAGTGCCATCTAAGTCCTTCGGCTAGAAAACCTAATGATAATCTACATCCCATCGACGATGTCCATGGCCCCGCGAAGTGGAAATATATTTTGTTTTGGTTTGCAAGTACAATCCTTTTGATTTCATGATTACGCATAATCTATGTCATTGTTCATTTCGGTGATCACCGCATGTAACTGATTAAATTTGTTGTATTGCTTTACCTATATTAGCTGGACGCGGTATTCGAGGCTCTTTTGGTCCACGAGTGACTAGAGGCAACCGAAACTTGAATGATCCACGTGTGATTAGAGGCAGCAAAAATTTGCTTGATATGTCAAATTTCATGATTGCCAATTGTAGTGTCGATGCATGCAGTAATTTGGATAAAACTAATTTAGAACTAACTGTAGCACCACCTTATATTAGAGCAATTTGTGCCGATAACAAGTTGCAAAGCAATTCTTGCCGACAACATGTTACATGATCTATTTTGTTGCTAACACATTGATCTCTCATGCAAGAACACAAATATTTAAAAGTTGTCTACTATATCGGTTCCTTTATAGCAGTCATTTGTGTATACTTCTATACCTTCATTTTATATCCTCACCGTCTTAAAAGGATGTTAAATCCTCGGGTTTATCAAGCTCACAACTTGATCTATTTTACAAACTTTAGTTCTAAAAGAACGCTTTGTTTGGGTAACCATGTCTCACAAATTATGTGGTATCTGAGTTTTCTATCTATCTACACATATAACTCTTCCTCCCCAAATTTGATTTTCTCCATTTCAACCACCTGGCTTTATTCTGTCTACACCTCACCCCCTTTCAACTACTTGATCAATGAGAAACTCACTTGAGGGAAGTACCTAATGTGGAAAACAGAACTTCCACCGTACATTTGAAGCCAACGCCTTCTGGAGTATGTTGATTGCACCACTGAGCATCCTCCATCGATGATCACTCGAGCAGGAGAAAGGAAAACAAGTATTTTTCTAATCCAAACTCTAATATCTGGTTTCAGCAAGAATAGCTAGTGATGAGTGTGCATCTAGCTTTTGACCAAAGCTTTTGACCACGTTCATAATGTGAAGAGCTTGTTTGGTAGGAGATTATTTCCTACATGTTGACAGGTCTCGGTTCAGATCACGAATGCTAGATCACGAGCACCAGGATTCGAGACCCAGTCGTAACGAGTAATCTTCACTATTCCTCTCGCTCGCGTAGACCCGCTTTCCTCAAAGGAAGTTGCAAAACAGCAAGAAGGGCAAAACTGACAATAAGAAAAAGCGAGGTCCTGACCTGCGAAGTCCCACATTCCCCAACCTTCCCTCCCCTCTCCTCCCTCTCGTTCTCCGCCTCCGGCCAACCAGACCAGCTCACGCCTCGCGAGAGAAAAAGCCATCACCGCAACACCCAGTCAAACGCGCCAATCCCTCCTCTCCTCTCCCCGCCTCCCAAACCCCCCGCCCCCGATCCCCACCCATGGCGTCGGAGATCGAGGTTCTCGAGGACACCACCACCGCCACCGCCACCGCCACCGTGGCGGCGGCGGCCGCCGCAGACGGCGCGGGACCGGCGGCGGCGGCGGCGGCGGGGGAGGACGAGTCGCTGAAGAACGACGTGTACACGGCGGCGGCGTACGGCGATCTGGAGAAGCTGCAGCGTCTGGTGGAGGCTGAGGGCAGGCCGGTCACCGAGCCCGACGGCCTCGGGTACTACGCGCTCCAGTGGGCCGCCCTCAACAACCGCGTCGCCGCCGCGCAGTACATCCTCGAGGTTCCTCCCCGGCCGCGGACGCTCTTCGCGATTTCGCTTCAATTATACAGTCGCGAAACAATGTGTACTTTTCGAGCTGCAATTTTTATATATATCAGAACTATGGGCTGCTTGCTAGATTGTGTTCGGTAGGTTTGCAGTTTTGGGTAGTCGTCGATATCAATGGACGCTGCCCCCTGGTCGGCGAAAAATCACGTGGCTGCCAATTGAATGCTTGGCGTGGTGGTGGATTTGGATTTTGGATTTGGGTGATGTAGAGTGATTCGAATTAGTGTAGATTATTACTATAATAACAGGAATTAATGCGCATTTGATCTGGGCCTTTGGAGTTTTGTATGAACTTGGGATGTTGCCGCCGGAGTTTTTTCAGTTGCTCATTTGGCGTGTTAACTGTATTCAGATGAATGTCGTGGCCAGCAGTAGATAGGTTTGGACAGTCATGGTATCAATGAGGCCTCGAGATGCATGGTTCAATCCTGAATTGTCTTGCGGCTGCATATCTAAGTTGGTTAACCCCATCAATTTGTCTCTCGTGGGATCATTGAGGACATCAACTTGCTGTTGCAACAAGGCAGTTCAGGAAGAATTTAGATGGCTATGCGCAGCATCCACCATTTATTTCCATTTCAGTCTTCTACCTTTTGGATTTTACACGAATACGTGTATGATAAGCGCAAGATATAGTCTGCTCATACAACATAGTGTACTCCAGATGACTAATAGTGTACTCCTCCCCCCGCTGGTCTTGTTTTTTGTAGATAGTCAGTATATCATTGTTCTTGGGTAGTTGTAGTTGAGACATATATAATTGGTTTGGTTTGGTGGCTCCTGTAAATGCTGCCAACCGCATTCTGTGAATATCCTTTGTTTTGCCGTGTGATGATTTTGTGGTTGACTTTTGGACAGCATGGGGCAGATGTAAATGCTGTGGATCACACTGCGCAAACAGCACTTCACTGGAGTGCTGTGCGCGGTCATATACAAGTTGCTGAACTACTTCTGAAGGAGGGAGCTAAGGTGGATGCTGCTGATTTATATGGCTATCAGGTCTGCATACTGATTTCTCTTCTGTGTCTTTGGCCCTTGTTTTGCCTTTGTGTTTGCTTGTGGTTGTCCGGCGTTGGTTCACAACTGATAGCCAACAATGTGTTGTTAGATTTTTGTCTGCCAAATCGATCATTATTCTCGTCTTGTTGTCTCCAAGTTACAGGACAGAGATTTACAATAGATTAAAAAGCTTACTTTGACCATATGATTCTTCTGCATAAAAGGAAAGTCAAGAACTAATGACATTCACGTATGGTATCGAACTTGTTACAATCTTTAAGTCAATATACCGCTGTTTGCAGGCCACACATGTTGCAGCGCAGTATGGTCAGACAACATTTATCTATCACATTGTTGCAAAATGGAATGCTGATCCAGATGTCCCTGACAACGATGGAAGAAGCCCGTTGCACTGGTTCGTACCTTGTGCTCTTAAGTTGCTCATTAGCCTACTAATAATTTTTGCTGGTGCATTTTGTAACATATGGCTGCATGGAATTTTGACATCTCTTTTTACATTTCTTTCTTTTTATGTATTACCTTGTAGGGCTGCTTACAAGGGATTTGCAGATTCTATACGTCTCCTTTTGTATTTGGATACTTATAGGACACGGCAGGATAAGGAAGGCATGTGCTAAATTTATCCACTACTTTTATTACCTCTACACAGAACACAACAGCTTAGCCATATATCCTGAATTATATCGGTTCACTTTGGAGCTCGAGATTTATTTCTTTATTACAAATGCTGTCCCCTAGGTTGTACTCCTTTACATTGGGCTGCTATTCGAGGGAATCTGGAGGCATGCACTGTGCTAGTTCAGGCTGGCAAAAAGGATGACTTGATGGTGAAAGACAAAACTGGTTTAACTCCGGCGCAACTTGCTGCTGATAAGAAATCATCGGCAAGTTGCATTTTATCTCGTGAGTAACATGGACTACACCATTTTTATGCTTGTAGTCTACTTGAGCTATTCTTTTGCAGCACCTTAGAGTCTGAACGCACTAAAATATCGTCTAATAGGGGTTATGCCAAGTTACTTATCGTGATTTGCTAATACATGAAATAATAATGAATATTATTTGCATCGTTGTAATTTTGTATGCCTGCTCTCTAATTATTTAAAACTGATTAGGAAGAACTGAGTTTGATGAGATATTGTTGGTGGGATTTATTGAATGATGGATATATTTGCTTCTGGACCTGGTAATATCCGTGTAGACTCTGTATAGGTACAGTCAAATGACATGGCTATGTAACCAAGGAGGAAAGAAATACTTTTCTTTGTTGTGACCTTGCTAGTGCTTAAATGCTCTTACAGAGATTCTGTAGATTCCATGTGAACTTCAAAACTGACATGATCAGCTAATTATGTGTGATTGGCTGATTGCACTTGTAGATTAATACCTCTTCACTGTAATGATTTACGATTGCCGTTATATGTTATCTGGAAAAAAGCTATCATATTGACCTTGAGCTGAAAGGACTTGTATTGCTGATATTTCAACAGGGAGAATCTGGCTCGAACTTGATTTTTCTTGTTTTTGAAAAGAAACAAAAGACTTGATTTGCTTGATTCCTTACAGGACAATGCTAGAAGGGTACATGACAGAGGATGTAACGGGAATACGAATTTTGCAAAGCTATCAAAATTAGGGCTTGCTCCTCTTCTTTGGTGTGTTGTTTTTGTCTTGCTTGCTATATATATACAGTCTGTTATAGCAGGTAAGTAACACTTTTGATGTCTTTTCACTCTCTCTGCTCTTCCGTCATGTTGTGCTCACTATAATTCCCTCTTTTCAGGACAATATACCATGAATATGACAGCACCATTTGGGTTGTTTGCATGGTCAGGAGTTTTCCTTGCAACTGCTGGGTTGGTCATGTTCTATAAATGTAGCAGGTACTTCTGAAAAAGAGAGAATCATTTGGTTAATAGTTATGAAAGTTGAAAACCAAAACTAAGGGCAAGACATATTGCCAGCTTGTTGATCCTTGCAAGTTACTACTTCTTGACAATATTTTGGGACGATAACAGAGTTTATTGTGTGTCTTCTTGCGTACTTGCAAGTATTTGCATCATCTGACCTCCTGTTTGTACCAACTGTTGTATGTGTTATACATTATAAATTATTTAAATCATTATACTTCTTTTTATTGCCATTTATATATGTTGAAATTTTGCTCTATTCAAATATCCTGCTACTTTTGTATTACCTCCCAGTTAGAGATACGCAGCCTTGTCAATTACCATTTAGCAACACCATGACATTGGCTTTTACTTTCTGCAGGAAAGATCCTGGCTACATCAGTACGAATATAAGAGACCCACAAAATCAAAGGGATGATGTAAGTTTGAAAAATTAGCAGAGTTAATGTGCTTTCTGCAAGCACCTTTATCTTTGTTTTCGATTTTACTGATTCTAGATTGATGCGTTTCCAAACTTAAGACCAAACCATAATCCAAAATTTTACAATCCTAATCATGAGCATATGTGCCTTTAGGAACCTTTGCTGAAGATGGAGTTAGACAATCCTGCACTTCTATCTGGTAATTGGTCGCAGCTCTGTATAACCTGCAAAGTAAGTGGTGCAGCATCCAGTGATTTAGTTGTCTCTTTCCTAGATTGATATTCTTAGGCCTCTGATTTCTGAACTTTGTGTCATTCTACAGATTGTCAGACCTGTTCGTTCGAAACATTGCTCTACATGTGATCGCTGTGTTGAGCAGTTTGACCATCACTGCCCCTGGGTATCGAATTGCATTGGCAAGGTACTTGGCTCTTCTGTTATATTTTGTAAGTGCTTAGTTGTGATCAAATGTATTCTGGAGATGTATTGGACAGTTTATGTTGCTTGCTGAATTTTATTTACACATAAGATTATGCTACCATCTCTCTCTTAAGAAAGTTACTCAGTGTAACACTATGAAGAGCCTGCACGCCTCATTTGCTGATCTGTTTATATTTACCTTTTGTTTAAATTTATTTTTCGCTTGAATATCTGCTTGTCCTTCGGTCTGATCTATAGTGGACTGTAACTGCAGAAGAACAAATGGGAATTCTTCATGTTCATCACTCTAGAAGTTTTTGCAATGATCATTACTGGCTCTGCTGCCGTTATAAGTATTGTCTAAGTTCTCTGTGGCTTCTCCTTATAAGTTGACTGGGATTTTCCATAAGACTTATTGCTGTTTCTGTCACAGGGATTGTAAGAGATCAAGCTTCACCAGCATCCTTTGGTGCTTGGCTTAGCTATTCTGCTGTTCACCATCCTGGGGCTGTTTCTTTTTTAATAATGGACTTTTTCATTTTCTTCGGTGTTGCAGTACTAACAGTAGTTCAAGCATCGCAGGTATGTAAAAGTTGATTTTTAACAATCTTTTTTTACCTGAGAAAACTGCGATTCTGAGATTGTGAAGTCACTGAAATGCCTGTTTATCGTCTGTGCAACCATCGATAATGTTTGATTACTAACGGGTACATAAACTTTATAAACGCCCTGAACTTGAAAAGGAAACTACTCTAGTGCCTTTGTCACGGTTTACCCATAATTTGTGCCTTGCTGGATCTGTCAAATCGACATGTTGTCAGCACTTTCATGAGTATATGTCCTATCAACACAACATTAAGGAAGCAATAAAATTAAACATTAGGCAGTAAATTGTATTGTATTTGGAATTCAGTAGGAAAGATGAGAATCCAATAGACGGACCTAACATCAAGGTCTGATGAGAAATGTTATCTCTGCTTATTTGATATATTATTTTTCTGTGGGTTTAGTGTCTTCCATCCGGTAGCTATAACCTTTCCAGCAATACAGGAGGGGCATGTTTATCTGTACTATCTAGTCTTGTTCATGCCTTACTTATATCTCCTTGCAGATAGCAAGGAACATTACAACAAACGAGATGGCAAATTCCATGAGATACAGTTACCTGAGAGGTCCAGGTGGCAGATTCAGAAACCCGTTCGACCATGGGGTGCGCAGAACTGCTCAGACTTCTTGTTAAACGGATACAATGAGGACATTGAGCGGCTCGTACATACATCACACACTGATGAGGAAATAGGAACGATACAGATGACAAGTTTAGTCTCCGCAGAATGGTGGGGGGTTTTGCCCATCATGGTAATGGCACTGACCACGCTTGTGTTGATTCACATGCTAACTCAAAATCTCACAGTCAAGTAAGTTCATCCCAGTGTTGCGACCACAGTAAGAAGACTGATAGGACACCATTCGGCCTAGGGATGGGCCTTGGACGAAACAGTGCTTCCCGGCAATATGTTCCGTTCTCTTCTCCCGTTGTGATTCATCACTTGGAGGCCATGTGTGTTCTGGCTGTAGATAGCATGTGTTCACTGTTCAGGCCCCATCATTCATTTAGTTGCTTGTGACATGTTTTACCATATAGCCTTGGCTAGTTTGCGTTACTATCGTCAGAGCGCTAGTTGTGGAAAACTTGGATCTATTTATCACCAATAATTTTTGTGGTGAATACTATAGGAGATGGAGCTAGCAATGGGCTTATGAATATCCGCTGATCTGCAGTTCGGAAATGTCACATATCTCCTGCAAAAAAGAACGATTTTTCGCAGATGCAGGCATGCAACAGCGTGATATGATCTGTCAGTGCTGGCTTGACTCCAGTTATTCAGCACCATACAGCTTTGGAAAATGTAGTTGTAATTTGTAAATTCAGAGAATTGTAAATTGATTAGTAACTTCACTGTGGCATAAGCTGCTTTCCTATTTTTCATTCATTCTTTTTGCTTAGGATATTCTTACGCATGATGAAAAGGTTTTGAAGGTGTTGTAATATGACACCCAGTTGGTCTTTGTTATGTATTGGTGTTGTCTGTAAGGAGTATAATTGTTTGAGCGCTTCAGAATTTAGATACACTTAAGGATGTGTGTTTCAAAATTCAAACTGACACTATGATCTATAACTGTATTGCTGGATTGATGATCAAAGGAAGCTGTAAGGAAATATCTGTACGTGTGAATTGTTACTTGCACTAGTAACGTCTCTCTCTTCGCAGTTCGTGTCTCTGAATTTAAGCTGATGGATAATCAGTACTTTTTTTTCCTTTTTCTTGAGATGATAGTCAGTTCAGATATATAGTTTAAAGGACTGAGAGTGAATATGTCTATTTGAGAGTTAGCCAGATTATATCTGATTTGCCAAACAGAATGTTAACTTTGTCACAACTATTTATCTGTAGTAGTTTATAGAATAAGTTTAGTACGTCACAATTTGACAACTGCAAACCGAGCCTTAATCTCATAACTGTTACGCGCACTTGTTCTACCATGCGGGAGGACAATGGCTTGATTTTTTTTGTAAGTTTAAAACTTGTTTTGTACTAAAGCTGTCCCTGTAGTTTAAATCTCCATATGTTATGGTGTCATTCCATATAAAATTAGAAGATAGGAATTTTTGGTTTTTTTACCAAGCTTTTTTTTCCTATTTCAATAAACTCCATACTTAAGGCGGTTTCGTATCGCAAAATCTTGTTTTAGAACTCATCTTTTACATACCGTCATTTTGACGAGGCGGGCCACCAGTTAGTGTCTTGGGTTTGTCTTAATTTATAATGGAGGTGCCACCAAAGGAACCGATGCCAATTCGCGCGTATAAGTGAGATGGACTAGCTGCAGTGTTAAACCTCATATTATATGTTTATTGTTGTTGGAATTTTTCTTTTTCAAGGCTTCGTCATGACCGATTGCCAAAATAGAATGGATTAGGTCGTGTATGATCGTGCTTAATACTCCAGGTACTAGCGTTAAACCTATTTTGTTCAATAACCCAGAGCGTAATTTACTTTTAAATATATAAATGAAGAAAAAAGAGGAGATAGAAAATTCTAGCTGCTGTTTGTCTGTTGGGCGTTGTCCAACACGCTGCACCCGGAAGCACTCATGCTCGACCCGACCCGACCCGACCCACCTGACATTTCACAAACCACCCAAACTGACCTGACCTACCCGGCCGCACCCTCTCCCGCCGCCGCTCCACGCACCAGCAACCAAAACCCCACTCCAAAACCCTCGCCGCCGGCGCACCCGTCCCATCCCCTTCGAAGCAGAGCACCGAAACCCTAGAAAAGCAGCAGCAGCAGCCCGAGTAGGCGAGGAGAAAGCTGCCGCCGCCGCAGGAGAGGGAGAGGGAGAGGAGTGATGGGGATCTTCGAGCCGTTCCGGGCGATCGGGTACATCACGACGGGCGGCGTGCCCTTCTCCTTGCAGCGCCTCGGCACCGAGACCTTCGTCACCGTCAGCGTCGGCAAGGCCTTTCACGTCTACAACGTGAGCCACCATCTTGTATCTTCTCCCCCGCCCTTACCATCCATTCCCTCGTCTCCCATCGTTGGAAACTTTTCGCCCAGGATTCGGTGGTCGGTTCTCGGTGGCGCAAATCGCAGTAGCCTATGGGGAGTATGCAGGAGTTTGTTGCTCTATTAGAATATATAGGATTGGATGCTAGGAGCATTGATATGGTAGCTTATAGCCTTCTAGTTGGAGCTCATGTGGAGTTTAGTGCCTAGTTACTGGTTGCTTACTCTGTCATTGTTCTCACTGGCTTTTACTTATGTTTCTTATGCAACCATCTTACAGTCTATAACCTCTCCTTGCACATTCTAAGCCATTTAATAGATTAAGCATGCTGCGCTTTTTCGCGAAAAGTAACCTCACTGCTTTTGCTTTTGTTCTTATTATGCAGTGTGCTAAGCTGAATTTGGTCCTTGCTGGTGAGCCTGTTATTTGGTATGTTTGGTTCGTTATGCTCAATGTTCTTCTCGTGGTGTATGAACTTTTTATGTGATTGAAGGTCCTCAACTGCCCAAGAAGATCCGTGCTCTTGCATCCTACAAGGAATATACATTTGCTGCATATGGAAGTGATATTGCTGTTTTCAAACGAACTGACCAGGTAAGGAAATTACTGTTCTTGCAATAGCTGATTTGGTTTTATCAGTCATGTTTGTATTTGGCGACTATGGCTATACAAGCTGATTATCCATAACTGGAACACTTAGGCATTATTTCATTTAAAGGTAGTCTAAGTGCGTTCATGCGACCTATAGAATTCATATTATTAATTTTTTAGAAAACGAAGTTGAAATTTTGTAGCTCAAAATACAGTGCATTGACATGCATCAATTTTATTTGCTACCTGCTGAATGAAATGGATATTTCAAACTTCTGAAAGGGGCATCCAGACCTCAGTTGTGTCCATCCACTGCTACTGAGGCAAATTCGTTCCTCTTTATGTTTTCTCTTATTTGCTTTCAATCAGGTGGTTACCTGGAGTAGACATGAAGAAAAGGTCAACATGCTGTACCTGTTTGGAGAGTACATTCTGAGTGCAGATATTAAAGGCAATGTATTTATCTGGGCGTTCAGAGGAGCAGAACCGAACAGTGAGCCTGTTGGAAACATATCATTGGGAGACAAGTTTACTCCATCCTGCATTATGCATCCAGATACTTATCTAAATAAGGTACTTGAGATTTTCGATTTCGTTTGGATATAATTTGCTTTCCAAATTCGTCGTCTGTTATATTTCTTCTTTGTTAACAAGTCCATTGCTGTTGATACATCAGATCATTATTGGTAGTGAAGAAGGCCCCTTGCAGCTGTGGAATATCACCACGAAAAAAAAATTATATGAGTTCAAGGGCTGGAATTCACCAGTGTGTTGTTGTGTTTCTTCACCAGCTCTGGATATGGTTGCAGTCGGATGCTCTGATGGAACAATTCATGTTCACAATATACGATATGATGAAGAGTTGATGTCCTTCAACCATCAAATTCGTGGTGCTGTAACTGCTCTGTCATTTCGAACAGGTAATTTGATCCAACATGATATACACCTTTTTATAACATTCGTATTTGTTCATCTTGTTACAAGAATGAAATTTAAAAAAATTCCTGGTTGGTTCATTTCCCATGTGTGTTGATCAAGTCCTGAAGTTATGTTCTTGACTACGAATATGGATACAAATTCTTATGGATATAGATTTATGATGGACATTGGCACCACTAAGTTCATTAGTGTCTGACATCCAGTCCAGGAAATGTAGGTGCCACATTCTTTTTGACTTTATGGATTTTCTTTATATGATTTTTTTGGAGATTTGGCTTGCCAATAAAATCTGTAGAGGAGTTCTTCCTAGTTCGAACAAAACAACAATCATAGTTTGGTATGATTTAATAAAGTTCTAGAGCCTTTGTTTAATTTATTGTGGAAATGCAAATATGCAGCTGAATTCTCAGACCGGTTGGTAGATAATTTACTGCCATCTAGGTGTTCATCATGGTTATAGATAGCTTTGACTTTCCCTATTAGAAACAAAACAGATGCATCCTTGCAATATTACCTTCTTCTATATATCAAGCTTAAATGTTTTTGTTTTTCCAAATCTGCTTTGGTTGCCAGATGGACAACCCCTTCTAGCCTCTGGAGGTTCCTCAGGTGTTATTAGCATATGGAATCTTGAGAAGAGACGGCTGCACTCTGTGATTAGGGAGGCCCATGATGGTTCTATAGTATCACTTCATTTTCTTGCTAATGAACCTATTCTGATGAGCTCAGCAGCTGATAATTCAATAAAAGTAAGTGTTTGTTTTTTGTTTTTTGTTAGATGCCATTGCATTTTATTGTTGGCAATTGACAAAGACAGTTGAGCTTATAGCTGTTTAACAGTAACACATGAAAGGTCAAAAGCTGCAATGCTGCATGTTCCTCTCGCTTAGCTTGCTATATAGGACATCATCTCCTTTGTTCAATTTATACTACATTGCTTTTCTTTTTCTTTTTTTGTGTTGGCGGGGAGGCATATAAGGATCTTCCTAGCAAATCCAGCTTGACACCATGCTGATAAGTAGAAAGACAAAGTTAATACCGTGCAAAATTATAATTGCCTTGACAATCTGTTTAAGTAATGATGGAGATGCAATGATACTGGTGCAGCACTATAGTTCAGTTTACATTTGAAATCCAATAATCTAATAAACTGTATACCAGATGTGGATATTCGACAGTAATGATGGAGATGCTCGCCTGCTACGATTTCGAAGTGGCCATAGTGCTTCCCCTCGGTGCATAAGGTAAAAAAAAATGCCCTCTAATTGTTTCTTTTTTTAACTTTCATTTATTATGTGCTTTAGTGAGCCAGCCTATTTTTGTTGTTAGGTTCTATGGCAATGGAAAATGCATCTTATCCGCTGGTCAAGACCGTGCCTTTCGTCTTTTCTCAGTTGTACAGGTAATTCACAATCTTGAATCATTTTTTTTATATATTGTGGTGGATTACAATATGTCGATATATCCTAGGTGATACTATGCTAGCTGCTTATTTCTTAATCAAGTCACAAAATGATATACTATTGCACTCAGAAACAACTTAGATGAAATGTGTTAGGACAATCATTGGATCACAGAATTTATCTAACTTTAATCTGATTTACCAAATAGAGTAACAGACATTATGCACCTTATAAATAACAGCTTTAAAAATAAGGACAGCACAGAACAGCACACGCAAACTGAGCCTAGATGCATTTGACAATTTGCGCAGAAATCCTGCATGTTTGTCTTCTTATCAGGTTCTTTGCCCTTTTGAGCAAAATAACTCAAGTTGTTTACTGTTTAATCCTATTGACGTAACATCTTGGCAGGATCAACAAAGCAGAGAGCTTTCTCAGCGGCATGTGTCAAAAAGAGCAAAAAGGCTTAAAG
The DNA here is from genome assembly GCA_019208055.1 of Stipa capillata. Lineage (NCBI taxonomy): Eukaryota > Viridiplantae > Streptophyta > Magnoliopsida > Poales > Poaceae > Stipa > Stipa capillata. Next base: position 44,023 of record JAGXJF010003318.1, read on the forward strand.
TAAAGGTAAAATTTTGGTTACTATTCATTTATCGCCTTCGTTTCATCATTTCCTTATTTAGGGTGCTAAAAAAAAATCTTTCTGCAGGAGGAAGATATCAAGCTAAAACCAATTATTACATTTGATTGTGGTAATCTTTTGGTCTTTGCAATATTTCTGTGCTTCTGCTAATCTTTCTTCTGTTTTTTTGTCTATAATTTTATTTTAGAAGTAGTAACGAATAACGATGCTGTTTTCTACTTGGCCATGAAAAACCAGGACAACTATTTATATATTATATTAACACATAATGCGCCACTGTACCAGTACCCTGGGCACCTTTTGTTGAAACGAAAGGGAACTGCAAATCTGTCATCTTCTTTTCAGATAAGATTGCTTATTTACCACTGGAATCAGATGCCTTTCTAGAATTTGGTTACATAACAGGATATAAACATACCATTACAAAGAATGGATATTTAAAAAAGCAGTGGCGACTTGAGCAGCAGCTGAAATATGAGTTGCAGAACTGGAGAAACTACAGTAGCGAGAATAAGAAGCTTAGCCCTGAGGCTGTGGCTTCAGCTTAAAGCCACCGGAAGCATAAGCTCCCCCAGGGTGTGGCTTCTGGGCTTCTTTGAGAAGATTAACTCCATTGGCTTTTTGGAGGAAGCTAAGCTCCCCAAAGCATAAGCTCCCCCAGGGTGTGGCTTCTGGGCTTCTTGAGAAGATTAACTCCATTGGCTTTTGGAGGAAGCTAAGCTCCCCAAAGCATGGCCGATTTGGCTGTTTCACAAAAGGCAAGCATTGCAACGGTGGAGGTTAGGGCTCTGCTTGGCATTACAGTGCATTCCAGAAAAGTCTATTTCACATACCAAATTTTGATCTGGCCATTTGTCCACTGATTATATAACAAAACTATCTTACTACATGTGGCTATTGTCTTTCACAACTGTAACAGCCCAACCACATTACAGCACCACACCGCGAGCCCAACTAGTGCCTAAATGAGTTGATATAATTTGTAGATGATACGTTGTAGCTATATACCTTTTGCCCGTTAGCTATTTGGCAGATTGCTAGGCCTTTTCTGTTTATGTCCATCTATACAAAAACACAACTTTTAAGCTGAAGAAACCCTCTGTTTTCAGCTGAGATACGTGCACGTGATTGGTGTAATGTTGTTACATGCCACATGGATACTCCACAGGCATATGTGTGGCGTCTTCAGAACTTTGTTATTGGTGAACATATTCTGACACCATCATCAGGCACCGAGTCGCCAGTTAAGGTAATGCTTGTTTCTGTAATTTGTTAGTATGAAATTCTCATTTAGGCTAGATCAAAACAACCTTTCTTGGGATTGCTAAGAATCAAATATTAAATGCTAGTGGTATTTCCTTATTTCTCTTTTAAGTATTTCTTTTATTTCTGACAGGCTTGTGCGATAAGTGCATGTGGTAATTTTACTGTCTTGGGCACCGAAGATGGTTGGATCGAAAAATTTAACCTTCAATCTGGGATTAGTCGTGGTAGCTACATGGACAGTTTGTTGGCAATGAAATGTGCACATGAAGGGGAAGTTGTTGGATTAGCTTGTGATGCTACGAACGGCTCTCTGATTAGTGCTGGATACTGTGGTGATGTTAAGGTTTGATGCTGTCTGTTGCACTTCATTTCAGTTACAGTTGATTCTGTAGCATGTTTAGTAGGTGCATAAGCTTATTGACTTGACTAGTTAACATGTTTTCTTTACTGTTCCTCATCTAATCCTACAACCAAGAATACATGTATATTGCGCCTCCAGCTATTTGCATAAATTAGTCACTTTTGAACTTTTCTTCACCAGTATGAGTGAACTTATCTCTACAATTACGTTACTTGGCTATTGAATTGTCTCCTGCAGGTGTGGGATTTTAAAAGTTGTAAGCTAAAGTCCAGATTGAATGTTGGTAAATCTGTAACTAAGATTGCATATCACAGGGCAAATGGTACTATTCAACATGTTTGGTTATTCCCTTGCAGAATGCTATGGGTGATTAACAGCTTTTTGCTGTTTTATTTATGGCAGGTCTTCTTGCTACTGTAGCAGATGATATGGTACTTATATTGTTTGATACAGTGTCCATGAAAATGGTTCGTAGATTCGAAGGCCATACAGACCGTATCACTGATTTGTGTTTCAGTGAGGATGGAAAATGGCTCATCTCATCTAGTATGGATGGGACGCTCAGAATATGGGACATCAGTTTATCAAGACAGATAGATGCAATGCAAGTCGATTCATCTATAACATCTGTCTCTATGTCTCCTAATATGGATGTGTTGGCAACCACCCATGTTGATCAAAATGGCGTGTATCTTTGGTAAGCTTTCGTTTCATCGCCTTTTGCTCAGCCTGTCCATCTGTATACCTTCAGTGGCTATGTATTTCAGGAAAATATCATAAAATGAGCTTTCAAGCTGGTGCAATTTCCATATATCATGGCACATATCATTTAGTCAATTAAATACTATTCTTAGTCCATCCTGTATGAACGTATACTGTATACACGGACCTAAAGTTCATACCATCGCATGCAACCATACAAACCACCTGCACAATCTCATAAAGGGCGATCTCATCCGTGGACAAAGACTACCATACAAACCATGCCTGTTTGGTTGAGCTGTGATTGTTGACAAAGCTGTTGTTGGCTGGCTGTCTGGAAAATCTGATGTGGCTGTGGAAAAGTGAACATACAGTTTTTGGTTGATCCAAACAATCTATATCATTTTAAAAAATGAGTACTGAAACTTCAACACATTGTAAAAAGTTGGCAGAAGACAGTTTTTCTAAACAGCTGAATTTGCACTGCAAAGCCCATAGCCACTGTTGGCAAAAGCTGCTAAAAAGTTAGCTGTTTGGTTGCGCTGTAGCTTTTTCCAATGAAAAGCTGCTGAAAAGCCCAACCAAACACCCTCTTAGGCTGGCAGTCAGTAGGTTTTCAAGTCATATAGTGCGTGTTTAGGACAGTACACATATAAGCATACTTTTATGGCACAAAACTAAATAGCTGATATAAATCTCGTCCACCCCTCACACGCCCTTATTTCCTCGATTTGACTAGACACTACTTTTGGGATCCCGCTTGATCTGGCCTTGGGAGGCTAATTTATCCAAGCACCAACCCCAAACCCTCTCTCTTGACAGTGGACCATAGGCCACCAAGTCAGCCGACTTGGGGGTTCTAGTTGACTATTAGTTGGAGCTAGCCAAAAAATCACTCGACTTGCTCCCCTAGTCGAGTCACTGCACTGAGTTGGGATGGCAAAACCAGTAGTTGATTAATTGTGGACTAATCGTCGACTTAAAAACAATGACCCTCAAGATGGATAACTTCAACTATTCCTTTAGTTGTTAGGCTCACTTCTGTGATGTTTCTACTTCAGAATCTTCTGCCTTTATGGGTAACAAAAACGACGTATATGGAGTTCTGCAATATATTCTTTAGCTCATATATAAGCTCATCTGTGCTCGTACTTTTCTTAATAAATTTGACAGGGTTAATCAAGCTTTGTTCTCAGCCTCAACGAATGTTGATAGCTATGCAAGTGGGAAACATGTCCGAAATGTGCTTTTGCCAACTGTTTCATCAACTGAAAGATCTGAGGAAGAACCTGTTCATAATTCAGAAGATCCAAAACAATCTAATATTAAACCTTTTGTCATAATGGATCATCAAATACCAAATATGATCACACTCTCATTGCTTCCAAGGAGTCAATGGCAAAGTTTGACAAATCTTGACATTATAAAGGTAATGTACTTTTGAGTCCGTTTTTAATCCTAAGCGTTTCTACATAGCAAAGTAACGGAGTACGAGACCTGCATTACTATGTTACACCCTCCAGTAAAAAATGTGTGGTCATAGAATGTGTATAGTTGAACTATTTTAACTTTGACCAACCATATTTTGGCGAATATTTAGATTGGCCATATGAAAATTGTATTAAAATTGTCTCAGAAAAAAATACTTTGTAATATTATGATATTATCAGGTTTTAAACATATATTACAATAGAAAGTAGTGGTCAAAGTTATTGTTTGGGGACTATAAATGTCCAAAACGACACTTGTTTGTGACTGGAGGGAGTATTTTTCAAATAATATGTTTGGTTTGCGCTAAAGAGCAACTAGATTGGAGTGCTCATCATCATTTCTGTGTCTTTAGGTTCGTAATAAACCGATTGAGCCACCTAAGAAACCGGAGAAGGCGCCTTTTTTCTTGCCCTCGGTTCCATCCCTTTCTGGGGAGATATTGTTTGAGCCTCCTGCCAGCGGTAAAGAAACAGACAGCAGCACTACTGAGAACACAAGTCACAAAAAGATGGCTGATCTCTCTTCTCACTTCAGTCGGTTGTTACAATCCTGTGGAGATACAAAGAACTGTGAGTATTTATGAATATCTTTGTTCAAGCGAATTTCCTTAATAAAACTCAGATAGTTTGGGTTGTCAATGATACCGTAAGAAGCTGATGTTGTGCTGTTACTTGGTATTTGTATTGCAGATTCAGCATTTACTGACTACCTAAAAGGCCTATCAGCATCATCTTTAGATATGGAGCTACGAATGCTACAGATAATAGATGATGACGAGTCGGAAAATTTGGAGCCGAGACCTGGGCTCCAATCCATTTCATTGCTGTTGACTTACTTCATTCATGAGCTTTCCTGCAGGAATAACTTCGAGTTTGTTCAGGCTGTTCTGAAATTATTTCTGAAGGTATGTGATACATATATGCCATCTTAACCCATCAGGTATGCACTTAAAATATTTCTCTTTCTTGGAAGCAGATACATGGTGAAACAATACGGCGTCACTCAATGCTTCAGGACAAGGTGAAGCAGCTTCTAGATGTCCAGAGCTTAGTTTGGCAGAAGATAGATAAAATGTTTCAGAGTGCACGATGCATGGTTACATTTCTCAGCAACTCGCAGTTTTAGCAGCAGGTATATTCAATTTGTCAAATAAGTTAATTGTATTTACCGACACCATTTTATTTTGACCTTTCCTTTGACCAAAAAATTAATGCTATAATACTTAGTTAGAGCTAAAATATTCAGGAGCTCAGCTCACTAACATTATAGTTATCTCGTTGCCTTTATAGCAAGATGTGCTGTGAATCACTCTGTGGTGCACCATGCAATCATGTTTCGGTTTGGGCACTAAATTAGCATGAAAATTTTGACGATGTAGTTCAGAGTGAAATATGGTTTCTTCTGCAGCTTTGTCTTAGATAACTAAATCCTTTGTTTCCTCACCCTCCGTAGGTCCAAATTTCTCAAATCAATGCATACATGATGTCTATTGTGGCTGTTGTAACATTATATTGTATCTTACCATTTTGTCGTCACGGTAAAGCTGCAAGGCGTCTACTTGGTGGTTAAAGCGGTGACCACCGACCATGCTCCTGATCCTGAGATGACAATCAATTTTGTAGTTCTATTTTTTATTCTCGTATTCTTTTGTAACGTACTGATGTATCAACATCGTTTTGCAAGAAATATTAGGGAATATTATCATGCTATTCGAGCAAAATCCCATGTGTATTTCTTTCATCATTTGTTTATTTTTCTGTGAGGAATAGTAATCATGTTCATCTTTTTTGAGGAGAATTTCACTGAAATTCTAGGGACCGCAAATTGCAACCTATCTTTTGTCTATATACAAAGGTGTTCCAATGATGCATAGATTACTCACTAATAGATGGGAATGGCTATGGTACGTATATTTAGCGTGTGTTTGGCCCGGATCAAGCTCCCGGCTTCTCAACGGAAGCCAGTGGAGCTGGGCCAAACGTTCTAGCTTCTCCAAATTGAAGAGCCGAAGCCAATTGTGAGCAAGAGCTGTTTTATGCTACAACGAAGAAGCTAGAAAAATGTCGTTTCGCCGGCTCTATGGAACCCAATCCCTTCGCTGCAGGCCTTGGAGGAGTTTGTCGTGCTCTCATCGGAGATCACTGGGACCTCACCGTACCTTGCGGCGGTCTCCTTGGGGATCACTCGACCTGGGGGCAACGGGGTGCTGTCATCGCTCTACATGAGACGCCGCTATCGCTCTGCCCAAGGCATTGCCGTCGTTGTGCTTGGGTTGCTCGTTCCTGTGCAAGTGTCATTCTTGCTCGATCTGGGCAAGGACTCGATGCAGAGGGCAGAAATAGGATGGGAATGAAGTAGATGAGAGGAAGAAGATAGGGATAAAATTGTCAGATTTTGTAAATAGGAGCTGAGCTATAATTTGGGCCAAACATCTTTGTTTCGCTTCATACTTCTCTCCCAAGGGCTGGCTTCAGTAGAAGCTACAGCCTGGAGCCTCGAAAAGATAGAGCCAAAGCCAGGCCAAATAGGGTCTTAAATTATTGTTTTTTCTTTGGAAAATGTTCGTGTGATGGCTCCGAGCCTAATTTCATTCTCAATTTTAAAACCATTTATTTTCCACAAGTCAGCCCTAGTAGCCAAAACACGTCTCTCCCTTATGCAAGATCGGCACACCAGGGAGCCAAGGGTGGGTGGACGTGCATAGAAAAATGGTGACCCGCCGACCACGCCGAGCACACGGCGATGTACCACCGGAGCATGATCTAGAGGAGCTCTTCTCCAAGCACAACCCCATATGACGAAGTTGCAACTGTTGCCACCCCCGCAACGTGACGAAGTTGCAACCTTTGCCACCGAGCTCCGCCGTGGGTCGCGGTCTCCAGTTTCGGTCTATGGCGAGGATCTTTGAATTGTGTTCTCATCATAGCGTGTTCTACCCCCGTCATCTTCCACATCCCCAGTTTAATCGGATTTCCACACTCACGACATGCTAAAACGCTTGCTCTAATCTTCCGGGCTCGTCGAGACGTCCACCGCCAATTGTCGTCCACGGTGAGACTTCATCTGGATCCACCGTAGTGTCGTCTCCGCGGACACTCATCTCCGGCGACCGCCGTCGCCGGAGCGCCACAGTGCATCACCAGGCACGCCACTACTCGCGTTGGATACCTGGTGGTCCCGGGGGTTCCACCTTTTGTGGTTCACCAAGCATCTCCTACCTTTCCCTCACCAATTGCCTTCACTCCCGTATAGCCATGGGCGAATTCTATGTTCGAAGTGGAGATGAAGAAGCACTCTGGTGAGAACGAGGATGTCAAGTGGGACCCATCGTTGATGTGGTTGCCGGCTGGAAATAAATGGTCCTGTGGCGACCAATAGAGCATAAATAACTTATGGTAATTTGAATGGTTTTGCTAGTTAAAGGGATGTAAAGCAAACGGTTTTGAAGTTGGCCATGACATTTGGGCTCAGGCAAGAGTTGGAGGGGGTAAAATAGACTTATACCTAAACATTTTGCCTTCCCAACGTTTTACCAATCTCCACTACAAATGATCAGTGTGGGTGCTGGGAAAATTTTATGTAGAATACACGGATCACTGATCAGACACATATATCACATTCAATCTATTAATCCATTCAGTCGTGAAAAGAAAAACTGCAAACTGCAACAACTTATTTTTGTATATACAAGTGTATTAATGAGAATAAATATAGATACAGTCGTGAAAAAAGCTGCAAAAATATTCAGCGGTGAAATAATAAGCTCAGCCTCCAGCAACAATGGCTAGCGGTAAGCATCGGGCTGCAGCTTCCAACAGATAAACACGTAAGAATGGCAAAGATAAATTTTCTGAATGCACCTTTCATCATATCATAGACAGACAATCTCCTCAGTACAGAACCGTACAGAACCAGGTTCTTTTGTTGCCGCGATCAGAAAGTAGCCCCAGGATGCACATGTAAGAATAAGCAGAAAATACATCAAAGAATCTGGTCCAGAGTACAAAAATGTCCTTCAGAAATTGTTCACCCATGCACCTCTGAAGGTAAACAAAATGTATATGAGCTTTCCTCAACAGCTCAAGTAGTATCTCACTGCTGACAATTGTATTCTGACCATGGTAATACAATCTGTATGACTGTCACTGAAATACACCATGGCACCTAATCCTATTAGCATAGTTCGTCCTGATCGATCAGTCAGACTTGCTCTTCAGGCTGTATATATTTCCAACGACTCCAACAACGCTAACAATCATGGCCAAACCCAGCATCCCAAGTGACAGAAGCCTCTCTCCATGCCCCAAGCGCTCCCCTTCCTTGTCAAGCCTCAATGCTACGAGGGCTGGGAACATGAACCCTAATGCCAGCCCCGTCGTCGCACCAGTGAACTTGAAGGCGATCCAGATGTTGGGTATCATAGTTGAACCAAGATAGATGAACGCCAAGAGCACCACTGTCAAGGTGAGCATCTTCTTCCTGCTATGGGGTGCCAACTCGCCAAAGATCAATGAGTCCACGGTCTGTCTCAGTGAGAAGTGGACGACAGGGAAGACGAGGACCAGATGGATGATATACCCAATCCTGACAATATAGTTGAGGACCGTGCTGAACTTGATCCCGAGATCCTTGTCAAAGTTGGTGAGCACATCAGACTCCGTGTCGTCACCAAATAAGAGGTACCCTGAGATGGCAGTCAGTGCATATACAACAACACATAGTATGGTAGAGATCCTCCCAATATTGTACATGTTGCGAGGTGTCTTCTCCTTGAGCTCGTTGTAGATCGGCTGGACATTGAAATGGCAGATGTAGGCGTTGGTCATGATCGGTATCACCACGAGCAAGTCCAGCATCGCTGCTTTTGAGCTAAAATCTGGTCCCATCCTCGGCATACTGATTTTGCCCTCAATGAGCTTGACCGTCGCAATGATGCAAGAGACAGCCACAAATACAATAGCAAGGCCAACCGATGCAGCAGATGACAAGCTCAGCGAGTCAATCTTCTCGAGCGCACACAACGGTGCAAGAAAAACCACAAGAACCACCAAAATCAGCAGCCTCCGGTTATCCCACTCGCCATGACCAATCAACTGGTCCATGACTCCCATGTGCTTCAGCGATCCTGACATCACATCTCCGATGATGATCAGGTACACCACGAGGATCCCACCATTGTTGATGATGACACACATCTGCGCTACAATGCTCGCCGGACGGCCAAGCGCCTTGTGTACGAGCTCACCATATGACAGAGCGCGGCAGTGCACGGAGAACCTCACGAGCAGCTCGATGGTGATCTCAGATAGGATCCCCATGACCAGAATCGAGACGAGCCCGACAGCAACGCCAAGAACCTTCATGGTGGCCGGGAGGGCCATAATGCCGGCCCCGATGATGGACGTCGCGAGGTTGAATACCGCGCCGGCCACGCCGGAGCCCTCAGGTGGCCCGGCAGGGCCGTCGCCGATGAGCGGCAGCTCGTCGTGCTCGCCCCCGCCGCCGCCGTCTTCCACCTCACCCAAGAACGAATCTTGCTTGGAGATCTTGGCGTGGCCGTTGTAGACGCCATTGGCGGCGTTAGATTTGGGCGGCTCGTTGGATTGGAGCTCGATGGAGGGGGAGGTCAATGGGAGTGCCGAGTAATTCGTGTTCACCATGCTTCTGGGCGCATCCAAGATGGATCAACAAACCAAGCCAAGATCGAAGACGAGAAGAAATCTTTCGGTGGAGAAAACGAGGAGAACAAATTGCGCCAAAAAACTAGAGGAGGAAAGGGTTCCAATGCCTGATCTAACCAACAAAAAATGGAAATTTCTGCCCAATCTACTGCTCCAAGAACAAAGTATCGTACAGAAAGTGAAGGGGAATCTAATTCCTACTGCCTCAACTGGAGAGATCCAATGGAAATTTGGCTGGCATTGGAGAATGTTGCTGCACAAGCTTCTCCCTTTTCTTGGTGAGATTTGGATGGAGAAACCGAAGCTAAAATTCGTCTCCTTTATTGGAGCAAGAATTGGATAATACAACCCAAGGGAGTATAGAGATCTTGGGGAGGTTACCTGGGGATCACTGGATTGAGAGAGCTGAGGCAAAGAGATCTGAGTTGTGTCTCTCTTTATTTTTCTTTGTTTCTTTTTCTACTCCTCTCCCTGTTCTTGCTTCTCTTTCAGATGGAGTGTACCCTAAACTAGAGCGCATAGTCACTTCACGTTAATTCCTAGCAAGGTTAGCTTCACCAAACCGTGTGATTACGTGTACACCGCACACGTAGTCAATGGAAAGTGGGTCTGAGTTCTTCATGGGCCCATGTGTCATTGGGCGCGGGTGAGGAAGAGCTCTGTATCCGTTCCCAGACGTCCGGCCACAGGGAGGCGCGGCAATGGTACACGTCTTGCGATCTGATTGGCGGGCAGTGATGGGGACCCACTTGGTGGTGAGCACCGCCTACCGCGTGCGTGGCCCATCTGTCTGTAAGAGAGAAAGGCTCTCTGCACTTCTGCGTTGCTACCTCCGCTAACTTCACAAACTCGGAATTTCACATGAAACAATTCGATCCTAGCAGATTTTGTGAATAATTTTCTGTCTCAAATAGGGCTTATAACGTTTTGCCATGTGTAGAAAAAGAACTAGAACTAGAACTACCACTAGCTGAAGTATAATTAGCTAGCAGCAGCAGCAACAACAGCGAACGAGGTAATCAGGTAATGGAGAAGTAGTCTCCAGGTTTCACAAATGATCTTATCATGTTTGGTCTGATTTGACCAAGACGTAGTCCATAAATCGATTCATCATTGAACCAATCTTAAGTTGACCGAGCACAGCTCGAAGCTTCTTTGCAACAACATTAGGAATTCCAAATACAAATAATTTTTCCACGTTAGTTTGGGAATTAAATGAAATTCCCTGCATTCTCGAATCAGAATAATTTCTATTCGAATCAAAAAAAAACCTGCATTCGAGGTAAGTCTTTTCAGACGTGAAACAAGCTATTACTACAGTGTTACGCATTTCGATTTGTTTCACTACCAGATTGCCTTGAAATCCACCCTCTACTTTCAAATCATCGTTGATACCCCCAGATCAGCCTCTCTTCAACACTGTAACATGGCTAGAGATTTTTCAGAGACACACCACCATTTTCTAAGCTGTGAATCACATGCTTCTTGGGCTTGGCGTGACAACATCTAGTCAAAAGAAAAAAGCAATGCCGACTTGGCCTCTATGTTTCCTTGATCTACACACAGAAGCAACTACCTTTGCTCCCCACTGTTCACAAGATTATTCTTCAGTTCAGAGCGATGTCTGTATTTTGCAAAGGGAAGTTGTTTACAAATGCACCTCTTAAGATCACTGCATTATCCTTTATAAACATTACAGGTAAATGTTAGTGTCTAAAGCCTGCTACTGGATCTCAAATCTTTACTTCACTGGTACAGAAAATCACTCTTCGCTAATATTTATCTATGATCAATGTTAGCCTGATAATCTTAGCCTGCTTCAGATGAATGAATATATGCTCAAAACAGCACCATGTACCAGTATTTAGGGTCAAACGACAGCCAAGGGATAGTGTTGCTCAGTTGCCAACTTGCCATTGTACCTCCACAGTCATGATTTCTTCAATAGATGAAGATAACATGATTAGCGAGTGTTCAAGTAGCATAAGCTGCATAATTATGCAACTCATCTGGATCTGGAATGATGGACATCTGAGCTTCTTTTGGAAGAGAGTCATCCTCCACATTGTCTTCAGCTTCAGCAAGCAACTCGTTGCAGTGGATGGAGAGGGTGCGTTTTTCTTGCTGAAATAGCCTGCAAGCAGAACAAGAAAATGAGCTGAAATCGTGCAAAGATATGGGAAGATTATTAACAGAAAAGTGTTACTACTTACGGGTTCTTGCAAAGCATTGGGCTCTGAACTGTTAAAACATATTTGCAGGAAGATATCTCCTTTATTGAACTGATAAGTACAGTGGGCTTTGAACAAACAAATCTAACCTGTAGGGGAAAAGGCAGGATGTTACTACTCAGATTTCTTGAATTTAGAAACATAACCATAAAGATTATCACTTTTTTCCTAGTTTTTCTTACCTCTGTTTCCCGAGGTATGTCTGTGAGATCACAGACAGTCCCATTTGTGTACAGGTGGACATGATACCTGCAATGAGGCAGAAACAGCAAACCGTCATTCAAGTTTTGATTCCAGATGTAGTTTGTTGTTTGCATCCTTGCTTAAAAAAATTATAGCATAATACCTCATAGAAATATCTTTCAGGTGATCATCTTCATCAGCAGACTCAGAGGTGTGATTTTCATAGTAAGCATCAGTTGCATCAGCATCGTATTCACCTAGAACATACTCTTGGATAACCTTCAACAAAGATACAAACTTTACAAGCAATTCAAGAGCAATAGCAACTACAAACTACATACATGACATGTCAAAGCATGAAGATACGAAATTGAAGCTATAGCTATATTATTCAACCTAAAGATAAAATAATTTACTTTTTTTCACAACGTAACTGGGTTCAGAACTTGTTTATCTGGTTAAAGCTAGCAATTCTTGTACTGAAACAACCCAAATTTGGTTTTTGACAGATGGTAGGAGGATAAACAAAAGTACAATGAGTATGAGCCTCGCCAAAAGGAAATAATTAAAAAAAAACAGCTTACCTTCTCACCCTCTACATGAACCTGTCGGATTTTCCCATGATAACAGAATTCATAAGACCACCAACCGTCGTGCTGTGTCAACAATAAAAATGATCAGACTTTTTTTTCAGGCATTCTTTCTACCTTACACACACAAGACCAAACATATGTCACACATTATCATGCATAAAGAAAAGAGTGGTATGCTCACCCTGTAGAAGCATTGATCCTTGAGAACCTCCAGCAATTCATCTGGCTCCTTTGGCTTAATTTTCTGTTCACTTTCTATTATAACATTAGTTGCATTTTGTGGAAGAATTGACTTCATGGTTTTAGTTTCTTCAACTGGTAGAAAGCATGTATAATGTTTTCCCTCATGGCTAGTCATTTGTACAGATTCCTGGCCATTCTCCTGCAGAAAAAGAAAAAACAATAAGTATCTTTATTAGTTAATAGTAACTGTAAGAGGAAGCATGTTGCAGTTATGCCAGATAGCAACCTTGCAGCAAGCACTTGAGATATAAGCCTCGCAATAAGGTTTTCTCGCGAAAATGGCATGAGATACACTTTTCCCCCTCAAGAATAGGCATGAGATACACATGATTTAGTAGAAACACGGTGAATCAACAGTTCTTATACCATAATCACTTATTTGTTACAGACAGAGAGTACACAGTTCCTCCTGCAATTCTCCTTTTTTCAAAATCTTAGCCAGTTAGCTACCTCTACAAGTTCATGGATTGGTTATTTTTTGGTTAATCTTATTGGCTTCAATTCTAGTTCACTGTACACAATAAGTCTGAACTATATAAAGTTCATGTTTGCTGCTAGGGCTACAAAAAAAGAAGGAAAACTTACTGGATGAAATGGCGAATCGACAGGATGGACCTCCACACGATACCGTGGCTCACGCGAATTCTTCCCAAACGGCACACCTAAAAATCTGCAACAATTTAGTGCAACATGTTTTTGCAAGGGAAATCGAGTTCACTTCAGTAATCAACAAGAGTGGTGAAGAGACTAACATATCAACAGTCCACTACAAGTTTACATAACTTGGTCACGAAATGTACAAGGACACTAAAGAAACTCGCAAGAACCGATCTACAATCAGGTAGCTTACTGAGGCGACGAGGTAGCCATCATGAAATTGGACAGGTGCATAAAGAACACAGTAAATTTGATTTTCAGCAAGGCAAGAAGAAGAGGGGATCTAGATCTTTTTCGTCAGTCTAATCCTTGTTTCTATCGGCCTTCTGCAGGCGCGCGGGCATCAGCTGCCGAGCTCAGAAGGATGTTGCGGATGGACACCGGTTTCCAGGCGGCGAAGGAGGTACGGCGCACAAGATCTTTTTTGAGGCAAACGCCTGGGGATTCCCCCACCTAGCACCCGAGAGATCTAACTAGGCTCTGAGGCGATTACCTGAGGTGGTGAAGATCTGATCGGTGGCGGCCGCTCCGTCGGCGACCAGGACGAAGAAGAGCAGCAGACACGCCCCGCCGGCGAAACCCATCGGCGACGGCAGCGGCAGAGAGCTCTCGCTTCTTGGCGTCAGTCAGCCCTGGGGAGGAGACGAGGCGTGGTCACGTAAGCACAGATTTCCGCTTTCCGCATCCGTTCGCACACCACAAGAAATGACTCGCTTCTCCAAGCGGAAAGCGGATTCCACTGCTTCCGCCTTCCTTCCACGGTTACGACTTAAAACGGGTGTGGATAGTTTGGATACGCACGCACGTGCGTAGCGCACCTTCCTTCATTCCTTCAGACGCTATTCCCGTACTTGGCACGTGTGGATTAACGGTAATTAGCCAGCACGAGCGGCATATCCTAATCACAACCAGCTCACGCTAATTCTGCGCCTGCTTTGCGATTTTGCTGTTTCGAGGTTTTCTGCAGCAGCATGCAGTTCGCTCCTCTCCCGCGTCCCTCGCGGCCCGCGGAACAGAGTTAGCTCCGCCGTTGCTGCAGCGCAGCACGCACCGGCACCGCGCGAACCGCCGTGGTTGCGAGCGGGCGTCGCCGGCCCATTGCCGCGTGCCGCGTGGGGCTAAATGCTTTGGTCACCAGCCGCGTAGGTCCGCCGTTGTGAGCGATCCGGAGCGGCAAGGAGGAGGGGGTTGTTTGCGCCAAGAATTAAGAGGAATTCGATCGATCGCCATGGAGCTAGAGCACTCGATGTCGATGGCGGGTGTTCTCCCCAGGTTGCCGCGGCCGCGCCTCCCGAAGCCGGTTATTGGCGGCTCGGTGACGGTGGTGTCGAGACAGCCGCCGTCGCTGCTGCTCTCCGTGGCCGTGCAAGAAATGCTGATGGTCCAGAAGGGAATGGTCGCCAAGAAGCCGCCGGTGCCGCTTCTCCCGCTCGGCGGCAGCGGCAGCAGCGACGCCGAGAGGAGGATGGCTGCGGAGCCGGCGCCGGTGAAAGCGGCCGTGATGCCCGCGTCGCGGTTGACGCGGCAGGCGATGGCGAAGCGTGTCGCGAGGCGCATGCTGAGGCGGGGCGACTCGCCGTCGCCGGACCACGAGAGGAAGAAGGTCATCCTGACGTGCTGCTGCCCGCGCCTCCCGCCGGGGCTGCGCTGCGCGCTGCACCAGGGCGGCGCACAGGGCCGGTCCTGGATGCACGGCCGCGCCGTGGCCGCCACGGGCGAGGCCGTGGCGCCCAGGGCGTGCGGGCGCGGCGGGTGGGCGTTCAGCGAGTACGCGCGGTGGGGCAGGAGCGTGTGGATGCCGAGCCGGTTCTACCTGGAGTGCGTCACCCAGGAGGATCGGCGTGAGCATGCGGCCCGTGGATCGAGCTCGACGGCCGGCGCTGAGCGGGTTGCTTGCTCCGATCGGATGTGTTTTCGATGTGCTAGTGTTGCGTTCGTAGGTTGTCGGCGATCAAGAGCAAATAAACAAAAGGAATGCAATTATGATGCATTTGCAGTGTGTTATTTTTTCTTTTCCGATTTTCTAGTTATGTCTCCTCTCCGGTGGCTGGTCGCATGGACGCTCATGGCCTGTTTTGGTTTAGAGGGTATTTGGTCTGATGCTCAAGTTTGTTATGAGTTTGTTATAATTTGGTTAAGAAATTTAATCTAGTATTTAGGGCATTTTCAATAGTAGAGAAGACAGCCTTCTCTTATGCCTTCCAGAGATAACAATAAAAACATGTTATACAATGGGTTATCTTGATGCTATCTCTAACAATTAATGCATGCATGAATATATGATTAAAATTAAATTAGAAAATATGGGTTAAGGGAAAACATATTGTACAATAGAGAAAATAGTAATCTCTTAGGCGTGAAGAGATCATCTCTTCCCCAAGAGAAGGCAACCTTCTCTTTTTCTCTCTCCTTCTCCTCCAATTCAATAAAAATCATATGTGGCCCCTCTAAGGGAAGGCTGACATCACCCTATTGGAGATGCCCTTAGTATATGCCACAACTATAGCTGGTCATACTTTTTTTTATCTTCTTGACTCATATGTCATAGATTTAATTTTTTGGTCAAATTCACTTGTGGCTCCGCTTTACCTGGCCACAAGTTAGCCAAGTTAGACAAAAATGTTTGGTATACTTAGGGTTTGTTTGGTTGCTAGCTATGGTTTGCCACGCCTAACCTTAGGTGCATGCACCATAGTTGTGACTTGCCACGCTGTATTATATATATGGTACACATGTCATGTACTCAACCTTGTACTAAATTTTGCCACACCTCTGGCTTAGGATTTTGTTAGTCATACATTTGTGACAAAACACACTTTGTGTAAGCTTAGGTGCGGCGATGGTAGCCTTGAACTAAACATATCTTTGGATTTTAACCAAACAGGCCTTAAAGGACGAACAACGCACAATTTACCATACATTTTAAGATAATATTACTACAGTTTTTAAGTATATGATATGTGAGACTCTATTGTTTAAAAAATAATTTTGTCTAACGTGTGGGTTGAATCAAACATCCATCTAAATTTATTAAACTTGTCTAACCTTAGGTACAAAAATCTTAGATAAACTTTGTCTGAGATCAAAGAGCTCTTTAGTTTCCCCTTGTTTCGCGCTAGGTTTTGTTGTCACAAAAAGTAAAGTGAGTTGATATATTCTTTTTTTTAACCAGTCGGTATAAACTATAAAGTGCAGTATTATTTGTCCTACATATGTCATGTGCTTATTTTTTAAAAACAAAGGTGGTGTAATGTGACGCAAATAAGTTTCCACTAGATGTTGCGTGTAATTTAATTTAACAATATACATGCCGGATATCAAAAGCGTATAGCGTCGCATACACGAATATAACACTACTTAGGTTTGTATAGATTTATTACATGCATTTATTGGTGCTGCAACTTAAAAGTATATCACGTGTGAAATGAGACGTGCAAAGTGATAATGAATCTATACTTTCTATATCCATACCAATATAATATAAAAAATACAAGTTAGAATGAGACACTTTTAATCTAGGTCGTCAGAAATCTTTAATCTAATTTATAATTCTTATCTAATGGTAGTAGATAAAGATTATGCTTTCCTAGTCATTTATGTACTTATTACCTACTAATTATCTCTAATTTCAATTTGTGCTTGACAATGGTTGTTTTTCATGTTATTTTAACATGCCGTTTATTTATTACATGTTTAATGTAATCTATGTTGTAAAAAATTGTATATTACACATATGCGATTGCTATTTAATGACAACGTATTTGAGGCTTCCAATCCAATACTGGGCATATCTGGATTTGCTACATTTACATGGTCTTCTGTGTAAAAGACCCAAACGTAGACGCTAAGTTTTGCTAATCGAACGGTGCAGACTACACCCTTATAGATAGTAGAGGACCCAATTGAAATTTCCACTCGGACGGCAGGAACAGGAAGCACGCGCGCAGCACGTGAACCCCTGCTCTAAACCCTTCCTCCTCTCAAATCCCAAGCATTACCTCCGCCTCCCTTCGCCGCCGCCGCCGCCGCATCCCCCCAAACCCTAGCTCCATTCGCCGCTGCCACCGCCGCCGCTGCCGCTGCGGAGGCCATGGAGGACGTGTGCGAGGGAAAGGACTTCTCCTTCCCGGCGGAGGAGGAGCGCGTGCTCAAGCTGTGGACCGAGCTCGACGCTTTCCACGAGCAGCTCCGCCGCACAGAGGGCGGCGAGGAGTTCATCTTCTACGATGGGGCCCCCCTTCGCCACCGGGCTCCCCCACTACGGCCACATCCTCGCCGGCACCATCAAGGACGTAGTCACCCGGCACCAGTCGATGCGCGGCTGCCACGTCTCGCGCCGCTTCGGGTGGGATTGCCACGGCCTCCCCGTCGAGTTCGAGATCGACAAGGCCCTCGGCATCACCAACCGGCAGCAGGTGCTCGACCTCGGCATCGGCAAGTACAACGAGACCTGCCGCGGCATCGTCACCAAGTACGTCGCCGAGTGGGAGGCCGTTATCACGCGCACGGGGAGGTGGATCGACTTCAAGG
This sequence comes from Stipa capillata, assembly GCA_019208055.1. Taxonomy (NCBI): domain Eukaryota; kingdom Viridiplantae; phylum Streptophyta; class Magnoliopsida; order Poales; family Poaceae; genus Stipa; species Stipa capillata. The sequence continues at coordinate 61,982 of JAGXJF010003318.1, forward strand.
ACGACTACAAAACAATGGACATCGAGTTCATGGAGAGCGTCTGGTGGGTCTTCGGGCAGCTCTGGGAGAAGGACCTCGTCTACAAGGGTTTCAAGGTCAAATTTCCAATCTCACACCCGGTTGATTTTTTAGTCTGTGCTCTGCTTTTCATAGTTCTGAGTTTGGTATCCGAAGTAGACACGCTTAGGCTTCAGGGAAGCGGTGTTCAGAACTATGACGCCACTAACTGTCTGACTCATTTAGAATTTGGAATCTCTATGGGCGAAAAATTGAGCTATACTGCAACTATTCAACTGTTATTACGTTGCAATTTCTGTTATGTCTCAATGAGAAGATTAAATAGCCAATGTTTGGAAATTACGCGGGAGATGGCTTTTTGTTTCATAGTTAACTTTGCTGTGTTAATAGTTTAGTTTTATCTGTTGCTTCTGTTAGTGTTAAGTGAATGTTTCATTTATTGTGCGGTGACTGGTGAGCTGGGGCTTGTGTGTGTTGGTGGGTATAGTTGTTTCAGTAGAAGTTGCCTCACACTTCTTTCGAAAAGAGGGAAAGAGTAAGACATTAATAGAGTATTGGGGATATTTATTTGTCCTGTCTAAAGGAGGAAATGGATCAGAGCAGTTTTCTTGTTTATCCTAGTCTTAAGGTTTCCCTTTATAGTCAATACATCCTGAACTCTTGTTCTTGTTCCAGGTGATGCCTTACAGCACAGGCTGCAAAACTGCACTGTCGAACTTTGAGGCTGGGCTGGACTATAGGGTGGGTAATTGGTTTTGTTCCTGGTCTAGCTCATAGGCTGTTGTCACAGTTGTAGTAACTTATTCTTTAATGGTGTCATAGACTGTTCCAGACCCAGCGGTGATGGTGTCTTTCCCTATTTTGGGTGATGCGGACAATGCATCTCTCGTTGCATGGACTACAACACCTTGGACACTTCCGAGCAACCTAGCATTGTGTGTCAATGCAAATCTTGTGTATGCCAAGGTTAGTACCTCTCTGTTTTCCTGGGCTCTTTTTTCATTTTGTAATGCTATAGACTGTTGTCGAGTTTCCTGACTGTTAGCAGTAGTTCATACTTGAAAACTTGATTTTACAACGAACAGAGCTATACTGAAAATACATAAAATATGCAGTGAACATACAGAGCAATTTTCTAACTCCAACAATTACCTGAAGTTCTGAACTCTGGATGTTCACCTGAACTAATGCATAATGCAAGCCTAACATGAGCCTGTTAATCAGCATCTTAGATATTATGTTATACATGGTATATTAACAGTTTTTGCTTTATCTTACTCTTAAGTTGCTATGCCTTGTTCTCTGTCTCTGTAATGCTTTCGCCTGTGCAATGTATATGTTTTATTGTCCTTATGTAGTGGATAAAATAGATATCTCCTGGGCCTAATATGAGTCGTCCACCAAGAACTTAATTGCCACGTCTGGCTATTCCATGTGTTACATGTATCACAGTTCCAGTATTGACAAGCATTTATTCTCCAGCAATAGCAATTGCACATTTTTTGTTGTTTGCAAACAAAGGCTGTTTAACCCTTCTTAATTAACTGATGATAATATTCATCTCCTTTCACGATAAATTGGATCAAGTTGGCTGCAAAAGAAAGGCATTTTTGTCATACTGCCTGTCTATTCTTCTCAATGTGACCACGCGTATGGACCACCCTAAGTCATTGTGTCACAAGCAAATTCTATTTTTGGGACCCTTCTCTACTTGTGAATTGCTATTTGCTTCTGTTTGAGGTTCTCTACTGTGTTGCCAGGTCAAGGACAAGTCAAATGGAACAGTATACGTAGTCGCAGAAACTAGAGTCGGGCAATTGCCAGTTAAAGCCAAAGCTTCTGGAAAGAAGCAAGCACCTCCTAAGGGAAGCACCACTGAAGCTGTTCAAGGCGGTTTGGATACTGAATCATATGAGTTATTAGCAAAGATTCCTGGCTCATGCTTAGTAGGCCTAAAGTAAGTTATCTTATATTTCTCAGCGTATGCGATTAGTTATCCACAACATAATGGAAATTGCTATTACATTATCAGTTATATGTACTTGGAAGTGTTTATAACTACCGATATAAGATTTTGAAAACTAGATGTGGGAGTATGGCTGAGCCTGGAGGATAAGGGCCTGTTTGGTTGAGTGCCACATCTTTCAAAACTTTACTTACCACATTTGACTTAATGTGGTAGGTGTTTGGTTTGTTGCCGGAGTTTTGGCGTGCCATGATTTCTTAGCCTTGTAGCCCACATGTTATACACACATATTTATGCAAAAATTTGGCTAAGGTGTGGCCAACTATTCGTTGGCCACAAAATGTGTGGCTTGCCACTCTTGACCACAACTAGGTGTGGCAGCCAATGAAACAGGCCCTAGCACTTTACATTAGCTAGTCATTTATCTCCTTGTTTGTTTCATTTCAATTAGACCCTTTTGTTAACCATGTGTTTGTTTCGTCAGAATTTATTGCTAATATTTGGCAGAGCTAAACGACTCACATCACTTCAATTTTGGATTTTCAAGTGTAATGTTTAGAAATTTTCTGCATTAGGAGAGATTGGTTTGATTGCTAGTCCACACATGCAATGTGTTCCACTTCCAGAGTCTAATATAGTTGTATGATTGGTTAACATATTTTTCCTGATACAAATAATGTTTACTATTGTTTTGATTACTGAGATTTGTTTGAGCAACTCCAAGAATGTCATAGCCAATGGTATTTGGAGTATGTATCTGGAGTTTTCTTTGTGTGTGTGTGTTTTTTTTACTGTTAGTTCTCTCTGGGTGCAGATACACTCCTCTGTTTGATTTTTTCTTGGAGCTTCAAGAGACTGCCTTTAGGGTAATTGCGGATAATTATGTAACTGATGATAGTGGAACTGGTGTTGTCCATTGTGCTCCTGCTTTTGGTGAAGATGATCATCGTGTTTGCCTTGCTGCTGGGATAATTGAGGTTGGAATAATTCTCCTTTACTATTTGAAGGGATTGGCTATCTCTTAAAGGGATTGGCTTTTAACTCTGGCACTTTTTTCTGATCACTCTGTTTTTCATGATTGCCATGCCATGTGTTGCTTTTTTAACCAAAAGCATTATAAAGTTCTATGCATCTTTCACATGTATGCTGCTTATGTGAGCATGAATTTTAATATTTTTCATTTTTTTTCCTGATGGCTGCCTCATGTCCAGGCTAGTGGACTTGTTGTCGCCGTTGATGATGATGGTTGCTTTATAGAAAAGATATCTGAGTTCAGAGGGCGACATGTCAAAGAGGCTGACAAGGATATTATCAGCGCTGTTAAGGCAAGTTGTTTTTTCAGTGTTCAATGAACTCCTAGCTGTAAATAACACATTTGCTTTTTGTTGCTTGCTCAGCATTTCTGGCAACTACTATCTACAGATTTTGGAATTGAGTAATAGACTAGTGCAATAAGACATTACATTATATAGAGTTTCAAATGTTAGTATTACTAGGATCAAACTTAGAAGCTGTGCATGCATTTTGATGCCTTATCATGTTGCTTATCTGTGTAATCTTGAAGGGGTAATCCAGTGTATATTGTAGACTGCAGTCATAAGCGCACTTTGCTTTCTTCTTAACATGTACTGTCTTGTTATCTTAGATTTATATTATGCATTATTTCAAGGGCACCTTAATGAAACTTATTGTATAAATTGGATAGTTTTTATCATCCCAAGGATTGCATTCTGAAAATTATAAATTACATGAACAGGATAAAGGAAGACTTGTTAGTAAAGGGAGCATTGAACACTCTTATCCATTTTGTTGGCGCTCGGGTACTCCTCTTATTTACCGGGCTGTTCCAAGCTGGTAAGTATCTTCTGCTACTACTGTGCAAATCTATTTTGTCATGTGCCAACGGCTGATATTTTCATTGTTCTGCCTGCTTTAAGTCAGTACTAATGCTTTTGTCTCTCCTATTTCTAATAAGTTAGCTTGACATCCCAGTCCGTCTTATATGTGCTTTTCTTACCACATGGAGCAATCACTTTATCAAATCTGACTTCATCATGCTATAGTTCCATTCGGACACATGAACTAAGCTTTTTGTTGAATCTTCTGGGTTTCCTTTTTGTTAGCTGTGTTCCTCTGCTCTTATTTCCATTACAGTTCTCCTATTGCATTACTTACTTTATTGAGGCATAGAGGCCTGAATTAGCTTTTCTGTAGGTTCATCAAGGTTGAAAAGATTAGGGACCAGTTGCTGGAGTGTAACAAAGAGACCTACTGGGTTCCAGATTATGTTAAGGTATATTGTCATTTCTGCCTGTGTCACAGTGCTTTCAGGAAGAAACTTTTATGGGGACGTAACCCAGTTGGAGGTGCCCCTCTTAGCAGCCCGATCATGTATTGATGTTCATGAGATGATGATTGGATGGCTATGAGGGGCATGCTCACATGGGTACCATCCGGCCATCCCATTGAAGTGCTTTCGGTGCTTTCAGTACTTGAATTATGTAACACTGATACACGGCCACCATATATTAATGGCACTCAATGGCAAGTGAAGCAAGCATAAGAGTTTTGGTACAACATATTAATACAATACTGTTTTCAGACCTTGTAGTTATTTTAGCTATGCTTCTTGAAGGACTTGTGGTTATACATGTTCTTAGATGTTTATATAGACCACTGTTGTGTTATCTCAAATTCGCTTACGAAGAAGGTATCGCAGGTAATAGGTTCGAACATAAGCTAAAAGGCTAAGGTAATGTGTTGCACCTACCAATCGTATCCTGTTAAATTCACTTTTGACAGGAGAACAGTGGTTCAATTGATAAATAAACCACTAATCTGGATGTTTTGGTAAATGCACGGAAACTTAGGGGTCCATTAGGAGAAAAGATCGTTTGAGCTTCTCCCTTTTGCCATTCCATTTCTAGCATTACCCAAGGTAATTAGCTCATGGGGGTTTGTAAAAAGGGTGAGAGGGTTCATCATATCTCATGGTAATACTGTTCTAGTCTCATAGTCATATTCTCTAGGAACACGTGATCACTGCCTGGATTTGCTAGTGTACAGCAGAATCTGCTTAGCCGTAGCTGAAATCCTTCCAAGTTACGCTGAATTGTGGCCAATTTGCGGCAGCTGTTGGAAGAATTTAAGTTACATATAGATAATTTAATCGTGGCAGCTAAAGAAAGCTCAACACTAGGTGTTCTGGACATTCGAAAACGACCAGATTGCAGCTGATGGAGAGTGTATGTAGCCAATTTTCCATACCTGATCTGGTACTCAATAGGAACTACCCAGAGGACTATGTTTCCTCGATATGACAACACCAAAAGAAAGTCTTATTTTCCAGAGACGAGGCTGGCTGACCTGTGAATTCTGCTCATACATGACATAGCCAGGGGATGAAAGCAAAATGCAACATCTGTAGGGTGTAGCTTTTGTAAGAATATGTAAAAAATTTCCACCTATTTGGGTAACGTACTTCATATTCATTTGGATATGTATTTGATCCATTCTGCTTGGCTTTAAAATATTGCCATCAGTGCACAGCTTATTGGATTATGTTACCTTGATATGACAAAGCCAAAAGGAAGACTTATAACTTATTTCCGGATGAGGTTGACTGACCTGTGATTTGTATTCATACATAACATAACTAGAAAACGAAAGCAAAATGCAACACCTGTAGGCTGTAGCTGTTATAAGCATCTAATTGGATAATGTACATCATATTCATCTAGATATGTACTTGATCCACTCTGCTTGGCTTTGCCATCAATGCACTTATTATTTTGCTATGTCAACTCTGTGCCCACTGCCATGTATTCGATATCACTTCCTGTTTCCAATATTTGCATCAAATGCATGTATGTAACTGAATTGAGTGTTGTGAAACTGCATGGAGAGTTTAGGTGGCATGCTACGACATATTTTGGAAGATGATGTAGTATGGTGTGTTTGACTTATATTTCTTTGTTACCCATGAATGCATGCAGGAAAAGAGATTCCATAACTGGCTAGAAGGTGCTAGGGATTGGGCTGTTAGCAGAAGTAGATTCTGGGGTACCCCACTTCCAGTGTGGATCAGTCAAGATGGTGAAGAAATTGTGGTTATGGATTCCATTGAGAAACTTGAAAAATTATCTGGTGTCAAGGTTAATATTCCTACGTGCAATACATATTTCACTTGTTGCAGTATTTGTGGTTGATAACATGTACATATTCTTGTGATTTTGTGGTATTTTCATTGAAAAATTGAAACAAAAGTGAACTTTCTATATGCTCACATTTTATTTTTACATTTTCTGTGGTCAGGTTAACGATCTTCACCGACACCATGTTGATGATATTACGATTCCGTCTAGCAGAGGACCAGAGTATGGGGTGCTCAAACGTGTTGAGGATGTAAGTTGTTTTTAGACCCGCAGGACCCCTTAACTTCTGCAGTGCATTTTATTTGAACTTTAAGCTGATGTCACGTACACTTCTCCCTACCTTTATATTGGATACGCTTCTTGGTAATATAATTAAGAGATGTAGGACATCGAGGATTAGGAAGTATCAAGGTTGTGTTTGGCATTGCGGTGGATTATGATAATCCTGTTTGATTGAGCTGCTTTTACATATTGTGTTGTTTGGCTATCTGCTTTTGGTATAATCCGCGGAGAGGGCGTTTAAAGTTTGCATCTTGGCTAACAGAAAAACAGAATAGATATATCCAACAGTGTGGCAAGTGTAGGACACTTATTTTGGCATACTTTGGGAATTAGTTAGATTATAATCTGGTTTGCCAAATAGGACACCAACTTTTCCACACAGCTATTTTTCCGCAACAACTTATAAAATAAGCTCAGCATCACACAGTTCAACAACTGCAAACTAGGTCCAAGTAGGGAGTGTGGAGGGGTAGCTCCAATCTAGGTGTTGGGAGGAGGGAGATAAAGGTAAAAAGCAGGGTGTGGATTTGTAGGAGTGGAAATGGGTCAAGGCAGATCTTGGGATAATTGATCTGAGGTCATCTAAATGCTAATGAATCGCTCTGTGATGTCTAATGAGTACAACGTGGCAATTTTGTTCTTAGCAATATGTTTAAATTATATTTTTGAAACAAAATTTATCTATATCAGTCAAGTACTTGAATGACTTTTTTAGACTTAGTGAAGTAATATCCCATATCGTGTAGGTGAGAAACCCTTCTGTGACCCATATTTGTCTTCGTGTTGCCTAATTGTCATAGCATTAGATGTTACCTTGGTTGTGCTAAAGTGGTTACTAGTATTTAATTTCCCTTAGAAGTTCAAACGTAAGTAGAAACTGTAATGTGCCATAGGTAGCTAAATATCCTAGCTAATTGCTGCATGTTGTAAGGTTACTCCCTACTTCTGCTTGTGTAGTTTAAGTGTTATTCATGTTGTAAGGCGTATTTTGATTGTCCAAGTTCAAGCTTTGACCGTAAATTTCTTCTACAATATTCTGTTAATAGTTACAAAATCACAGTCATAAGAAAGTGCTTTTGAATACAAATCCAATTATACCAATCTTGTGTCACATGACCCACATATTATTGGATTAATTGTTGGTCAATGCTTGAACTTGGACAACCAAAATGTGCCTTATATACCCGGACGGAGATAGTATTATCTTTGTGAACATTTAACTTGTGAACTGTCATGGGTGTGAATGTTTGTGACTGTCACGAATTTTTAAAATGGTTCTCTCTGAGCAATTGTTGTGATGCCTGCAGGTTTTCGACTGCTGGTTTGAGAGTGGGTCCATGCCATATGCCTATATTCATTACCCATTTGAGAATCGTGAACTATTGAGAAGAATTTTCCTGGAAACTTTGTGGCAGAGGGCTTGGACCAAACACGCGGATGGTTTGTTGCTTCCTTCAGAATCTTTGGCAGCTATTGTGTATTGTTCTCGCTACAATTTTGAGGGCTTTTTGCTGTTCATTTGAGGCTGTGCATCACTCATGCAATCAACTTCCAGTAACACAATTGAGAAACTACATCCAGAATGCACCACAAAGACAATTTTTTCATTTCACAGTTTTACATGTTAATTTGGTGCCTAAACCAAAGACAGTATCATGAGTGCACCACTAAGCGTAATTGCGTAGCATATGTTGGGGATGACGTTTCATGATGTATGTATACCATGTAGATTGTTTCTTGTGGCATATTTGTACAAACCATGAGAGAAGATTTCAAATGGATGATACAATCAAATTATAAGCACCACTTCAGAACTAACCCAAGTTACTGCATTTGATCTAGAGCCATGCACTTCCTAATCTACACACACACACACACACACACACACACACACATAAAGAAAATGCCCCCACTAACTAGCACTAATTTTCTCTTCCATGGTGAAGCCACATCATCACTATTTTCAGCCTTTGGATGAGCGTTGCAAGGTCTAGATTGGGTTGGCTATCTTCATTTAGCTAAAATTAAACACCAAAGACCAGCGCAAAAAAATAACAACATGCACAGCCCAGCCACATCCAGCCTAAAAAAACCAACAAAACAACAAAATGCACAGCGCAGCCAGAAATGCTTAATAATTCCTGCAGTAACGTGCAGGAATTATATTCATGATACTTGGCTTAAAATCCTGATATACTGTACAGAAGACGAGCAGTTATGTTATTTTGTGAAATTAACATGATTATGTCCATAGGCATTGTCTCTGATATCCTTTTTCTCTCTGCTCAATGGCCTTTTTTGTCCCTTTTAGGGGAAAAATATCAACACTTCTGCTATTTGATTTTTGTACTTGAGTGAATTTGTTACAGTGATGTGGCTTTATTAAATGCTGTCATGCTCATACAGTTGTCACCACCTTTGAGAGCAAAGAGCACACAGTTCCTGCTTGATATGATGGTCGAACGCTCATTTATATTGATCTAGAATTTATATGAGTATATGGTACTGAAAATCTGCAATCCTGGCAAATGCAGCTTGCTTCATTCCCTATTCTCTATTCATTGATGTTAGATATTGGTTTCCCTTTTATGATTCGACTTCGTCCTGCAGGTTCTATACTTTGATGGTGTTATCAACGGCATTATTTGGGAAGCCTGCTTTTAAGAATCTTATATGCAATGGTCTTGTCTTGGCCGAGGATGGTAAGAAAATGAGCAAGAGTAAAAAGAATTACCCTTCACCCGTAGAAGTCATTAATGAATATGGAGCGGTACGTGGTGTTTCTTCGAGAATCAATGGCTCTTACTTAATTCTCACACATTATGTGACTGATGCTTTAGTGTGTATACTGTATCATTGTTTGGTCTGAACATACATGCAACTTTACTTCTTAAGGCTTGTGATTGCATGATTTTTCTGAGTCAGAATTTGTAATTGAATTGATTTTTCTTTTCTTGCCAGGATGCTTTGAGGCTGTATTTGGTAAATTCTCCAGTTGTACGTGCAGAGTCTCTACGATTCAAAAGGAGTGGTGTTTATGGTGTTGTAAGTGTCTTCCTTCAATATCTTAGGCTCCATTATATGATATGGTCAGTCTACTGGTCTGCATGTAGATCATATTAATCACCAAATGCTCCAACTGTATGGTTTCCTTGTGGAAAATTACATTAATTCAATTTAACATGTCTTAAATTGACCAGGTGAAAGATGTCTTCCTCCCGTGGTACAATGCTTATAGATTTCTTGTCCAAAATGCCAAGAGACTTGAAGTTGAGGGTCTTGCAGCATTTTCTCCAATCGATCAAGCTTCACTTCTAAAGTCATCCAATGTGTTGGATCACTGGATAAATTCTGCAACAGAAAGTCTCGTCAGCTTTGTTCACCAGGAGATGGATGCATATCGGCTATACACGGTTGAATGCTTAACAGCTTTCTCTGGATATTTGTTTTCTGGTCATGTCAATTGTTCTTCCCATGTTATGGCCATTTGATGTAATTTGTTAGCTTACGTACCCCTGCAGGTTGTGCCATATTTGGTAAAATACATTGACAATCTTACCAATATATATGTTCGTTTCAACCGCAAACGGTTAAAAGGACGCACTGGAGAAGAAGACTGCAGAATTTCTCTTTCAACGCTTTATCATGTAAGTATATATCCAGCAGTTTACAGTTTCAACTTTGGCTGGTAGGCAATATTGCAAATTGTTGATTCTTTTTTCAACCTCCTATGGTGCCATTTTCATCTTTTCCTGCCTTCTAGGACTGTATCAAGAGTTATTTGTGTTTTACCTGTTGCTGACTACTTACGTAGTAGCCAAGTAGGTCAACAGTCAGCAATCGGCATTCTGATGATTTAGTTGCCACCTTCTCGTTTTCCTGATTTTCGCTAAGAAAATTAGTCTAAGCCTCTGGAATGATCTTTTTTGCTCCAATTAACATCTATTTCATTTTTTTAGTACTTTATGTATTCATAATTCCTGATCATGCAAATTGTACCTTTTGGTGGTTCTTTCTACAGTTCTCTTAAGGTATCTTAACCATGAATGTAGGCACTTGTAACAACTTGTGTGGTGATGGCTCCATTTACGCCCTTCTTTACTGAAGTTCTTTATCAAAATCTGCGAAAGGTGTCGAGTAAATCGGAGGAGAGCATCCATTTCTGCAGTTTCCCTTCCACAACTGGGGAGGTAACTTTTTCTCATCAAAATAGTCTTTACTCTGTTTATTCCATCAGAGTTACTTATAACTTCATCTTCTTCCTCACATGATCAGAGAGATGAGCGTGTTGAGCAAAGCGTAAATAGGATGATGACCGTCATTGATCTTGCCCGCAACATTCGTGAACGGCATAGCAAAGCTCTCAAAACACCTCTGAAGTATGTTCAATCTCTGTTTGCATGATCTTATTTTCTATAATAATGTTTTTATGCAGGATCATTTAGTTAGTTGTTGGCATATTTGTATATTCCTGCTTATTTAATGTAGTGGAATGATTAACTCCAAATATTTTTTTTGTTGCATCTCTTGGCAATAACTTTTCATCTTCGCAACCATGAAGTGTAATGAACCTTCTGGGCTGTAGTAGTTGTCATAACAAGCATGTTTCGTTTATCATTCTATGTATTTCCTGTAAACCTTTTGCTTCATTTGCTCTCTTAAAAATAGCATGTTCCGTTTAGTATCGCACTATCTTTCACTTTGCAATATGGCTTAACCAATTTAAATTTTAGGGAGATGGTGGTTGTTCATCCTGACAATGAATTCCTTGAAGACATCACTGGAAAACTAAAAGAGGTTTGTCTTAAGACCAAAATTTATCAGAGATGTGCCTATAAATCTTTCTTCTTTCTGGAATTATGTAACTGCCTTTTGCAATTACTTGTAAATAGTGTTCCCTCCCTTTTATGTTCCATATTCAATGCTTTGTTACTGTTGATCCATCCCTGCTTCAGATCAATATTTGTCAAGAAATATGCTTATCCATATTTCTAGCGGTTGATTTAATCCTAATTATCGAGCAACTAGATTTGATTAATTGTTCTTCAATATTTGCTACTTAGTTTTCATCATATGCGGAATGACTGTTATGTTCCTTTTGTGTTCAAGTGTTGAAATAATCTACTTCTTGCTGTGTAGTATGTCATGGAGGAGATGAATGTTAAGTCTGTCACTCCATGTAATGATCCCATGATGTATGCTTCTCTGCGGGCGGAACCCAATTTTAGGTACGTGTACCTAGATGTGCAAGAACTGTTGCACATTTTTATCTGTTGCTCAGTAGTTGTTATTTTCAGTGTGCTAGGCAAAAGACTGGGAAAAGACATGGGCAAAGTATCAAATGAAGTGAAGAAAATGACGCAGGAACAAATCTTAGCCTTTGAGCAAAGCGGAGAGATTTCATTCTATGGTCATTGCTTGAAGCTAGATGATATTAAGGTAATACTCCATGCTTCTAGTGTTCGTGGTTGTTAATTTCAGGATTCAATGATTGCTAGCAGATGTCAACTGAGAAGTTTCAGTTTATGTCAAGAAGATGCATCAGTGATATTATGTTGATTTATTTTCTGTATTTCATAAGATACAAAAATAATTTTCCCAAGTGCTGTGTTTGGTGTTCCAGTCTTCCAGAACATATCTTTATCTAGCAAATGGTTTTCAAGTACTGCAATGATAATCTTTTATTATTGGAGCATTCTTCCTGATTATCTTGAGCTCATCACCTTCTACATGAAGTTACACTTTAGTTTTACATCAGCTGGCACATAACTTACTGCATCTTTATTTCTACGAAATTTACCTGATTAACTTTGTATCTTTAGGTGGTCCGACAATTCAAGCGTCCTGCAGACGTGTCAGACAAGGAAATTGATGCCGCAGGAGATGGTATGTCTTAAATATGTTACTTCATCGCAGTAGTTTCTCTACTCTCTTCTGATAACATTTTTATCTTGTTTTTGTTATAGGCGATGTTTTAGTCATTTTGGATCTCAGAGCTGATCAATCATTGTTTGAATCTGGAGTGGCTCGAGAGGTAGTCAATTACTCATCTTTTTATAGGATTGATGCTCTTGGATTTGACACAGATTGTTTCAGTGTTTCCTGTACTAAAAATTATATATGATAGATGTTCGCTGTCTGCTGTCACATAGGTTCATTTCATGATGAATTCAGTAATTTTCCCAATCTACATGATGGTTTAGTATTGCTGTATTGGAACCAGGAATAGCTAGAACTTTGATCATGTGATAATGGAAAACTAAAACATAAAATTTCATGTCAGGGACTTTCATGTTCGTTTGACTGCACAAGTTCTCATGGTGCTTTGATCTTTATATTTGTTTTCATGTACACTCATAGTGTGGTCGCATAATTCATGAGGATGTCTGTCCAGGTTGTAAACAAAATCCAGAAATTACGGAAGACTGCTCAGCTGGAACCTACAGACTTAGTTGACGTGTATTACAGTTCCATGGACAACAGCAAGAATACACTTGAAGAAATCTTGCAGTCACAGGTGAGCTAAATAGATTTAAATAAATGTTTCTTGTTTCAGAGATCAGAACATCCTTTCATGAAAGCTACTGTAATTGTGTGCAGGATCAGTATATTAGGGATGCGCTTGGTAATTCACTAATTCCAAAGGCAATGGCACCACCAGATCTGGTGAGTTTGGATCTTTACCTGTTTCAGTTTACTGACTTTAACCTTTATCAATTATCAACTATTTCAATCTATAAACGCATTCTAGTCAACCTGTTTGCAGCTTGAATAGGTCCTCCCATAGTTTTTGGTTGTAGTACCTTGTAACTTTGAGAGATTTTAAGCTTAGATAATCGTAATAAAGCCTGAAGTAGACCCAAAAACAGTGCTAACGTTGTGAGCACAAGCAACTGTCTGAAGGACAAGGTACCGTGTGGCAGCTTTTGTGGTCTATATGTTTTGAGCTTATCCTACAATCTAGGTTTACATTGTCATTATTTCGCAACTTGCTTAGATGCAACAAACTGACTTATGGAAAATTCTGAAGTAATGTGGTGTTGGAATAATTTGAAATGGTCATATAACCTGTATTGCAATGCTGTTGGCGTGGTTCCCAGGTATTCATCTGTGAGGAGTCTCACAATGTACATGACATGTCGTTTGTCATCTACATTGCAAGGTGCTCCCCTGTGCTCACACCTGATCTCCTTCCCCATGCCTCAGGTAAATATTCCTATTTTTGCTCCACAGTGCAAATCAGTCATTTGTATACTTGCTAATTTTTTTTTCCATATCATGGCATTCTCTGGGAAAATTCTTCGAGTAATGTATGTGTGTATTTTTATGGAACAGGCAACAGTGACCACGTTGATGCATTAAAAGTGTATTTGTTGTCAAGGTCCATTTTCAGATTGAAGAGCGAATTCCAGGCTGGAAATGGCAAGGTAGGCAATCTACAACGTTGTAACAATTTTTCAGAATTTTTATCCCTTGGCTCTTATATGTTTTTCTTTGTTCTCACAGATTACCGTGGATTGCATTGAAGGCTATCCACCAATTGATCTGCAGCTAGGAAAACATGTTTTTCTTAGTGCAGGCGATTTTTATAAGGCTAATCGTTCTTGATTCTTGTCTCAAGCATCCCAATTTTGAGTGCTTTGTCTTTTTTGACCGCAATCATTTTAATTGGGGCGATTCTATTTGTGCCCCACAAGAGCAATGTATTTACATTCATCTGCTGTGAAATCGAAAACTCATGTGGCGATACACCCATGCCTATATCAGTTAAATCAGTCAGTCAAATGTAGTAATATAATATGGATTGACATGTGCTGTGACGTGAGCATTATTCGTTTTGGTGTTTTGTGATCTGTACCTGTTCAACATTTTTGGTACTATATGGGTTGACATCATTATAATTGAGTAACGACTATGTGATGTCGTGTGCGCAATGCGCCCTGTCTTTGGGAATAGTGGCTTTGCGTCAAGTTTTGCACTTGGCATTGGTCGTAGAAATTTTCAATTCTGAACTCCTTGGTGTTAATCCATGGTGCAGTTTCAGGCATAAACCAGAGACTTCATCTTGCATCGTCAGTTTGAGCAACACTCTTGAATTATGAGCAGAACATTCTTGAAGTTCACTCTCACTCAAAACTTGAAACCCAATTCCGTAAGAAAAAGTACATTTCTCGACAGGATCAGACGATATTGGCGTTCGATATTATTGGCAGGACAACGTAGTTACTGTCCCATTTTCTTCTCTTGTCAAGAACAACACGCAGCATAAGAGAAGTGTAAAAATTCTCTCTCTTACTAGAACAACCAACGCGAGAGAGAGAAGGATGGAAGGAAAATAAAGTCGTTATCATCACGTTGGTTTCAGGTCCTGAAACATGGAGTCCCACTTGATCTCACGTGCTCCGGCGCCGTCGGGGCGCGGCTCCTCCTCCCGTTCCTCGCCCCTGTCCTCCTCCTCGTCATCCTCCTCGTAACAGTCGTGGAACATCAGGCTCGCCTTCTGCGACGCCGTGAACCGGCCGCCACCCCTCGCGGCGCCCCCGCCCCCGTCGGTGATCATTAGCACCATCTTCTTGACGCTCCTCCTCTGCACGGCGCCGACGTCCGCGTCGGCGCCGTTACAGATCCTCCGCACGACGGTGACCGAGGATGACCGCCTGCCTGCGCCTGCGCCGCCGCCGCCGTGGCCGGGGCGCGCCAGCCGGCGCACGCACCGGGTGAGACACTTGCCGGCCCTGCGCGCGAGCCGCGCGTAGGAGGAGGCGGACGTCGACGAGGAGCCGGTGTCCTTCCTGGCGAGCTTGAGTATCTCGAGGCGGTGCTTGGCGACGGCGATGCCCATGCTCTTGAGCAGGTCGTGGTCGAAGTGCGCCGCGTCGCCGGGCTCCAGCTCGTTCTGGTTGAAGAGGAGCCCGTACTCGTACGTCAGCGCCGGCGCCAGCCCAGCCTTGGACAGCCACGAGTACCAGTCCATGGGCACACTCACCTCACCTCACCTCACCTGCCTAGCTAGCTCGATCTCTCTCCTACTTCAGGGTTTCTCTGATCTCCTCACTTCTAAGTGTCGCTCACTACCAGTGCTACTCATGATCATGATGCTTGCAGGATTTTACAGAAAGGAAGAGGCATGCAGCAGCTGCACGGCTCGGCTCACATGCACCGGCAAAAGGATTGCTGCTCCTGCCTACGGCTAGCGCGTCGCACATTAGTTGCAATGGTCGTAGACTAGGAGCGTGTACTGTGCAGTTTACACCTGTATATATAGTTCATGGAGACCTTGAAGTATTAAGTTTTCGTTTTTATGAGGCTGGGATCCTGTGCAGCAGTGCAAGAGACAGCATAAGCATTTGTTGCGCTGATGTACAGTAGATCGATGCAGCAAATCTTAAGCCAAAAGTGCAGAAACAGCAATAATAATTCCAAAGGTGTCAGGCTGGTCAGATGCAAGTCGCTCTATCCAGGGGCCGGCGTGACTCCTCACATGCCCCTGCAAAGGTGGTACCAGCTGATGGCTTTCCTTCTCTGCGCATCATTGCATACACACAGGTTGTTAAATGAATGAGCACTTGCATTAGCCCTTTTATGATTCATTTAGTGACAACTTGTTTGCAAACTATAGTTAATCCACTTGAGGCATTGAGGCAAAAATGATGACTGATCGATGTGTTATATTCAAGGACCACGAGTATGATCAGCATAAGTAAAGGCTAAAAGGACGAGATTAAAGTGGTGGCAGTGGGGACAGGCCACAAGGGGGCAGGGCCCTACGTGTTTGTTACTACTACTGCTGTTTCTACGTTTAAATGCAGAGCAAGGGCCATAAAGAAGATTGGAAAGGAGCTAAGGCAGCATTTGGCCATTTGCTAGCTGCTATCTAGAGCACACACATGCATTTAGACAGTGCAAGGGAGGAAAAACTGTGCCATGGATTCGGAATCTCTTCATGTGAGCGTCGTCTTGTCTGGGTATGAGTAGCTACTAGCTACGAGTGTTAAAAAGGTAACAAGATTAGGCAGTAAAAAAAAAGTGGTGCTAAACATGGGTGGTTGGAATCTAGGGTGATTCTTGCCTCAAAATTGACAATGCTACCGGCTCCACAGCTTGTTTTTTTACGCGTGCTGTCTAAAGAATCTTCCCTTTCTATGGTTTCTCTCGTATGGTTTCGCGCACCAAAAGAGTAGTTTTGATGGCCATGGGGGAGACTGGAGAGAGAAACAGGGGTCATGGGTAATTTTGATTCACACACAAATAGAAACCAACCATTGGGCATTACACGGTTATCGTAAAGATACTTTAGGTCATCTTTCCACAAAAACTAGTCTCATAAGAAGTTCAACCGTCATCCTTATAAATTGTGGTCTATCTTCTTTTACAATCAATATTTGACTATTCCCAACAGTATGATTTCCCATTAACTTCAAGTCCTGGAAATATCCTGAGTTTTTATCCGATTACATCTTATCCATGACTAATGTTATGTTAGACATGCAAACGGATGACTTGTTATGTAATTGATGATCAATTGTATTAAGTCTTGGACACGTATAATATGTAAAATATAAGATTTGGAGTACAACACGAAGATCTTCGAGATAAGATCAACAAAAGATTAAGATGGTCTAGGTATACAAGATTTAGAATTAAAGAATAAATGATTGCTAAGAAAATGACTCTTTAAGCTTCTTAATGAGGATGGGGTGTAGCAAAATCTTCTCCGATACAAATAACTCAAAAGGAAGGCCCTTGTCTCAGGTAGAATGCAAACCCGGGGACTCATTTTTTATCCGGGCTAATGAAAGCCAAACATATGTTTTTCTACTTTGGCTCTTTTCAAGTGCACCATGGGTCAGAGGTCCGATTTTAGGAGGATAGCTGACTAGATGGTCAGCCATTGTGCTTGCAATATCCCTCACTTTACCATGTTGCACGCAAGAAGCATGCTACTATAGCTGAAGTGTTCAGCTCGGTACCCTGAATATTTCGTTCAGACGAGCCCTTTTTGGACCTAAACTTCAGGCATGGAACGCACTAGTGCAACGGGTTTCTTGTGTGAACTTAGGTCAAAAAGGGACTCTTTTCAATGAAATTTAGAGACTTCCGGGATTGTTCTACGTTAGGTGTATGTATAATTTTATGATATGTGAACACGCTCTTTCCCGTAGCAAACATTTATGGTGCCTCAAGGTCCCTCTCAAGATAAAAATCTTTTTATGGTATTTATATAGAGGAGTCATTTGACAAAGGATAATTTGGCAAAGCGAAAATGGCGGGGTAGCATTGTGCTGCTTCTGTGATAAAGAAGAGATATCCAACATCTCTTCTTTGACTGCCTAGTTGCCCGTTTCACATGATAGTTGGTCCACATCGCTAGGGACGGACCATAAAGAGGCTAAAGTGGGCAATGCCCCCCTACAATTCTTTTTTTTTGTTAGATTACCTAAATGTATATAGCAGATATGCCATACATTTGGAATTTTTTTTATTACATAGACCTCTAGGCCTTTTTAAGATCATTAAGTTGGCTTGGCCCCCCCTTGAGATTTTGCTCAAGGCTCCACCTCCGCATATCGCCTTTAACCTTCCTGCTCCTCAAAGTGCACTCAATATGTTTGGAAATTGGTTATTAGGTTTAAAGCATGATCAGCGAGCATAGGTTCTTGTGGGGGCTTGTATTTTATGTTGGTCGATTTTTTCTAAGTAAAAAAAAATAAACTTCTAATCTCTTGTAGGTTATATTCTCATGTATCACCTGATTCTGATTGTGGTCTATGCTGCAGCGACACGAGGCACGGGAGCGTATGACCTTGGGAGCGAACAAGATAGAGGCGGTTGCAATATGGTTTGCGGTCACTGGATAGGCTATGTAACTTCCGAGATGATGTTTCATCAATTGTATGTAGTCTATTATCTTTCATATGTAACGCAATCTGGCACATGACCTTGTAAAAACTTTTATGCTATGTTCATCGTTTGATGCAGAGGCTCGAGGGGTGATGTAACCCTCCCTTTTTAGAAAAATAATCATATCATATCTCGTGTAGACTGTAAAAACCAGATATACTCTAACATCTCACGCAATCGGAGCGGGAGCGTCGCAGATGGCTTAGACTAGAGTGGAAGCCAACGAGTTGCTCAAGTGAAGATAGGCCTTGTTGCCAATGCCGAGGTAGCCAACAGAGGCTTAGTGATTGATTGCAAGTGCAAAAAGATCAATTGCAGCTTTCTCGATGAGAAAGAGTGTCGAACCCACAAGGAGAAGTCGAAAGGATCGCTTTGCCCAAATCTAAAATCACACTAAAAACAAGCAAAAGTAAAGGTTGAGATGCACAACTACCTTTCTTAAATAGTTGTGAACCTCGGGATGCAATACATAATTAAAATATGTAATTACTGGAGCTAGAAAACTAAAACTATTTTCAGAATAAATAAAGAACAAAAGAATAACAAATGTTAAAAGTACTTGGAAAGCTGTTCTAGTGGCTAAAATTGAGGTAAGAAGCATGTAGGTTCGCTAATAGCAATAAAACTGTGATTTAGAAGAAATAATTCAAAGGATAATATTACTAGAAATATATAGTGATAAAACTATCTTTTGTCTAACCACCAATTTTGTCTAACCACCAATTTAACATGGTTCACTGTTCTACCCCATCCCTCATGCTTACCAATGAACACATCGCTAAGTGCCTTGCTTGGTCAACTCAAGACACACAATTAAATACAACTATTAAAAACATAGTATGCAATAGATTAATCCCAAGTAAATAAACGATTACGCCAAAGATGGAAGGTAATTGTGATAACATATTGATAACGCTGAAGATAGATAATCATCACAATAATCATGAGAACGTTACATAGCTACTACTACACATCCCGTAGCCTCGATGGGACTACTCACACATCATGTAAAATAATAAGAATGAATAGTATATTGATTCCATAATTTAAGATAATATCAAGATACAAACCAATTCAAAGACTTGATATTGAAGATGAAGTACAAGGGAGCCTAATATATGGGTAGTGATGGTGGAGATGGAAAACTATGGGTGACGACGGCGGCTACGTTACTCTGTTTTTCCTCGGCTCCTCCTCCTCCTCCTATCTCTCTCTCTCTCTCTCTCTCTCTCTCTCTCTCTCTCTCTCTCTCTCTCTATTCGTGACGTGAAATCTTCTGTATAAATAGAAAAGCCTTCGCAAGGGGACTCCAGGGCACGAAACGGATCTACTCGCGAAAGGGCGGCAGTGGCCGGGTACCAGGGGCCCACGTGGCACATTAGGCGGCCCTAGATTCGTGGTCACCTGCCACATCGCTTGGTGGTGGCCCTGTTGGCTGCCTCCTTTCACACGAAGTATTTCTTCTTCAGAACATTCCCCAAAATGTTGGATTTTTTTTGATATTTTTTCTATGTACACAAAAATAAAGAGATAATTCGACAGTTTGGAACTTTATTAAATAAGTGCAAAAAATCAATTGAAATATATTACAAAAATACATCATTAAACTCAGAAAAGATGATATGTTTTAGACGTATCAGTTCGCTGTGGTATATGCCATGGAGGAGGTAGTTGTATGCAATGTAGCCAATGATGAGGTTACTGTAATCGAGGTAATCGCACAGGAATCCATGGGTACAAAAGGCATACCATGAAGGTGACGAGGACATGATTGAGGTAGTTGTCGAAGAAGAGGTCAATGCCAAAGGTGATGCAGTTGGAGCTATCGTAGAAGAGACCTTGTTCCAGAACCGGGGGCGTGTAGGGGACGAAAGGACATGCTAGTTGTGCCAGAATCGGGTGATCAAGCAAAGGGACCAACACGATTCGTGCACCAATGTCTAGATGGGTGTAGAAACGGTAGCAGAGGAGGCCTCAACTACAGTTGAGTTACGGAAAGTGGCAAAGAAGGTAGTGCCGGTAGGCAGAGAAGCCGAGCGGCTTAACAAAGACCATGCACGGATGACGGGTGGTGACGTCGTGCCTAAGGAGGTGACGTAGCGACTGCGTGAAGAGTCTATGGTGAGTGGAACAATGATGGAAACAACGGATGACAATACCACGTGAGTTTGTGTAGCTGCAGGAGCTACCGGTGGCAATGCCACGCCTAGGAAGGCACCGCGGCAGCGGTGACCATGCGCGGCGGCACTATAGCCTAAGGGGGCAAACTGTGGTAGCCCGATGCTTGGTGGAGTGGCACATGTACTCGAGCACGACAACGATCTGATGTGGAGGCGACGTGCAAACAGGGCACCCAGGCAACAGTGCTTGAATGTGTCCCTAGAGTAGCGTACTAGCCTCCACCGCATGGTCGTAGAAGAGGAGCGGGCGGGAGAGAGGTCAACGCTGTGTCACAGTAGAGGCGCGAAGCATACCGATCTATGATTGGCAAACCAAAAAGAAAGGGATGGATCAAATGGCCGGCAACATGTACTCTAGCTATAGGTTGCTCGGCCCTCTAGAGAGATCATGGAGATCGATCTCCTCAGAGACATGCGGTGGAGAAGCGGTGAAGGCTAGCTCTTGGAACGTACGTGCTCTAATACCATATAAATGAATGAATATTGGTGTAACTGATGATCGATAATGAGTCTTAAAGACAAGTATATGCAGAATACAAGGCTTGGAGCACAAGTTTCGTGTAGTTAGTCAGATACTCTAACGAGACAAGTGCTAATATACTGCTAACCAGTGGATCAGACATGAAAAGGCTTCCCCTCGATAAAACAAAAGCACGGAAAGGGCTTTGTTGGGATGAGCTAGTCCGGCCGTCAAACTGTAAAACACCGTGCACTGCACCACACATCTCCGGAGCTAGCGTAGTACTAGTACATAAGATTTGCAACCAATTAAGCGAAGCAAGTAACCAAATTAAATTCCCCCCAATTCAGTCGGACGATCGAGCGTGCCATCAATATAGCGTAACTCCACCTACCACAGTGCTCTCCAGTCTTCACGACTCTTTACCCCGTGCCACCGCACGTACGCGCGCGCGGTCGCATGCACACTGACCAACGTCAAAGGCGTCGCACCGGTGCCGATCCGTCCCTCGTTAGCCGAACGTTTTTGTTGTAAGTAGTATTGTAATTGAGACACAAGTGAATAGAGTTCAATCACTAATCCTTGTATTGCAATCAGTTTAGATACTTATAAATGACCAAGGGATGATAGTTAGTACAATAGAAAGTCATGTCTCTTAGAAGAGACATAACAACTGTTACTAGCAGTTAACGTGTTTGATCACACGTGATTTTGGTTCGTAACAGTTTTCACGGGACTTCCGCTGCTGCAGCTAAGCTAGCAAGCGGCCCCCCGCGCGCGCGGGGCATTCATGTATGTAGTCCCGGGGCGGCGCGTGAAACCCGGGCTCTCCATTTCGCGTTGGCTTCGCGGAGGACGGGCAGGATCATTGCGCCCGCGCGCACACTGGTGATCTGGTCTGGTGGTCGCGCCCGACCGCCCGGGCCACCACCACGTACGTAGGGGGAAGGAAGGACAATGCATGTTGGAATGTTTCTAGTGTTTAATTTGTTAACTTATCGCCTGTACTAGTCGTATCATCAAGAAATTATCGCGTTGGCTCTGTCAAGTGTTGTAGTGTTGCTTAATGAGAGTTGTACGGGCCTTTTGGATTCACTCTTTTATTCTGAGTTCTATTTCTAGGGATTGCTTCGAGTGTAGAGATACCGACGAGAAAGTGGTGGATAGACTTGGATGGCTGTCTATTCTGGATAGAGTATCTGGAGAATGAATCTGTCGCATGGGATGGCTTTCTCTCTCTCCTCTCCTCTTCAGTTGTGTTGGTTTGCATGTATCATAAAAGTTTGAACCAAACTAAATTTCTCTATGTATGCATTCCGCTTATTTATATGGTCATGAAGTTATCAAGTGTACATGTGCTATCCTTAGCCTCTTTTATTTATTTTTTCAAACAAACTTCTTCGAGTATGAGTCGGTTAGTACATGTTACATATCGGCTACAAGGTTAAATTGCTAATATTGATCAGAAAACATATTTAATGAATCTCTTTAGATATAACACAAAGATACAGTCTACTAAGAGGGCTGTGTTCACACACCTATTTAATATAGATATTTTTAAAACATGTTAGTATAAATAGATACAGTTTAAGATACAATACATTAGGACTGCCCTTAGAACACGTTAGATCGCCGGCCTCCTGGTTGGCCTGCATATGCCATACAATTTACAACTTGTTTGGTTGTTTGTTGGGCCAGGGCCGACACGTGCAAACAGCGATTAGCCTGCTTAAACATAACTAAAGACCAAAGAAACAAATTTGCATCTATTCATGTCCTTTACACTTCGACTATATAGAAGATGAACTACTTGTGTAGTCGGAAGTGATGGGCTTCCTCAATTCTTTGGGAGACAGAAGAAACCATCACAAGTTACGAGTTACAACTTCTTTCCTTCACAATATCTATTCCGCATGCATATGCAAGAGACATAAAATTCAAGTAACTTTCACATGATCGGGCCGTGCTTACCCCTATTAGACAGACATGCTAGTACCCCATCATGGTGAGCATTTATGGTCCGATTACATCAACTAGTGCATGCAGCAAAGGCAATCGAACAACTAGTAAACCATCAACGGCTCATCCCATCGGGTGCATATGGGGAGGCATGGTAGCCGCATTGCGCTCCATGTTTGCCTGCCAACCTGCACAGTTGAATCAACGGCAACGTCAGCACAGTTTTATTTAGACACGCGTGTGTGCATGCATGTCACCTACACACGCGTGCACCACCACTCCCAAGGGTGTAGCTAGGTAGAGGCAGGTAGGGTACCGATGTCCATGACGAATCCTCTGTTCCTGAGCTCGCGGTACTCCTGGCAGAGGGCGCAGGGCTCGCAGAGACAGTGGATGCAGAAGTCGCAGCAGGGGCTCTCATGGAGGCCGTACTGCGCGCGCATCTTGGTGCGGTAGAAGCACGAGTAGACCCACTGCAGCTGGCACCCCGTCACCATCGCCAGCAGCGCGTACAGCGCCGCGCTCGCCCCGCTCGACGTCAACCCCCGGTCCACGATCTCCGCCACCAGCCCGAACGTGATGCACGGGCAGAACCACGTCAGGCAACCTGCATATATACACGTGACGATCGGAATGCATGCACGCACGGACGAGTGATCGATAGCGCTGCAGATGATGCATGGTCGTTCGATCGATCGGTGCCTAGCTTACAGTTCCCGCGGTCGTCGAGGCAACCAAAGAGGCCCGTGGACCACGCGGCGACCGGCGCCAGCGCGGTGGCGCCGGCGGCCGGTGGCGGCGCGGCATCCTCCGCCGGCGTCGGGTACATGGCCTCCTATACGCGCGCACCGTACCACCGGTGGTAATGAGACTCAGCGCGGTGTGGGTGGCCTGATCGATCGACTGACTGGCTGGGCGGGCCTCCATCGATCCGGAGCGCGCGACGCGTATTCACATGTGAGCTAGCGCACAACGTGCCTGAAACAACTCTAGGGCTCTGATTAATTAATCCGCACCATTATTAGCTAGAGTACGGAATAAGTGGTACACGATTTTTCGTTTTTATTTCTTCCAGTAAAAATAGCAGTTTTTCTCTCTCTCTCTATATATAAGATCTCTAAAACCGTGACCTAATGCATGGAAAATTCCACCAAAACAAAAGAAAATGCACTTTTTCCAAAGATATCTTTAAAGCCGTGAGCTATGGCACGGCAAAACCCACGAAATTTGATCCTACGAAATTTTCTCCAAAATGGGTAGCTATTGCACAGAAGATTAAGAAAAACGATGGAAAAATAGGTTTTTTCCAAAAAAAAACTTGGAAACCGCGTTAGAGTTGACCTAATTATACCCCGGGCCGAGATTGAAAAACCTGACGTGATCATACCCAAGCCCGATCCAGCCCGGCCCAAAATATTTTAAAATATTTTTCTAATTCATAGTTATTAATTTAATCATTTTCAAAATATAGATAGCATTATTTAAATTTTAATTCTAATAAAAATATCAGATTTAACTATTCAAACTTGTTTCAGGCCCAAAATCAAAGCATAAGCCTGACCCGATCAAGCCAGGCTCGGTCCAGGCCACCCTTGACCAGGTCTACTTTAGATGCTCGGCATCTCTAGGTACTAAGAGCATCTCCAAGGGCCTCCCCATAAGGTTCTCCAAGCCATTTTTAGCGAGCACAGTACAAAAACACGGCTCCAACGGTCTCGCCAAAGCATTCTCCAAAAATGGCGCGTCTCCATCATTGCCTTGCCCGTAGCCAGAAGTAGCGCCTCGCCATGCCTCCTCCATCTGTGGCAACCTCCTCCTAGACGTTTCCTCCCGCCATCGACGAACAACGGCTCCGCCTCCTGCCTCCGAGGAACGACGCCACCGGCCAGTAGAGGTTGGTCTCCTCCCCTCCTCGTTCTGCTCCTCGCCGTGGCCATGGCCTCCCTCCTCCTCGCCGTGGCCGGTGGGCAGTGGCATCCCTCCCCACGGCCCATCTCGCCCCCCCAACATGGTGCTGCTGTCGGAGGACAGAGAGGAGGCGGGCTGGGTCACGGCCGGCATGTGGCCCAGCCGGGTCTTGCTGCTGTCTTGCGGGGGAAGGAGGAGGTGGCTCCACCGGATCTGGAGCCGGTGGATCTGGAGGGAGGCGGCGAAGGGGAGCCGGGGCCACGTCGGGGGCTGAGGGGGGAGGTTGCGGTCGGCGAGCGAGGGGGGATGAGGACCTCGTGGCGGTGCTAGAGACCGAGCCGGAGGGCGGCCGGCGAGGGGCGGTAGGGGGGCGCGGAGGCAGGGCATCCGGGCGGTGTCGGTAGGGGGAGGCGGGGGAGATGCTGCTGGTGCTGCTGAGGGAGGAGGTGGTGGAGGCGGTGCTGGAGGGCGGCCGGAGGGAGGCGGCGTCGGTAGGGGGAGGCGGCGGATAGAGGAGGCGTCGGTTGGGCTGGCGGCGGTAGAGGGACGCGGCGGTGGTAGGGGGAATTTGGGGAGCGGCCGGCAATGGGTGGGGATGGGAGAGAAGGGGAGGGTGGCGTGCAAATTTTTAGTGAATTGGAGCAATTGTAGTTTGAAAAACAAGCCAAAATTTTGTAATACAATTGTATTGCATGGTATACTGATAATTGTATTGCACAAAATATTGTGATGAAATAGAATATCAATAGAATATAGGAGGGAAGAATATGGAGAGTGAAATATGGAGAGTCCATTGGAGTGCAAAGAAATATGGAGAGCAAATTTTTTAGAGAGGCTCTCCATATAGAGATATGGAGAGGCAAATATGGAGAGGCCCTTGGAGTTGCTCTAAGAAGACACTAAAGGTGAGAGAAAATGACTAGCACAATGCTAACGGATATAAGACTAAGCGCTAAGATCAAAAAGCTTAGCATCACCGCTTAGCACCCAATTAATGTTAAGCTTATTTTTTGAAATTATTCTCACTTTTTAAAATGTTCTTAGCATCTATAGGTGGTGGTAAAGGATGTAGCAAAAGAAGATTAGAGAGGAAAATGGAGAGAGAAAACTGATGTGTCTATTTTAAAGTCTAATTTAGAGGTCCTAGAATGTTGATGCTCTTAGAGCGTAAGCAATGCTTAGAGGCTAGTTAGCCCATAAGTTAATTAGGGTCTGCGATATTTGCTGTATTTTGGCTGACTTTAAAGTGGACCCCATATCAACAAATAAGATTATGATGCGAGCCATGGCAACTTGAATCACGTTGACATGTGGGACTAATAGCATACTTTAATCGATGGATAGCTTGAGGCAGCCTTCTTGCTAGGAAGCGATGCTAGCAAAATCTTGCTTAGCGCAATGTGCAGTGCTTGATGCCGCAGGCCTAGCTAGGGCTGTTAAGGCTTCAGCCGTAGACGTAGGACCAAAGGTCCATGTAAGATTGCCTGAGAAACATGAAATTTTGAAAAGAATGTAATGCTCAGTCTGGCTTAACCATGGCTTCATCCCAGCCTCTAGTCATCCTTTCTACCCCTTTGCAGGATATAAGTCAGGAGACTCTGGACTGAGGCAGCAGTACGGAGTACGTCGCGCACACAGCGCTTGCCTCTTCGTTCATCAGCTTGCTCCCTTCACTGTTTTGCTCAAACTTGCAGGCTCTAGTCTACAATGCTACAGCATCACAAACCTCTACGGCTCTACCTGATTAAGCTGCCACCCTCGCCTCGCCTGTACGGCCTCCTCGGGCTCTTGAGCAGCGCCTTCTCCTCGATGGGGAACCTGTACGGCGACACCCGGAACCTCCTCGTGTCGCGCCGCCTCCTCCGCTCCCGGGAGTGCGCGGCCCACGCCACCGCGGCCGCCATGGCCGCAACAGACACGGCGAGCAAGGCCTGGTACACCCCGTTGCTGTGCCGCCTCAGCCCGGGGCAGTTGTTCTCGGTGACCCGCTGGAACGTCCGGTGGACATGTTGGGTTTTAGCTCAAGGATCGATCACATGAAATAAATCGTAAAACACACGATAATGAATACTTTGTCTAAGACACTTCACGTGCTCTTGTTTTTCTTTATTTCTTCTCACAACTCTCCTTGTCGTTGTGTTTGACCCTTACAACCTGCCCCCTTTATATAGGTGCAAAACCCCATACAAACTAACTAGAACTAGGAGTCCTAATCCTATTCTTAATTACTCTCCTAATCCAACTAGGACTCAACTCAACTAGTTTGGATTATTTCCAACAGGACGAACGTGTAGTCTGCCAGGTCGGCGAGGACCGGCCCGTGCCGGCCCAGCCCGTCGCTGGCGTTGGCGACAGTGAGCGCCTGCGAGTCCATCGACGACGTGAGGCGCCGGCCGTCGCTCACACCTCCGACCCCGACACGACCGTCGCGCGGCACACAAAGCCCTGCCACACCTGATCAAAGCAGTCGCACCCATGTCATCAGTTTAGTTCAGAGATGGAGAAACCATACATGCAAATGTGTGACTGGTTCCTCTCCGCACCTTCTGCGTGTTGACGGCGGCGACCTTGCCGGCGGCGCAGGAGCGGTCGGTGAGGTCAGCGTGGCAGGGGTTGTAGAGGAGGGGAAGCGGGGGGTCGGACTGGTTGTAGTAGAGAGGGGGCCCGGCCTGGGGAGGGATGTTGTTGGCGTTGGAGACGTTCGAGATCACGCTGTTGAGCGCGGCGACGAGCTGGTGGTTCACCTCCTTGCTCCGGCGCAGGGCGTCAGAGGTCACCGCCGCGTCGACGCAGGGAAGGATGTCGTCCAGGGCAGTGCGGTCCTGCGGGCGGAGCACCCATTCGTCCATGGCGACGCAGGTGTCTTCGACACACATAGAAGGTTGTGTGTCGGCTTCGCATTTCAGAATTCAGAAAAAGGAAATGTGTGCTAGTCCTAACGATTCCTTGGCGCAGGTGGTTGCGCTCGCAACCTCCTTGCTGGTTGACACACCTCGGAGTTTATAAAGATCATGATCATAGCATATTCTATATCTATGAATATATAAAAATGAATCTAGACGTGTCATATATAAACTGTATTAGTTGATTTGTCATGAAAAGTAATGGTGCATCATTATATTTTAAGAAAGAAAACTACGTCACCCACTGAACTTTAAACTCGGGCCACCTAACCCCTGAATTGTAAAACCGCCCCAACTACTTCCAAAACTAGATTAATTCATCATCAAGACAGTTTTGGAGTATTTCTGCCAGAAGTCCATTTAACCCCTGATTTTTTCTAAAAGCTTGCCTAAATTCCCAACCATAAAACTATGTAGTTAAGCTCCTCTAAACTTTTGAAACCCAGTCATTTGACCCTCAAAACCGCCTCGTGAAACAACACTAGGGGGTTAAATGATCCTGTTTTGAAAGTTTCAGAGGTTATGGACGGAGCATCGAAATGAGGATAGGTAGCCCGAGCATCAAAGTTCAAAGAGGTAATATGAATTCTTTTTCCTATTTTACTGAAAGCAAAATTGATCAAAGATATATATCAAAGACTATCAATATCCAAAAGAGCATCTAAACAATGGATGGAGTGACTAGGATCCATCCATATAAGAGAAGGAAAGCACATGACTGACTAGGATCCATCCAAGAAGCACCAAGTTGCAAAAAAATACGATTACCGAAACTTAATATATCATGGTTAGAAAAAAAGTAATTAATTTGCAGGGAGAGGGCTTGTCATGTTGTGCTTACGCACATAGAAGTGACTCCAACCCAGACAAGAACACTGCAACAATTTCACGAAAAAAAACAATTGTTACTTTCATTTCAGTCCAATTCAATAAATTATTAATTAATTAATTTTGTGCTCACCCAGGCCAAGAACGCTAGGATCAACGTCACGGCTGCAACACCGATCAATATTTTTCTTCTACAATAAAAGTCAAACAAGATCATCTTTCAAAAAGAACTCATTACTTATTCGATTCTATCATCATGAATATTCTGAGAGTGTCTATTTCTATGTTAACGGAGGAACTGTTATTTCTAAATCGATGATCTTCGATATTGATTATTCATCTAACGATTAATTGAGTAATTACATATTTTAAAAATTATATGTAATTTTAGGTATAAAGATGTGCAACTGTCTACTTGTAACTGTTAAGTTGCATATTTTCTAAAACTAAAATTATATATAATTTTTTATGTAACTAGAAACTTCATAACGTGCAACTCGGTTGACTCAAAAATAGTAAATTCGAATATTTTCTTGGTTTTGTTGCGTGCGGTTTATCGATGGGTGACCATGCATACATGATCTCCAGCGCGGTCCGGATCTCGTAGGAGTTGCTGGACGTGCGCTTGGCGAGCTCGTCCGCCGACGTGTCCACCCGCGCCACGACCTCGTTGATCTTCCGCTTGAGGTCAGGGGGCAGCTGGGAGACCCTGTCCTCGCCGGCCGCCTTCGCCGTCTCGAGGAATCCGGTGAACTTCCTCAGGCTGGCCACCGCGCGTCGGACTGGCTCACCACGTACCCCAGCGTCGCCGTCGTGCTGCCGTGGAATTTGCCCTGCCCGTCGTACAACACGGCGCACCCGATACTACAATAAAAAAATGGATTTTTTTTCATTCGTGCAATTAGATTAGAAAGAGTAGTATTAAGCTGGGAGTTAATGAGTTACAGTTACTTACATGGCTGTTGCTGTGAAGACGAGCAGGAGCACGAGGGAGGCGACGAAGACCGCGCGCGAGTAGGAGTAGTCGCTGCTAGCTGCTGCCGCCGCCGTCGCGGCAGCGGCGGCGGCGGCGGCAGTAGGCCACGAGTGCGACCACCGCGAACCCGACGAACCAGATTGCCGCCGCCGCGAACACCGGCGCCGCGCTGAAGCCGACCGACTGCGCCACGAGCACTCGACGGCGTGAGCACATATACTACAACAAGAAGAAGAAAACCAAGAACTTACTGCCATGTAGTGCTTGTCGCTGATGTTCCATCCGCACGCGTAGTACCTGAGCCTGTCGAGGGGTCCTTCCGCCGCGTCTGCTCCACCGCCAGCGGGAGAACGACGCGTTCGCGCTGGACGCAGCAGCTGCGAGTGGCGAGTTGACCTAGAAGGACGCGAAGACGAGGAGCAGGACGAGAGAGCCGCCGTGAGATGACCCCATGGCTTGCCTACGTACGTACGTTCCGATCGATCGAGCAAGAGGATGCTCGAAAGGATTAATCGCGAGAGGTTTTATATGACAGAGAGGAAGATAGGTTTGTGCTTGGCGAAGTGACTGCAAATTTAGAACCGTTCGTGGTTTGATTCGATTGTAGTGTTTCGCTTGTCGGATCAAGATTTGGATGCATGGTATAGGGTGTGAGACGTCAAATGAGAAAGACTGGGTGGAACAACAATATGTTCATGAATATGTAGCTCGATTATCTGGAAACTTAGGTGATAAGATGTGTCCCCTGAAATACATCCACGATTATGTATTTTGGGTTTGCATATATATGACAGTGGAAACACTGATGGTCAAAGACTCAAAGTTACGCTTTATAGACTATACCAGCGTCCACAGCGGCGTTTATTTGTGACGGGAGTATGTGTTATCCGGCAATGCACCATGAGAAAAAACTTGGATGAGATTATAGCATTATCACTGTAGGTATAATGACGGCATCTAGTAATTGCGACCCGGTCAGAACAAGTATCGAGTGCTTAAGGTGCTCAGCGTCTAAGCCAATCCTTGTCCTGATCTGTTTTATGCGACAAAGTAAGAGAGAAGTTACCGCATTGTTTAATAGGTAATAACTATTTTGAGAGAGAGAGAGATTAATAGATGATTACTTGGTCTGTTACATCACCAGCCCCTAATGACATAGCGTAAGTTTCCATTCAACGTATACACATCATTCAACATCTCAAATAATGCTTGCTATATACACAGGCAAGTAAGCAACTTGTACATGATAGTAGCTCAATTTACATTCTTTGACTTTGGACATTCGTACGGCAGCCTTCCAATTATGCAAGAAACTTCACCAATCACTGCAAATTCAAACGGCTCAAATCTCGTGCACAAATGTATTTAGGCCTGGATTAAATCTGGTCATCATATTAACACTTTAGATTGCAGTGTAACAAACACGATACAAACAATGGAAGCTGACAAGTTAGACCAGGTGCAACCACCCACGTGCTTCGACCTTTCTGCATCTCGTTCCATATGATTCAATCAAGGCCATTCACATAGGACATACAGCTACAACATCAGAATATGGACAAATTATATTGCTACATTTTTACAGCGAGAGGCCAATAGTAACAGTGGACCCTCAATGACTAACCTACAGCTTGTGTACACCCCAACTTCCAACTCCCAATAACAACCAGGCAAAATAGTTGGGATTGGGATCACATGTCTATCGATGTGACCGGCAGAACCTAAAAAGAATGTACAGTGCCCTTTTCCCCTCCCTACAGATCAGCAAATACAGCATCTATGTTAGGATATAGCAAATGCCATATCTAGTTATTGTGCTAGCCCTCAATCACATTTTCTGCATCGTCGAGCACATCTGCGCTTTCCTCGAGAAGATAATCGCACATCTCCAAGAGCTGGTCAGCTAGCGGAGGGATGTGAGGATGTCGTGTATCGTTGTAAATGTGTGCATTCAGTGCTATCTGCGCCATGTCATGCCTGAACTCATCCCTGTTTTTGTACTCCATCTTCCTCGCCTTGTCCCTGATGGTACCAAGATCCATTGGGCGCTGGATTACGTCAAGGTAGTCAGGAGCGTCTTTCTTTGTCACTGGTTTAAGAAACAGTAACGATACAGAAGTCTCTTCCCGCAAGTGGTCAACTATCTTTTCCAATATGTTGGAGAGCTCAACCTGCATCAGGATGCAAACAACTAATTAAGCTCAAATTCCGAATCTAGCAATTAATAAACATCAATTGGTTCTGCCTACTCTATTAAACAATAGCACAAATGGGTATTGCGTCCCAATTCAACAAAGTAGCAGTCTCTACATGGAAAAACTCATTGACAAACTAAAAGGTGAACAATAATGAAGGCAATGATCAAACTGAAATGTTTGAGAATAAAAAGTAAAACAGGCCAGATACGCGATCCAAGTGATCTTCCACACTACTGCGCTTTCATCTCTTCACAAAAAGCATACTATTCTGTTGAGATCACACATTTGAGTGAGACTGTTTTGTTGAGAAAAAGCTTGGAAAAGTTCTCATAAGCAGAAAACAAAAGCAGACACAAAGCTGGATAAAAGGCTTTCATACAATTATTTAGTCCCTTCTCTAATTCCTGCAATTAAACAAATTTGTGGCTACAAGAACTCTCCTAGTACAGTGGAATGAGCAAAAGGGTTGTAGACAAACATTATTATAACAATGCATAATTCCATCAAACATGAGTGAAAAGTACCTCTCCTCCTCTGCGCCGCTTGGCTGATGGTGTATATTCTGTCATATCAGCCGGAGTACGTCTCTTTGCTGCTCGATCTCTTTCAGGTACCCTTCTGTCATTCCTGTACGGCCTATGATCAAGAACATCATCATCTCGAAATTCATGTTTTTTCTTTTTCTTGTTTTTCTTCTTTGCCTTCTGGAGCTCTTCCTCCCTACTTGCTTCATACATCCTAGCTTCAATTAGCCTCTGTTCCTGTCTCTCTCTCTGCTCTTTAAAAGATCTCCAGGATTCATCACTCTCCACTACTCCTTTGCTTTTCCTGTTACCCTCCAAACCCAACCTATCTTGTGAGGAATTCATCTGGCTGGGTTCTCCAGCATACCAATGGTCATCCTCTCTGCTTTTCTCCTCAAAGCTTGACAATTCAGCAATTTTCCTTATCTTTCTGGGCTCCTGAACACTCCTAATTTCAATGGGTTTTTGCTGGTCTACAAATCCCTTAGGCTGCTTGATAATGACCTTTTTACGAGGTACATCCTTCTCTGCTTCAGCAGGAGGCCGTATTACAACTGATGGCTTAGGAGTATCGGGAGGATAATCTTCAGATTTAGTCTTATTGCATATTTTAATCTTGCTGACCTTTCCAGTAGATCTCAATTCTGTAGCATCCATCGTACGTTTATCAGAATCCAATAAACCTGTCACTGACATGTTCCTCTCCAAGGACTTCTCAGGTGCCCCACATCTGAATTTTACTGGTTTGATCTTTTCAATGCTTTCTGGTCCTTCAGTTTCAGGAACTTCAGACAAAACCTTGGCTGCCAACTTCTTGCTCGGTGTCTTTATTTGAACATGACTGGCTACATCAGGAGGATTAGGTCTGACGGAAATCACATCCATTTCTGAGGTTTCTGGATCCTCCCCATACTTGGGGCACAATTTGTTGGTCCGCATGTGTCCAAGCTATGCAATAACAATGTGAACGCAAAGTCAGGAAACATAATTTTCAGAACAACATATGAAATAATTCATTCTACCATACCTACCTGACCACAAGCTCCACATATAAGGCTGTCGCCCCTTGCTCCCTGCCTCTTCTCCTTAAAAATAAGAAAAGGCATTCCACATAAGAATCATGATAGGAAGATATGATCAGCATTATATTGAAGGCTATTCCTATTTAAAAAGTTGAGAAGTTCAACATATGAACCATAGATTACTCCATAACAGTATTCACATCTGTTTGATCTAAGCAGCAACATTCCCACCTAACTTACAGCTACATAGCAACTAGCAAGCCAAAAATCAATGAACTTTGGAACCTCACTATTCAAGTTAAATTATCAGTCGTCAGCTAGTTATTGTGTAGTCCGACAGTAAACAGAACATCAATTTATAAACTAACTTAATGCACTTTTAGATGCCATGGCTTAGCAAAATACACTATCCCACATTAACTAGTACTTACTGTACGAATAAATTCATTATAGTAAAAATAATAATCTAAAAGATAAAGCCCTGAGACACTGACCAACTAATAAAGTTAAGCCAGATTTCAAACACGGGTTGGTATCCAGTGCGAAGTTAGCTTATGGTGTGAAGTCATGCGAAGTGCCGTTGATTTTTTTTTCAAGAACATTTGGAAAAAGAAGTGTTTGCCATGTGAGATGTTTTATAACCTTAGCAAATTTGTCATTGACTCTAATAATTCTAAAAGAAACAGAAAAAGACAAGTTTTATCATATTTCCTTACGAATTTCAGTATATACTTAGTTTATGAACAAGTTCATCTACACCCATCAACTCCTGCCCGAGTCCAGAAAACACCCCCTCACCTCCAAAAGGTCGTTCACTTCACACCCTCCAATTATGAACACAAGTTTATGTTGACGTATCCATGTGGGGCACACCGGAATGGACAATGTCAAGAACTGGTTGATAACCCAGTGGTAGGTGATGCAGTGGCACACCCAGCTGGCCAGGTTTTGGGCCCTGTGGGGCACATTTAACCTCGCTGGTTATGTCGCATGGATCGAATAAACCTGAGGCTCACCTTGCTTCTTAAGACAGTGCCGCAGGGGTTCCTTCCCCCTTTAGCCTCTTCTTCGGAATGGACACCATCAATGGGTTGGAGCCAGAGGGGAGAGAAATGTCGGACCATGGGGCCTAAATATAAAATTCTATTTTTATTTTTATTTTCTGCTGGTAACTCAGACATCCCATCAACATAAAATTATACAATGCAGATGCCACATGAACCAAACCAGGATGGTCTAGGGCAAGGGGATGTTACACCAGTTTTGAGAGTTGAGGGACATGAAGTGAGTTTTGGAGTTAAGGGGTGTTTGGTAACCCAAAAACTCAGGCAAGAATTGAAGGTGGCAAAACTAAATTCCCTTTTGTTCAATATCCTGGCCTATATACTCAGATGACGAAATTTGGTCAGGTCGTAGACTAAGATAAACACTATTGCCTGTATATATTTCAAAAGGTAGTAATACTTTTCCACAGTATACTTGGTAGTTTGCACTGGATAGTTACACTTCCAACTAACAACACGTACAATATCTCTTTCTCTCAACTATATTAGAATCACTACTATACCAGGGTATACAGTATAACCATATGGTGTTGGTGCAAGTTCCTTGCTGTGCCAGATCTATGCACAATATCAACAACCAGTATAAGAGGCAAAATAGCTAAATCGGGAAGACACAAAAATGTGTGTATTCAAATACAACTTCTGGCAACAGTGACAGGCCCAGGTTTTCAGGATGGGTCTATGTGTACGAAGTTGCTAAAACATTGTTCATTCTAAAACATGAAAGTCTGCAATAGCAAAAATTTCAAAGTACAAATTGTTTGTACTGAAGACAACATGTCAAATAATTTAGAAAAATAATCAACAAATATTATAATAGCTATGAAAAGAATTAACATGCCACCAGCGACTCCGTTTTTCCAAAGGATGCTGAAAGCATGCGAGAGTTCATTCATCTCAGGGAGAGAGCAAAGAGTACAACAAACAAAACTGAAAAAAAAACAAAGTGAAAAGCATTAAGCCTGTCAAAACCGGGAATCGAACTTGGGACCCATGTAAGCTAGCTGCACCGCCTACCAAGTGATCTGTGTGGATTTTGTAACCTTTACCGGCTACATAGTTTTTATCATTGTTACTTATCACTATATATGACTAACATACATACTTAGTTAATGATCTTTTGCCAAGAAATTTAGGTGCACATCTGTACACCCATGACACAACGTGGGCTCTGGCGAAATCCCACGTAGGAACAACGCATATGAAAACCTTTGGCCTCCAGCAGTATATAAAAAACTACTACAAGAATCACAATCATGCTCTGGACTTACCTTAAACCCATCCTTTCCTGGAACATTTTTCTTTTTAACTAGAATGATATCATTTGCATCAACCATTGGCTTGGTTTTCAGTTTTGAGGATAAACCACCTTCAGTAAAAGAATTTTCAACCTGCATGCAATAATATGAGTCTATTAGAGCTTGTTTCTGCTGGTATGGCAAAAAATAACAAAAAGGCAACAACCGAGACTAGGTTCAGAACTACTTGGAATATCCAATACCTCTTTTGCTCCTCTTGGCGTGCTCTCTTTTGGGGTCAATGCACCAACATAACCAGACGATTTAACCATTTGCCCAGCCTTACTCTGCTTTGTTTTAATAGAGGTGCCATAATTTGTCATTTCCATAGGCTGCTTCTTTCTCTTTGTATCATTACCGCTATCTGCAACATAATAGTCCATTAACCATAACCACTAAAGTTGGTCTTTGGAAGCAAAACTATGAAACTAGTAATTAACCACCTTCGAGCAATTTTTTTACTAGAGCAGCTTCTGCTTCATCATCTTGAATTTCCTCGTTAGAGTGAGCTTGAGTAGGGCACCTTCTCATTTTAAGCCCTCTCATTCCATCTACTTTATCACTTCTCAGGTCTGCAGTACCAGCATCTTCATCGTCAAACTCTTCAGCATCTAGCAAGTTTTCAAGGTCCCCGGCAAATGAGTCCAGATCACTGTTGGCTTCTGTATCACTGCCATTGTCATCACCATCTATAGCTGAAAGTGAGTGAACTTGTCTATCCCAAATTTCCTGACATTTCTCTTTGGTTTGCTGTTGAAGCTGCAGAAAAGACATCCTTTGTCCACGTGCAAACTTACTAACTGGAATTTCATCAATAGTAACTCCTGACGCTGCTTGCTCACTTGAAAGCTTCCTCACCATAGCAATCCGATGCCACCTTGTTAATTTATCAATTTGCTCATCTGGAACGCCGAATTTGAGAAGCAACTATTTACAGCAATATCAATGGCAAGCATTAGTGAACAAGTTTTAAAGACAAAAAAAGTATGGCATATACACGCGTATGGAAGATTTACTTCCACACCCAATGACAGGTGGGAGTAGGCTACACTTGTCATCCTAATGGCATTTTTTGAGAAAATTCTTTATTTGCCACTAAAGTTTACGGATATGCCATCGAAATTTTCCTCACTCCAGTTATGCCACTACAAGTTTGTCATGGGTCCAGATTTACCATTTCAGTTAGTTGAATATGTGTTGACCGTCAAGTCACTACTCAAAAGGACCATTTTGCCCCTAGTGGCTGAAAAGATCATTTTGCAGGTTCGATAACACTAGGGGCAATTACTAGTAATTGCTGAAACATATTACATACCTCTTCTACTTACAGGTTCAAAACACTGGGGGCAAAATGGTCTTTTTCAGTAGTGACTTAACAATCAATACATGGTCAACTACTGAAATGGAAAATCCAGAACCATGACAAATTTTTAGCGGCATAACCAGAGCAAGGAAATTTTCAATGACATCCGAAACTGGACTAAATTTTAGTGGCAAATCAAGAATTTTCTCTTCTTCTTTTCCTATTAAGTGTATGGAGGCAATTGTTCCAATTTTTTACAGGTATCCACATGTAACTTTCTTCATAAACCAGTTAATACATCTGAAACACTATCAATGCACATATATTTCATATATGTTCTCACTGAAGCATGTTCATGATACTAAGTCATGTCTACACCTGGAACCCCGGGACCATGTT
This sequence comes from Stipa capillata, assembly GCA_019208055.1. Classification (NCBI taxonomy): domain Eukaryota; kingdom Viridiplantae; phylum Streptophyta; class Magnoliopsida; order Poales; family Poaceae; genus Stipa; species Stipa capillata. The sequence goes on from JAGXJF010003318.1 coordinate 99,325, forward strand.
TCCTGTGTATGGTACTGCTATAATCATTAGGTTTGATGGTACCTCTCGGGCTGCATCCATGCTCAACCTGCGGAGATCAGCATCTGTTCCAGTAACAGTGGTACCTTTGGCAGCAGCCGACTTTTTCTTATGCGATGAATTGGAGACAGGTGCTTTTGGAGTTACTCGCACATAGCTAAATCCTAGCCCACGACCAGATGGATCACCAACACCAGTAATTTCTAGTCTTTCTATATTTTCTCTGTCCTGCATACCCCCATGAAAATTAGATTAGAACAGTTGAGGGAAACCGTACGCCAATAAACATGGATTATTAACAACATACTGTACTTCTAGCTTTTAAAAAAATGAAGGCACAGAAACATGCATTTAAAACATAGATACACCATCTAGCTAGAGCTGCCACTGATATGGGAAAGAAATATAATATCCATTGGTAGATAGTAGCCAAAAAAGAAGGCTGGTAGAGGTAGCTGTGGTGCTGCTATGGAGGGTGCCTCCCGAACTCAAAAGGAAGGGGCTGATCCCTCCATCCCTCTCTCTACCAATTTATCTACTTAATTTGCCCTCTCTGTTCTCCCTCCCCTCCTTGCTTCACTGATCTCTCCTCTGCTGTATATATGCCCCCTCCAATCCTCCGTTGATATCTGCCCTCTCATCAATTTCTCTCCCATCTCCCTATTTCCCTTTCTATGCCCTCTCCCATCTCTCATCCCATCTACTATATGCCCATTGGGTGTGGCTGTACCCACTCGGTATGGATTCAGATGTTGATTGGGTAACCCATGTACCCTACCAGTGGCAGTCCTACACTGCAGCACCCAAAAAGAATTCATATAGACTGGTATAATCAAAATCTCCAAAGTTGGCCACTATTTTGATAATCTTACACCATCAAAATCAAACAATGCAAAATGGCTGGCTACAGCACACGCAAAAATTTAGTTGATCTCTACCCACATAGGATACATATCTCACAACCTGCTCTATTAAGTCCTGAATGCATCAGTCCAAACAGGACTGCAAATAGCAATCTCAAAGTATATACAGTTATCCTTTGTGGATCTAGTTACATATTCGCCTGTCATTTCCACCTTACAAGTCTTTTCTTGTTGCTACATGGTAGTAGCTGATTTTAGGTCCACAAACTGTCATTAAATGGACAAATTGTTCTGGCTCACTGAACACATGAATAATATGCATACAGTGAAATACCTGATTGGTACAAGCAACAAAATTGCTGGTAAGGTTCCAGCTAGTGATTTGCAATTCCCTCTCAATATGTGCTGCAGCAGCAAGCTCGATTGCTTCATCAGGAAGCTGATTCATTGCAGAAGCAAGTCCCACAGGCTGAGTAAGCTTCTCGATTCCTAAGCGCTTGAGACGATATTGACCAGCTTGCATACTCTCATGACAGCAGACCTGGAGTGAAGGGTTCAGTTAAAATAAACTCAATAGCAAAACATGGCACTACGTTCAGATTGAAACACTACCATTGTTAAATGCTGAAACTACAAAAGAAGAAGGTTGGGTGCCCTACCACAAATAAATAGCGACGTACTTTGGCAATTTGGCATTTACAAATAGAACGATTAACAGTACCTGGAGTTCCAGCAGCTGTTGTGCATGAGTGTATCAACTTGTTCTAATGATGCTACTTCTTTCAACCTTTTCGCTCAAAATTTTGGCCTTTCGAAGATGTAAGGCATATAAAAAGTTCATCATTTTGTCTTGCAATTTTTTTGCTTGAGGCATGTTTCCTTATATTATGGAAATCACTGGCAAGTAGCGATCATGATAAACGAAAAGGTCCTTGAACTGGTTTGGTTGTGTCACTTGAGTCCATAAACTTGATTTCTAGTATGACAGGCCCCTGAACTTGCTTAATTGCACCAATTAGGTGCATCAGTCGATTAACATAATGAAAAATTAGTTGGATCCACAAACTTTCTTAATTGTGGCAATAGGCCCTTGCAAGATAATTTTTTAGCCATTCAACTGGCAAATGGCCCTAAATGTTACGAATAAGTTCCAAGGATTCACCAGATTGAAAGTCAATTTTAAGGATCTAAAGTGACATCTTACATTCTTTGGTGGTTGATCCCAAGCCTTGATTTCCCATTGAAACACCTCAGCATATATGTTCTAACCATTAGAACTGATCAGGAACATATCATGGCCATCCATGTTTGCCTAAGGGAATCTCCAATGCTCCAGGATGGGAGGTGCTTAGAGGCAGTTTTCTTGCCACGTTAGAGAGATAATACATAAAACTTAGTGTGTCAAAGCTCGGTTAAGTGCTGATGCTTGCATGGATTCTTATCAGCTTGTATTGGAGGGTTGGATGCTTAAATAGTTAAAAAATGTTCGGTGATGTGCTTCTATGCACTTTTGTAAGCACCAACCTTGTACTAGAGATGCTCTAAGAGCAAAATGCCAGAACTTGCTTGTCAACCATGTCATCACACATATTCCAGCCCTCGGATGTGATGAAACAAATCATGGCCATCTATGTTTACTTAAGAGTGAAGTGCACAAAAGTTGGTTGCCAATCTAGCCATCAATCTAGAGCAAATCATGGCCATCCATTCCTCCTTAAGCACTCCCTAGAAAGACATGTCTTCCACTTTATCTACCAGTCTCCATACAAGAGCCTAGAATTTCCACCACAACACAACAAAACCACCAACAGGACAAGTTTGAGGACCTCTAATGCACCATTTGATGATTAGTCTGAAATTCACAAGCGTGTTGAAACTGACAGTCATCTTATATACTAGAATAAAATACAAGGCCTACTTTTCATTTGGTCTTGTTTCAAAACAAGAGTAGTAGCTGAATGCAGTTTTTCACTTCAAACCCTTGTATTAGTGTCAAGAGGAAGAGAGTTAATCGATTGATCATCCCTGTAAACGGGAATAGCATGATACAACTTTTCTACTATTTTCTTGATTTTACACTTCATTAACGCATGCACAAGGCTTTGGGGCTTTGAAACAGGAGTGAGTAATCGATCAAGCTGGCAATCCTCATTTAGCAGGTGGAATATTATCATTGACCAGCATTCACATTTCTTTAAGCTAAGGCTTCATATCAAGAAAAAAGTTGGTCGATACAAGTGACGAAAGTAATTTTGAGAAACTCACACTTTCTGGTGTCAATAATCTTCTCAGTTCTTCCTCTGATGGAATCCGAAAGTCAGGTCTCTGTGTCCAGAATAAATGTCCGTTGGGTCCTTTCTGTATAAATGAATGCAGGGCAGCATTAGTTATGGTTAAACCAAAAGCTCGTAACTGAAAGACAAAAGCACTGGAAACATACCCAAAAAAGATGTACAGATACAAGTACAGAAGTAATAATAACATGGGTGATAGATTTACCCTCAAGTCCGCACAATGCTTCAATCGTTTTCTCACAATAGCTTCTGTCAGAGGACTTTGAATAGGTAACTCATCGGCGCGAATCTGAGAAAGAACGCCAGGCCTCTCCCTAATACGGAATTCACGATATACATATACGAGAATTCGATTCAAAAGATAATTCTGCATATTTTTTGTTCCTGGTGAAAAAACTTCCATATGAGGTTCCTGCCAGGAGAGCACAAATCTATCATTTTAAGGATGAGACAATTCAAGATTCATCACAAACAGATCCACTCCTACAATGATGTCATGCAGTTTATTATGGTAGTCACAGCACATGTTTGTAATGCACTTCTTTAGCTATAATGGAAACAAAGGGGCAATCAGAAGTACCATTTAATTCCAATGATAAAGAAAGTGATCACAGTGGATGACAATTTCTTTTCAAATTTTACCCATAGCAAAATTCCCAAATCCATTTTCTCAAGTTAGATTCCATAGAAATAACACATACTGCAATGTAAAGTAATCCATTCTTTTAAGTTACATTCCATAGAAATAAACACAGTGCAATATAAAGTTAAGCTTATGTTATCCCCTACTGTTCTTCCTCAAAAGAAAGAAAGGAAGAAAGAAAGAAACCATAGGTCTACCATAGACAACAAACTGCCATAATTAGGGTATTTCAGAAAGTGAACCGCGTGTCTTGCCAAAACAGCTCAAGAACATGCTTGATTGCTTCTTAGGTTGTAGGGATAAACGTGGGAAAGAAGCCCGAACCCGAGCTAGCTTGGCTTGTTAAGGGCCCGGCCCGAACTCATGATGTAACAAGCCGAGCTGAGCAGGCATTTCTGCTTGTTAATGAATCAAGCCAAGCCAACTAGTTAGGCTCCTTAGGCTCGAGCCAGCCCAGCCCACTAACCAGCATCAACACAAGTTACCGCACCACACGGCATCAATACGCCACTAGGCCTAATTGCCACAGTGTCGCACATGGTTATAAACCGCCGAAGCACCAAATCTGCTCGACCCCTCTGCATCCAGCTCCACCCGCCCCTCCCCCTCCGGTCTCCTCCCTGCCTAGTTCTCCTCCACCTCCGGCTTCTGCGAGCATGGAGCGGCAACCGAGCATGGAGTGGAAGGAGTGGCTGGTTCTGGTTGTTTTGAAGTTAAAGAGATGCTAGTTCACGTTCCTACCGGTTGTTGGTACTTGGTAGAGATGCTAGTTTACATGGCAATTTCAATCTCATGGATGGAACCTGGAAGGGATGAGCTCTTACTTGATTTTGTGATGTCTCTTATCTAGTTGAATGTTGTTGACGTGATGATATCTAACCATTTTACGTGATGATCCAAACAATCTGTGTATAGTTTGTGCCCAAATGTGCTAACTGTTCTTGTGTGAATTTTGATATGTGCTTTCTCTTTTTTGAGAGCTTTTATACTTAGCCGAGCAGGCATTTCTGCTTGTTAGCTTAACAAGCCGAGCTCATTAGCTTAACGAGTTTGAACGAGCCGAGCTGCCTCGTTATCCACCCCTACACTAGGGATAATTCCCCAGAGGCCGGCGCCGATGGCCACAGGTAGACGCCCTCATCAGCGTGTGGTTCTTGGCAGCAGGAGGTGAGGAATTCAGAGAATTAGATGGCTTGGGAAAAAGCATTGGGGAAGAGAGATTTCTTATCGCTTGATTGAAAAGATCACACATAGGATCCGTAAGTAGTGCTACTAGACCTGGACTAGACCAACTCAACTTGGACTCTACTTGTCGACATACTCAGACTCAACTCTCATAATCGCTTCCGCAGCCATGTACTTGTACTACAGCCTGGATCAAATCCTACTCTGCCTCAGCAAAGAGATTCCTGCCACGGCAGGCGCCTGCCTTGCCGCATTGGAGTCTAACTGATGTTCGGAACCAAGCTCCTGCTGACCACGACTTGCCCGCTGCCTCCTCTGGTACTGTTGACCCGAATGAACAACCATAAAACATTCAACTTCCACGAACAAAAAAACACTCTACAGTCTTGAACCTTATAGCAGATTCGTATAACGAGATCAATTTCCCATGAAAAAATCTAATACAAAATAATGAACAAGCATGACGAAGAGGCACATATTCCTATCAATATAGAGTTATAGCCCTCTCTTCCTACACAAGCAGTTGTCATAACTCATAAGAATATATAGATGACTAGAGCAAAAACAATTAATAACAACTCCAGGTTGACGATTTTCCAGCATTACACATTTGCAGCCCAATAAATAAACAAATTACCCCACTAAACTAATTCAAAATTAGTTGCCTTCAAGTGAAAGTTCCGAAAATCATAAGAAAAAGATTGACAATTTACACATCCTACAGATATAGAATACAGTACTTCAGCATAAGAGCTTACCTGTTGGCCAACAGCATATAGCTTGTCAATGCGACGAAGAGAAAGCATCCCTTTGGTCGAACGAACTAAAAGATAATCAGTTGATGCAACCTTATGAGGAAATGTAGGTGCTCTGTACATATTTGTTTCAAGACATGATTGATGGGACCCGGAACGTATGTCTCCCAGAAAAGGAGATTTATCAGCAGGCTCAATAGCAAGCACTGTACCCAGTCCATCACTGTTGATTCGCAAGGATGTAGCTGTCTGATCAGCGGGTGAAGTTTTCTGGTAATACGTACAGTGTCGAGCGCCCATTCCTGCATTCGCAAGCAGCAAAGGTCTCTCCTCACAGTATCTGCATTGAAAGCGATAAATATCACGTGATACATTAGTGAACAAAAGAATACATGATCAAAACAATGAAAAGAACAGTATATGGCCATTTTACATGACAAATAGCAATGTTGCACACAGTAACTTCATGTTCACCACATGGCTAAACTAGCAGTAAAATTTTGAAAATAATTGCACGTATAAGAATTTGCATGTGTACAAGTTTATGGAAGTTACTACTGCTATGATAACTACTCGTGTGATATGAAGGGAACTATTAAATAAATTGGACTTACTCCATCAAAAATACATGTCCATCCTTAACAGACAAGTCCGTTTTTTTCCTGAATGCTCCAGGAGGACGGAGAGGCTTGTCCTCACCAGGTAATTTCTGTGCTTTTGGCCATAGATGTACTTCAGTGCGAACAACATGCAGAATAGAGTTTGGTCGCACGTTTTGCATAGCCAAGGAGATGTCATCCTGAAGCTCTTTTCCAGAACAGAATAATTTGATCTTTTCAGATGGTCTGAATTCTGCATGGAGTGAAGTTAAGGCATCATAAAGTAACTATTGACGAGCACCTAATCCATAAATAATCAAAAGATGGAGCGAGAATGTTCCAAACTGAAGGAAAAAAGGGGATAATGAATGAGTACTAGCCTAACTTCTTGGAAGCTTTTGATTTGACAGAGAGTGGAGTTTCCTCTGCATTAACGAGAAGCTTCACTCCTCTTCCTCCCAAAGTCATCACTATAACAGTCATTGACCCATGGCTACAAGCAGCTCCTTGCAACTTAGCAGCAAGTTTATTTTCATGGGGAAACCACTTAGCTTTTGGTCTATGGAAATTTGCAATTTCCTTGCTGCACAAAAATTGATCAAACTTATTAAGACCGATGTCAGCAAAGAACTACGCATGACAACTAAAGCCCCAGAAGTACTAGCTGAATATAGCTAAGATCCAGCATGAAAAATGCGAATGATATGAATATGATGATCGTTATCCAGAGCAAGGAGATCTGTAATTTCTAAATACAAGCAGCCAAAGCCTGAAAATATTGAATCGCTCAAAAACTCACAGAGAAAATGCATTTGATTAGAATTACAACCTGATCTCTAAAGTTTCGAGTTCCAAAAGTAGTGTTTTGCGCCTATAGCACATGAAGAGATGTCACAAGTTCAAAATAAATCCAAAGATCAAAAACTTTAAGCAGGAAATGCATCTTATACTTTCTGAAAACACATCATGAAACAGTAGTGCACATGGCCCAGTTGCAGAAACCAAAAGTCCAGGGGGCAGGGGTGAAAATTTATGCGTACAATGGTACCCAAATCCATTGTTACAGAACTATTCCTCAAGACAACAGAACTGTCAGTAGTTCACTTGAGCAGATATTATCGACAAACACAAATTGATAAGTCACACTTTTTCTATCGAGAAAAGGGATATTTAAAGAGAATGATTATGCTGATGTCTGATTTAACTATTTCTCATGTCACTCCACATGCAATACTTATCACCTTGATGAAATAACTGTACAGGGTTTGCAAGATTCATTCAAATACAACTTAATAATCCAACAGAAGATGAGAAATCATAGATGTGGATATTCGCATAAATGTGGCAAGGGAGGAGAGACTCATACTTGCTCAACTTTGGCTTCATGGTCTGCAGCTTCTGAGCAGGAACAGAATGTACCACCTTTATACCCATTGAAGCACGCTTTTTAGTATGAGATTTAGCTTGCTGTGACATCTTCCTGTTAGAATAAAATTTGTCGTTGGAAATGTTAAATTGGCCGCTCAATGCTACTGCTTGGTTGTTATGGTCAAAATTCTCCACTGTCTTCATTGGCCGACTAACAATCATCGCACGAGCATGAGAGCGGAGGTGATCCCCATTCTTTTCATCTAGAATCTCAAAAAGCATCTGGTCATCTTTAAGGTCAAAAATCAGCTTAGGTTTTGGAGTATCCTCACTGGGATCCCAAATTATGTTGTCCAACCAAGATCCTTCTAACAATTCCTTGTTCAGTAGAGAGAGGTTGTTTAAACACTGCATGGTATCGATTTTAGCTGTTTCATTGATGTTCATTGGTTCTGTGTGGCCTAAGTTATTATTCTCCTGAGGCGGCTCCTTTCTCAACTGAGAGTAGCTGTTCTCAGGGGAATGGTAATTAGCTGAAGCAGGCAGTTCTGTACAGCCAAAAGGTTGTGTTATTACTGGTATTACTGAAGAACCATTAATTTTACTCTGTACATCACAACACCCGGAGACATAACCATAATCCTTAGCCTGGTCTTCGCTGTGAGTATCCACGCTCTCTTCAGATATTGCACAGCTTTTTAAGCAAGGCTGCCTTTCATTTGCCGGTGAATTGCCCCAAATGATATCATTTTCCCAATCTTCGTGCTCGAGTGGATAAAAATCAGGACAAACTGGAGATTGCTGAGCAGTAGGAAAATCTCCGTGCACATTCATTGGTTGTTCAGAAAGACACGAGTGTTTCAACATAAGAGAGTCATTAGAAATTAACTCATCACTGTCACTCTCGACAAAATCTTCATTCATCTTGATATGCTTCAAAGATGAGAGATCTTGAATAGTACTCCGTAGAAATACTTCCTCGTCTTCTTCAACAATGTCCGTGATATTTGTGATCTGGAGCTCTGGAAGCAATTAACACCAGACAAAGGCCTATCGCCAGTCAGAAGCACTCTCAGATAAAATGATCTAAGATTAGAGATCATACAAGCAGTAACAAACATATACCATCGACATGGTTGGTACTAATCAAATTTCTAGAGTTTCAGATTGAACAACCCAAATAAGTAGAAACAGTAGTAATTATACATAAACGTTACTTTAAGGGTAATATGCCTCCAATAACCCACCAGCTATACATCATATACTACCAAGGGGTTCATGGGGATTTTCTTTGATTTTTTTTCTTATAATCAGCCTAAATAATACCTTTATTCACTGGGCACTTATGGTAATCTGTCTTGGCTTTTCTTACAGGCTCCTGTGCACCAAAAATTTCAGAGAACTTCAAGATCACACTCCCATCCTCTATGCATAAAACAGGGAGGGAAGTCACAGATTTAGATTCGAGTTGATCTTCTTCGGTATCCATTTCTTTCTGCAACATTAAAGACGAGTAGTCCAGTGAGACAAGGATAGAGATCATTAGGAAGCAACTGCAGATTTATGAGTAGAAATAAGTTGAGGCAATTGACTACAGAGCATGAAAAGTGTATAATTTGCCACATGGGACTAGTGTATCACTGAAATGTGGATCCAGGCCACACTTGGCAGCATGGATCCAGTATCTTTCAATAAAAAATGTTTTATAGTGTACCCTAGCTAATTTTCCCAAAATAAGCTATGCACCAAACATTCACTCCCATCCAAGATACCTCACCCCTAACCTAAATATATTGTTATGCGATGAGCAGAAATACTTCAATAACCATGAACCAAATTCTCATGAACAAAAATCGATGCCATGCAATTCTGAGTTCAAGGTGGAAACAGATCGATAGAAATATAGTACCTGAAAAGCTTCATATTCAAAGTCCATGCTTTCCTCCGGTTGTGATAACGAGCTAGATATCTTTTCGATGGCAGGGCTGTCATCTGAGGGTGCCATGTCCATCTGCTCAGCTGAAATTACATCAAAACAGACAAAGGGAAAGGAGACTTATGTCAACTAGCTAAATAAAATATCTACAAATAAAATTTACAGAAACTTTTAAGGTGTTGAGTGTTGACTTCAACAAATGAGATTGGCTTATTTTGCTCTCAAACCTGTTCTCCACAAGAAACACTAATCGCCGAGAGCAAAATGCTTAAACAAAAAATTGAAAAATGTTTTCACAAGTTCAGAATAATGACCATTCATGAAAACAATGATGTTTCTGCTAAACTCTGACCACAAAAAAGTGGGGGGAAATAGGGCTGTACAACAATGTTTCTGAAATGAACTTCACAATCAGCAACACTTGCCCAGACAAACAGAAGTTTTTTAAATAAAAAAATAAGGACATGCACATTCATGAGTATGGATATGCCAAACCTCATATGTAATCAATAGATGGAAAAAACTATCTCCGGGGCAGCATGAGAATCAAATAAAGAGGTAAGAAATGAACTGGATGCTAATACCAAAAAGAAAATGAAGTTTGCTAACTATTAAGAATATGCTGCACTGTCACCTGAAGAGTAATTTTGCACAACATTATCACCAGGGAACTCATTATCATTGGGTGGTTCTTCATTATCATTGGGTGGTTCTTCATTATCATTGGGTGGTTCTTCATCTTCATCATAATTCTCCTCATCAAACACTGAAACTTTACTATTGACCGAAGCATACACTGCATTTGAGGAGAAGTAATCTTTCTTGGACAGCAAATGGTCTTCCTCTGTAGTCGCTTCAACTTCAGGTCCATCATATTCTTCATCAATATCTTCATAGTCAACAGCATCTTCTGCTTTCTCATCATAGTCTACAGAACAGAAAGAAGATCAGACATCAATTAGTATGTATAATTATATAAATTATATGGAATAACAGAATACCAAAGCTGTCAGAAACAGCAGAAAATGATGAATAGTTCACAAATCAGACATGGCGAAGAACACCTTAAAAATGGTTCATGCAGCTTATATGGAAATATAGAGATGTCACTTACCTTGCTCAGAAGGATCAGCTGGTGCTGGAGAAGGCTTGGTTAGCTATATAAGCAAACAACACAGTATTAGCTCGTTTAATAGCAAATAAAGTAATCAAATTAACTTCGTAATCATTATAAGATACCATACATCAAAGTCTTTCAGGGATGTAGCAAGCTTGTCTGCCAGTGCAAAAAGATGTTCCTTCGCATCCTGATAAATCAAGAAAATTTAGACGTAATTAGCAATGAAATACTTGCATCATTACATTTCAAAGACAACTAAATAAATTCTTCATTGTCAAAAGTTCCAACGAAAATCAAACAACAGGGTAATCCTATGCTGCACAACTGATTTCTTTCTGACCAAATCTCCTGAAGACCTACTAAGGAAAAAAAAAGCTTGCGTTGTTTTGTCCAAATTACAAGAAAAATAGCACATATGGACAGAGAAACCATCAGTGGATTATTTGGCTTTTACCGTATCTCATCATTTGACATCCAGGTGCAAACCCACTTGTGTTATTTTTGGAATTTTCTGAACTTGACTCAATTTTAAACTCCACCCAGTTATATTGTGGCCAGAGCCAATAAGATGGACCTATTGTCTCAAGTCATATGTCCCATTCTCACATAATAGCAAATGTATTGCAATTCATCAAACACAACAAAATAAAACAAGATTCCTCCACCTTGTAAAGTCTATCCACCCCCTCAATAAAAACAGCATCGATGCTGCCACATTATTAGCTTGCTTAGTATAAAACTGCTTAATAGCCATGTTAGCTACAATCAAGAAATATAGATCACTCTAAATTACAAAATCATAAAGTCAATATGCAAAATAATCAATAAAGCAGTTACATCAAACAAAGTTAAAGTGTATCGAAGCATCGGGAATGAATCGGCCACCATTAGGGAGACAGAGATCCACACAAAAAGATCCACACAACCAGAGTGTTGACAGAGTAAACTGCATGGTAGTGACAGGATAGAATTTGTACATTCATACTACCAAAACATTACAATGTTGGGCAAAGTTTGATATCAACCTATTTGCATCATTTAGGAGACATATGGTGGTATTGCACACAGAAGTTCTCAAAAAATGTTTAGCTGCGTATCATCTGCTAGATGCAGCCATACGAAAATAAACGAGCCACAAGGACAAAAACAGGAGATTCCCCATCAAGAAAACATAGATAGTGAACATAGTCTTTACCTCGTCGAGATAGTCAGCATCTAAATCACCAGAATCATCAACATTGCCAAACATAAACCCCAGGAGATGATTCCCACCACCAGGTTCCTCATACTCCTCATCATCATCATCATCTGGAAGGATGACAAAATAACAAGCAAAATGGGGTGAATCAAACTAGTTTGACATCAATTGGCTAATTGCAATTGACATTTCATCAACTCTACATAACTTAGAGATACATCATGTTTCAGCACAACCTCCTTATAAATTCAAGAATCCAGATCATAGACAAACGAGTCAAAATAGCTAAAAACAATTATGTGCATTCGCAGCTGCAGCTTAAGCTCCTTGAAACGTTACCAATAAAGGCAGATAGTGCTATCATCGGTTCAGATTTTTAAAGGATGGCATGGATCAATCTCACTACCAAGTCATTTTGGAACTTAAAAGGGTACTGGATAAAAAGCTTGAGGAAGGTGCTAAATATATAAACTACAACACAGCATATACGAAGAGAACAACAAATCATTGTGGAACCCTTAAGCCTGCAAGGATTCAGCTTGAAGGGATCGTTTGGCATTGAATCCTCGTACAACTCACTCGCTCGTTCTACAATTAACTGATTCTACAGCTTAAAGTAGCTCAATTGCTCCAGAAAGAAAAAAACATGCAAACAACTCATCTCGACACAATTGCACGGACTCATGGTGGAAAGCACCACAACCTAGTGAATCCAAAGCCATAAATTTCCCGTAAGGATCATACATTCCTAAATAGGACGCGGACAACAAGTCCCCAGCTCATCAGAAACCAATACTCATAGCCAGGTACCAAATTTTGCAGCGCAGAGCACACACAAACCTACCCAGAGCACCCAGACAGAATCGCATGAATATTCTTCTAGCGTCAATTAATCCAAAACCCTAGACACCGCGAGGAGGGGGGGGGGATAAGCTCGCACCAGCGCCGAAGCAAATGAAAACCACAACAGAAGGGTGCCAAGCTCACCTGCAACACTGGCGGTCGGGTTTTCATCATCGTGGCGCTCGCTGTCGCTCATGGCCGACGACCCAGCACGAACTTGAGCAGAATTTTACATGTACATGAAAAACAACCTGAAACAACATTACACAATCTCATTCACGGCAAGACGCTGTAGATTTAAACGCTGCATGCACCAAAGATTAATTGCTTCAGATATTACAAGTTTCAGGCATATGTCTACCTGTTCTATCAAGCAAAAGGATCCAATTTCATCACCGAACTCTTAGAAGTTCAGAAACACACTGAACTTGACAGGAACTAGACAAATTTAATGCTCCAGCTGCTAATTCACACATTTACAAGTAACAAATCCCAATTCTATGACTATCAGAAACACATTGAACTGATTCCTGCAAAACGATAAAATTGAATATTCAATGCTCAGGACGAAAGTAATTGGCAACATAGTTCAGAAAGGGAGCCGCAATCTATCTCTCACACAAGCACAAGTTGGAGGAGGACCAGAGAAATTGCTTACCTCTGGATCGGGAGGTGGAGATATGTGCAGGGGCGATGTTTTGGGGGAAGGGTGTCGTGGACGAAGGCTCCTCGTCCCGGCGAAGGGCGCGACAGGGAAGCGACGGGGGAGAGGATGGGCGACGGAGGGTGGCCAGTGGCCTCGGGGAGGGGGGGGAGGGGGCGAAACCCTAATCGCCTGGGAGCCGCCTCGGCTGGGAACAGATGGGTCGGGGTGGAGGTGTCGATCTGGAGGAGAAGGGTATTTTTTTTTCTCCAGTTTTTATACGTGGTATGGTGCAGGTTATTCCTTCCAAGTCCAGGGGCAAACTCGGAAGAGCCCCACGCAAAAGCCATGGAACTATGGAAGCACCTATCCAGCGGCTGTGACCGATACGCCCTCTTCTTTTCAATTTAGGCTTATGAAACTTAGAGCAATTCCAGCAGCTAATCTATAACTCATACTATATTCTCATATGGATTATCATCTATAAATATTTCTCTTCTATATTATTCTACCCCTCCAGCAGAACATCCATATCTCACCCTCCATATTCTCTTTTATATATTTTAATAATATCCTATAACTACCAACATATTTCAATTTGCTATATCTGCAACGGATATAATTCGAACGGGCATCTGTTTAACGGTGATTTTTACGAGATGTTATTTTGTAACGACTTTCTTACAACGGCTATATTTTCAACGGCTATTTTTCTGAACAGCTACTTTTTGAACCGCTAAATTTTCAACGGCTATATTCCGAACGGCGACTTTTCGAACGATTATATTTCGAACGGTAACTTTTCGGACGGCTATATTTCGAACGACAACTTTTCCAACGGTTATATTTCGAACGGCTACTTTTCCAACGGCTATATTTCCAACTCTATATATGCAAGCCCATTTGCCACTCCTAGCAGTGTGTGCTCTCCCATATCTCTGTCTCCTCTCCCACACATATTTCTCTCCTCTCCCCTAGCGCAATGAGGCGTCACAATGTTGTCAAACAAATGCTCATGGATTCATCATCGTCCTGAGGACTCATAGTTGCTACAGCATTTATAGTGCACGACGAAGATGAGCGGTTGAATGCTCGACGCCATGGCGGTTCGGTGCTAGGACGTCGGGTAATTAATCGCGACAGACAAGTCGGACATGCTAGACAATACCAAGACTACTTTTCGGAGACTCCTACGTACGGCCCAACTATCTTTCGGCGCAGGTTTGAAATTAGTGAATATGTTTTGTTTGGTCATTCTTGTTCATTCTCCGTCTCAATTCTTTCTTCATATCTTGGCAAGTTTAGAATGGCTCATTCTTTGTTTGTCCGAATAGTGCAAGCTACGATAGCTATTTTGTGCAAAAAGAAATAGTGCCGGAGTTCTAGGGTTATCTCCTTTGCAGAAGATTACCGCCACATTTAGAATGCTAACCTATGGAGTATCAGCTGATGCTACTGATGAATTTATTAGGATCAGAGAAAGTACTGTCCTAGAGAGTCTTCGAAGGTTCGTTAAAGCTATTGTGGAAGTCTTCGGAGATGAGTATCTGAGATCCCCAAATAATATTGATACTGCTAGATTACTTGCAATAGGAGAAGCAAGAGGTTTTCATGGAATGTTAGGGAGCATAGATTGCATGTATTGGAAGTGGAAAAATTGTCCGACAGCGTGACAAGGAATATATACGGACCATGTGCATGAGCCCACAATTATTCTGGAAGCCATTGCTTCTCAGGATCTTTGGATTTGGCACGTATTTTTGGTTTACCGGGTTCCTACAATGATATTAATGTCCTTCACCGGTCCCCTCTATTTGCAAAGCTTGCTAAAGGACAAGCTCTGAAAATAAATTACACCATCAATGGTCACAACTACACAATGGACTATTACCTTGCAGATGGCATATATCCACCATGGGCAACATTTGTGAAGACAATACCATCTCCGCAAGGGAATAAGAAAAAGCTTTTCTCCCAAGCCCAAGAAGTTGTTCGGAAGGATGTGGAACGAGCATTTGGAGTCTTGCAAGCTCGCTTTGCTATTGTTCGTGGTCCTGCAAGGTTCAGAGATCAATCATGACAGTTTGTGTCATCATGCATAACATGATAGTGAAAGATGAGCTGGATGGACTAGAAGACTTCAATTACAATCATGTGGGAAATAGAGTAACAGTTTCTTATGAGCCCACCCCTTAACTTTCTCAGTTCATGGAGTTTCTTCAAAGTAATCATGATATAAGAAACAGAGTTGCTCACTATCAGTTTCAAGATGATCTAGTCGAGCACCTATGGCACTTATATGCAGAGTCGTAGTTCTAATAATTTATGCAATTCTAATAATGTAGTCGTAACTATCAAGTAGTGTTTAAATTATGCAGGGGTGTAGTGTTTCCAAATTATGTATGAGTTCATGTACACAGTTTTTTCTTAATTAATGTATGCATCTACTTTCTTAATATAGTCATGCACCTCTTTCATAAAGTAGTAGCTCATACAACAAATAGTTCGCACAAATAGCGGCTCATACAACACATAGTTCGCACTAGTAGCTCACACAATGAATAGTTCACACAAATAGTAGGTCATACAACAAATAGTAGGTCACAAATATTTCGCATCATGAATAGATCACACAACTAGTAGCTCATGGAGTATTGTTGTACCGTCGAGCGATGATCTCACCCTGCAAGCTCAGGTAGTACTGTTGTTGTGGCCCAGTCATAGCGCTAATGTCTATGCTCATAATTCTTTCCTCATCACTTCTTGTCTGTCGATCTAACTTTTGTTGTTCTATAGCTAACCTATTTCTTTCATTTCCTGCTTACTTTCCTCAAGTGCCATCATCTTCTCTTCCATTGCAATTGCTCGTTCATATCGAGCTACTTTACTGGCCTCTTTCTTATCATCCCTTACTACCTTCTTCAACCAAACATGATCCAATGCTAACATCACAGTACTAGTATTTGAAGTGCCAGAAGATTTACCTCTTCGTAATCGCTCTTTCTCAGCCTTCTTACCGGTGGGTCTTCTCAAGGGATCGTGCCTAAGAGTAGAAGTCCCAACTTCTTCATCATTGGAGGTAGTACCTGGAGAAGAACTACCCAGACTAGCATTCGAGGCTGTCTTTTGTTTTTTCTGAGATAACCGAGAAGTTCACTTCGGATGGTGCTCTAAGACTCTCCAGCAATGCAGTAATCCGAATGATCTCCTTTTAGTATCTTCTGATTGAACAAACTACATGCCTGAACAATCTACAAGTCAATATAAGTTACTTTGCTAACCTAGAACATAAGCAAAATACAAACCTAGTAAAGAGATAGTTGTATACCCTGTCTTGTGTTGTCGTCCCGCTTTGCCTCCTATTCTGAATCCGGTCATAACAGCCACAAAACTTGTCAACCTGTTCTTGAATAGTACCCCACCGGTTAGTGAGTGAATTTTGGTTGCGCAACGAGTCAAATTCCCTGTTGTCGTGATAGTATTAATGAATCCTTGCCCAATAAGAATCACGAGATTGTTCATTACCAATACTTGCATCCAAACTAGTATTTAGCCACGCCTGTACCAACAAGTTGTCTTCTTGCTCGGTGAAATTTTTGGATCTCTTATTGTTGGGTCTACAGGAGACGATAGGTTCGTCTACTGGCGAAGGTTGCTCTCCAATAGGGTTAAATTCCTGACTATCTTCCCATGTAACTCCATTGATTCCACCACTCAACAAGTTAGAATAAAAACCATCCTCCATTGGACCACCCTGTTTTAACAAGTGACAATATGCATATATATCACATCCAAAGCTAGTAAATTGTTCGATACATATAGTCCATAAGATACAACATCCCTAATAGAGTCTACACATCCAAAACTAGTAAATTATTCAATACACATAGTCCATAACATACAAATACGTAATAAAGTCTACCACATCTAAAGCTAGTACATGGTTCAGTACGTATAGGTAATAAATTGTTCCATACAAGTACTCCACAAGATACAAACATCTAGAACCACTCATCACAAGCCATCAGTCATCATACAAAATATCATCGTACCCATAATCATGAGGAGATGGATTGATACCCTCTTCCTCGCAATAGTCCCAATAATCTCGTTTACCACTATCATCACTCACGTAATCGCAAGAGATACAATCTTCTGGGGGGACACCCTTCTCGGGCTCGGGGTCCTCTTCGGCAGGAACTACTCCATCTTTTTTAAGCAAAGTTGTTGATTCTACGGAGAGCCGCTCAATGCTTCATGATAGTTGGTCAATTTGAACTAGGATATAGTTGAGATCGTTGTCGACAGTATGTGACATAGGAGAAAAGCTTTCGTTCGCAATTTTTTTACACTCGCTTGAGATCACCTCTAGTTCTCGGATGGTCCATGCCCAATCTTTACTAATTTTCCGTGCATCCTTGTCCATCACTAGTCTAGCAAAAAACCAACATAAGAACTAGAAGCATGCTGCTAGTATTGGAAATTTTATAAATATGTGCTGCTAGTATTGGAACTATGCATGTTTCTATCACTTGTATACAACATATAGATAGTGGTTGAACAAAATATAATTTTGTATGCATATACAACACAATGTTTGTACTTAATGCATATAGACAAAGCTTGAAAACTACGTTATGATTCGGGGCCAAACTTTTCCGAAGTCAAAGATTTCTAATGGCGTATCTCAACCTGAGGTAACAATAGCATACACAAAGCCATTTGTTAGCATAATTTGCAACTACTACTATAGATTTCCAATGCAAAAAATAAACTACAAATACTATGCCTCAAAACCCTCCCCAAATCACCCCCTCTTAATCCCTCATCACCCTTAAATAATGTTCATCTTCTCAAATCCTCACCAACACCTCCCTTGTCCAGCTGCTCCCTCCCCTCCCCTACTACCCGGGCGGCGCATCTCCCTCTCCCCGCCGCTCCCTCCCCTCCCCACTGGACCGGCGCACCCGTGGAGCTTCCTCTCCCCAACCCACTCCCTCCCTTCCCCTCCCACCTCCCCAGCGCGCCGCTCCCTCCCCTCTGCCTCCTGGCTGCTCCCCCTCTCCCTTCTGGGCTCCCCGCCGCCTCCACTCTCGGCAAAGCCCCCTCTACCCTCGGCTGCCAATGCCGGCGCGGCTCTCGCTGCCCCGCGCCCCTCCGCCAGCCTCCTCCCTCACGCCCTTCTCCACTGTGCTCCCAATCCGCCCTGCGCTGCCCCCGTGCGCCGTGGGCCACACCTTGGTGCGGTCGCTGGTACTCGGCGGTCGGTGAGCACCTTCCTCTCCCCATCCCGCCCCCTCCCCTCCCCTCCCACCTCCCCAGCGCACCTCCTTCCCCTTCCAGCCGACCGGCGCACCTCCGCAGCATCGCGCGGCGCCGCCACACTTGTTGGCCTGAGGGGAGGGCAGGGAGTGGGCTCACCGACGCCGCACGCTCCTAGATCTAGACCGGGCCGGGCTGCGGGAGGTGGGCCTATGGCCTGGTGGCGCGGCAGGCAGGCTGCCGGCACGCTGGTGGCGCCTGCCTGGCTTTGCTGGAGCGGTGGCGGCGGAGCATTGCCGCCGGCGCATGGCGGACTGGTCGCGGCCAGCGGGGCGGGAGGCGGGAGGGACCAGTGCGCAGCGGAGCGGAGCTCACCTCGACGGGACGGCGGCGCGGATGGAGGAGATGGCGGGAGGGAAGTGTCCGGAGGAGCAGTTCGCGAGATGGCGTATCCGAGGCTCACGCCAAATATGGCGTCGGGCTTGGTCGGGATGGAGGGCCGCTAAAAATGGCATCCCCCGATAGCGTCTCTGCTAGAGGGCTTTTTTTGCTCGGGAGTAGCTATTTTACGGATGGCGGGTGGGATAGATCAGCTGCTGGAGTTGCTCTTAACTGTCCATAGAAGTTTCGATGGAAGGAAACTATGATAAATTTTGATCCCCATCTTTTCGGCTTATTTCCTGTGAACTTATTTCCTGTAATGAATGGTACAATGTTTATAATATCCTTGATGTTATTTGCGTTCTGAATATTTACATACATACATCTGAAATCTTTTTGCATGCACAAAACAAAGTATATATGCATCGACAAGCATTTATATATGACATTTGCAAAATTGTAATTAATTAAACAAGATGGTTCAACTGAATGAAGAAGCACTGATGTACTAATGGATCAACATGAATGCATGATCGATCGAGCTAGCTTCAATAAAAAAAATTCCTCTTTCTTGATCGAACAAGCATTGGAGTATAAGAATCTTACATTAGCCAGTAAAATGACAAATGTACATGCGAGTTCAAAACTATTTGTTGATAAAGAAAAGAAAACCAACTCTGTATATGTTCCATTGATATCAGATCAAGGGATTCAGAAACTCAAAATTAGCTATGTTTCCTATGGCATCTAGCAGGAACTGTTGTCAGGCGTGAGAATTGCCAGCAAATGCAGATTATTCCAATCATGCAGCTCTGAATTTGATCCCTTTAGATTAAGAAATGGCAAACAAATGGTGAGAAGGGTGAAAAACGACATAAGCATACAAAATAATCAAGTAAGTACACTTAAGCTTAACTTCGGTAAACATTGCTAACAACATTGGTAAGCTAATCAGCAAAGCTATTGGTAAGAGTGTGTACAGCATTTGTTACAGAAATGCCTAGTATTTGATCGAACACCGCAAGAGCAAGTGTTCTCATCCAGACAGATATGACATTTATCTTGTTCATGTACCACAAAAGGGTTAAGCACAAACATATTTTTTTTTGCCATTGTTACACATACACACACATGATTAATAATTGCTTAAAGCATCACCATTCTTCTCACACGGCAGTAGTAATTTTTTTTTAAAAGGTAACCTTGGCCGAGGTTGGTGTGGCGGGCCGGATCCAGGACAAGGTTGATGGGAGGTGGCCGGATCTGGACGAGGTCGATGGGAGGTGGCGATAGGATGGCCGGCAACGGGGCAAATTCTTCGTGGTGTCCGTGGGCTGTTGAGGTGGAGGCGGCCCAGCTCGGCACTGGCGGTTGGGGGGAGGGACGCAGGCGACCTCGGCACCGGCGGTTGGGCGGAGGCGGCGGGTGACCTTGACACCGGTGGTTGGGCAGACATGGCCAGCTCCGGGTAGTTGGGCAGAGGCGGCGGGTGACCTTGGCCCCGGCGGTTGGGCGAACGTGGCCAGATCTAGGCAGTTGGGTGGAGGCGGGCTATCTCGGGAGGCGGCAGGTGGTTGCAGTGAGGGAGTATGAGGCGGGTTGCGGCGGTGGAGGAGGCGGGCGGTTGCGGCTGGGCCAAAGGCGGGCGTCGGCGGCGGGGGTGCTGGCAGTGGTGGATCTCGGGAGAGAGAGAGGATGAGGAGGGGTGAGTGGGCTCAGGGTGCGCTCGGGACTAGAGGGTAGGGGTGTGGTGGCATTTCCTGGTAATTCCTTTCCCGACTCAGAGGGAACCAGCAGAGCTATGAGCTCAGGAAGCTGAGGAGAACTAGCTTCCTGGTACCAATAAGTTTTTGAAGGGGCTTTAGCCCATAGCTATCATTTTTTTTCGGCTTCTAACTTCTTGGGGCCATAAGCCACCTAAGAAGCTGAAAAGAAGGAGGCAGTGGTGTAGAGCCAGAAACGTGTTTGCATTTTGCTTCTGGGTTGGGCTTTAGCTTAAAAGCTATCAAGCACACTTAAAAAGCTAAACTAAACAGAGTCTAATTGTATCATAAGTCATTCACATTTCACCATATATATTTTTGTGCTAATGTTAGTTGCTTAAAATTTTCATAAATCTTATACATTTAAAATTATACATTATTTATCGTAAAATTACAGTTCTAAAAGTGTACAATTTTAATAAAAAGTTACTATAATTTTTAGTCCATAAGTTATATTAGATTGAGGTAGGGATGAAGATATATAATTAAACACTGATCCAAAGACTTAAAAAATGACCGAGAGTTAAGTAAATTTCAAACAATAAGCAATAACGCATTGCTAGTCGAAAACAACAACAATACATTCAGCTTGCTTCAAGGTCTTAGAAATAACGACTGGACAAGAAATAAAAACCTAAGAACATGAGCACGACTAATATCCAGTCATATGCTACATTTTGCCTTCTTGGCTCTTCGCCACCTCAGTTTGCCTTTTAATCGTGAAAAATTTCGTAACAATTTGATACGATATATCTACAATATCATAAAATTTAAATTCAAATGGTACTATTCACATTTGAGTTTGTTTTTTATTTTTTGCTTCTCGAGGTGTGAGTGGAACTAGGATTTGAAATTTCGTGACGTGGTAAATATATGTCATATCAACATTGTCAATTTGTATCACCTAAAGCGCGGTATCACCGGATCTTCCCCAAAGTAGAACTCATTCATCTCCCTGTGTAGCGAACGTCTACGGGCAAAGCCAGTATAACAACATGGACCCTTGACCCGATGAATTTAGCAAATCCAATAGAGAATTATTGTTCATCGGTAGAGGTGACTCCATAGTGCAATGAAGGTCACCCAGTGGTCATGTTGCCTTGCTTTACTCTTCAAAAAACTGAAGCTACACCGCACATTGGCAAACACGTACGGGGAAGTATAAACCACGTACCTAGCTTCAGACAAGAGCAAACTAGCAGTTACAACTTGGCTACGTATCCCTTAACGCCATACCTCTCCCTGTACTTGTTTCTTCGTGCATGCTAGTTTGTTCGCCTTGCATTTCGTTGTACGTTGCCAGATTGTTGGTCGTATGAGAACCAGGTACCTGTAGAAGCAGAGCAATAACACCCAGAAGTCGGATCATAGTAATAGGCTGTGATGCTGCTATAGTAGTAACCTGACAATGGATCATAGATATAATCCGAGTCCGCATTACGACTTCCATTGCCAGTTTTCTCCGCATCTTGAGGTACTGGCCGATCCGGATTGCGACCTGAATCTACAGCATTGGCATCAGAACCACGATTGACATCAGCGTCGGCACCGTTGTCTCCAAAAATGTCAAAGCTACCATCATCGCCAGTAGATGATGTAGCAGTAGTTGTTGTAGAGGTATTGGACGCTGAAGGATCTGCAGGGCCCGTCTCCAGCAAGGACGAGGCAGTTTGGTCATCTTCTGCATAGACAGCTTCTCCAACCACCGGCACACCAATTAGTCGAGCACGCGCACACGCTAGCCGGAGTTCGTAGCCCTCAGCGCCACGTACGAAACTCTCCCGGCCATCTGAGTACACGTCGTACTCGCCGTTCTCCATCAGCTTCACCGCAGCTTCTGTCAGCGCATCGAAAACACGCCGCGTCCCCTCATCCATTCTTCCATGTTTACCAGCAGTGGACGACGTGCTGTTCAGTCTTTTCAGAGCCTGTGTGACCGTTTCACCCGGCTCGAGCACGTTGGCTACTCTCCTCTTCGTCTTACCGATATCGTCGGAAGAGATAAGATCTTGGATTAACTCCTTTTCTTCGTTCTTCTTTCGGACCTTCTTGGTGTACTTTGTGTCAGCCTCGACGCTACCCAACCAGGCATCTTCCATCGTAGCACCGCATGTTTCGTACTCCACGAAGTTCCCATCTTCGTCAAAGAATCCTTCTTCCCTCTCACGCTCCACGTTGAAAGGTTCGATCAAGGTACCATCATCATCTTCAAGAAAGTAGTTAGCACCATCGTCTTCGTAGCGCGCTTCGAAGCCCCTGACGACACCCTGTGCGGTGTGATCCCTCTCCCTGCCGTGGTGGCGGCGGTGCGCGCGTGCGGGGCGCGCGAGCTCGGGCTCATGAGGCTGTCGATGTGCTCGCAGGTGCTGGTGGCGGCCGGGGCAGCACCAGGGTTGTGGCGGTGGTACTTGGCATTCTTATTCCCTTTGGGGAACCGCATTACCTGCGGCGTTCCGCGGAGGCCGAGCGGTCGTCCTCGTCTCTGGCGGCGGGGAGCGGGCGCTTGGTGCTCCGCGGCGGCTCCGTGGGCTCCGTAGTTCGGCGGCGAGCCGCTTTGGCACGTATATATATATATGTACACCGAGCAATGCACATCAGGTGCATGACTCCAAGTCCTAATCGGACTCGGCAAGATTAAATTCCAGCAGATCCTGACGACTTAGCCATGGCCGAATCGGTCTCAGCAGCCGAATCAAGCTCCGAGTCTCCTGTCTCCCTCGCAACAAAAGGAAGGAACCAAAAAAGAGAGCTTTTTTTACAGTAGCCTGGTACTTCATAAATAAAATTAGAAGTACCAATCATGTTTTGCTAAGGATAATTTTGTATTTTTACTTCCACACATGTCTCCTGATTCTCCCTCTTCGAGAAACAAATCCAACGGCTGTGCCCCGCCGCCGCTTGCTGGCACGCAGGGCCGGCCTGCCGCCCCACACCGTCGCCTCTGCTCACCGCCTCACACCCTCGTCTCCCAGCGCTCCAGCGCCTCACCTCCTCCCTGCGCCACCGCCTCTCCTCCAGCCTCGCGTCGTCGCGGGCGGTCGGCGAATGCGCGCGCGGGCGGGACGCCGGCGGCCGAACGCGCGGGACGGCGAAGGACACCGACGACGAGGAGCACGACGGAGGCAGCGGCCAGAGGGTTAAACAGATTGAAAAAAAATGAAAAATATAATTAGGGATTAAGGTTAGGGTTTGAGTAAATATATATTGTTAAAATATTTATTTAAGAAAAAAGAAAAGTTATTTTATAATTCTAATTTTGTCCCTAATATCAGGGTACTCCTTATTTTTTAAAAGTCTTTGGAGGTGGTACTCCTTAAGTCTAGTATTGGAGTACCAGATAAGATGAGCTATTAGATTTGAATAAATGAACGGTCCATATTCATTCCGGAGTACTGTAAAAAAGCTCAAAAAATAAATGCACTCCATATCCCATATCAGTTTCCGTGGAATTTTCTAGGCCAGTACGCATAAGGGCATCTCCAATATAGTGATGTCGGCCTTTTCTTAAAGGTGCCACATAGGATTTTTGTTGAGTTGGAGGAGAGAGAGAGAAGAAAGAGAAGTTTATTTTTCCTTGGTGAAGGGATGATCTCTTCACACCTAAGATATCACTATTTTCTCCATTCTACAATATGTCTTCCCTTAAACCCATATTTTCTAGTTTAATTTTGATCCTATATTCATGCATGCATTAATTGCTAGAGATAGCATCAAGAGATAACCCATTGTATAACATGTTTTTATTATTATCTCTAAATGACATGAAAGACATAAGAGAAGGCTGCTTTCTCTACTATTGGAGATGCCCTAAGCGGTATGAAAACCTGGCCTATACGCCACCATGGCAAAACCAGAGCACAGAACAAGCTCGGGGGGTTAGTCAAACTTGTTCTACAGGTTTGGGGCACTAAATAGATAAAACGATACTTCCGGTTGTTATTGGAGATTCATCGATATTTCAGGGTAATATGGAAAAGAAGGCAGTTTTTGTTTTTGCGAGGAAAAGCAACAGCTATTATATATAGACCGTGGCTATACAAAGTTTGGATGGAATTCTTGGCTACGGCTTCTGCCCAGAAAACATGATGAATGACCTCTGCACCTTACTGCTATAATTAACAAGACCACAGGATTTGCATAAGTCTTCTAGCTCTCCTTCAGTAAAGAAATTGTAGCTGGAGTTAACTGGTCCAACAATCTACAAAATAAAGCAGAAAAGGCACATCAGACCAGATAAGCTCAGCTAAGCAGAAAGTAAGTGGCACTGAACGACGATTTACCTGTCTCAGTGGCCTTAGGGTGCGTTTGGTTGGGGGACTCGGGGTGGATGGAATACGGCGATCCATTTATACGTGGTGAGATGATCCAGTTATTTGTTTGGTTGAGTGGTGGGGTGGTCCATTTTTTTGTTTGGTTGGAGGGGTGAGAGTGGATGGGGTGAACCATTTTTTTGTTTGGTTGGATGGGTTAGAGTGGATGGGTGAACCATTTTTTATGTTTGGTAACCTTGTGAAGATTATTACTCGCTATATTCCACTAACATATTATTGCAAATGTTAATATCCTCCAACTAACATATTATCACAGCAGCAGAGGGAGAAAATCTGAGAGAAAGAGGTGGCTCGGCCGTGGCGGTCGCCGGCAGAGGGAAGGGGATGGCGGCCGGGAGACCACGGAAACGGGATGGGGGCGGCGCGGGGAGTCCATTCCCGTGGTCACCGGAGTGCGGCGGTGCTCCGGTTGCCCCGGCGACGAGCGCAGGCGGCGGCGACGGCGGCCTCGCGTGGGGGCGGAGCTAGGGCAGCGGAGGCGGGATGAGCAGCACGGCCGGGGGCCGACCGGCGTCGGTCTAGGCTCGGATCCGGGGCGGCACCGGCCGGAGGCGGGACCGGAGACCGGATGGGAGCGGCGGCGCGGTGGCCTGCTCGGCCGGGAGGTGCGGAGGAGGGCCGGCCCAGGTTGGCTGGCCGGCGGCGGGAGCAGGGGCGGAGGACCGGAGCTGGTGGCTCGGCTATGGGGGCGGCAGGACCTTCAGCGGCAGGGCGAACGGCAGAGGTGGCGCGGCGGCGTGGGAGGAGGTCGGCCGGCGGCGACCTGGCCGAGGAGGAGGGGGAAAGCCCTCAGGCGAGCGGCGGCGCTGGGGGAGACCCGAGCGGGGTTGGGGGCGCGGCGCGCGGGGCGAGCAGAGGGAGGGCTCGAGGACGGCAGTGAGGTTCCTTGGGGAGCTCAGCTCGGCAGGGAAAGAGCAAGGGGGGCGGGGGGTTCACGTCTTGCGCGCGTGCGGGGCGGCCGTCGGGCCGCGCGAGTCGAAGAATTTGGCCGACTCGTGCGGTCCCGTATTTTGCCGGAAAGATTCCATTCGGGCGGCCGTGCCCGTTGCTCGAGTCGCCCAACCAAACGCGCTTATGAGGATCAAATACGGGCCGCCCCATCCCATCCAGCGTGTGTACCTCAACCAAACGCATCCTTAATGATGCAACAGAGAATGGGCTGCTGTTCGTGGGAGAGGATAAGGTTGTTGCCACAAAGACACCACCAGGCCTCAGCACACGACTTATTTCAGCTACCTGATTTTTAAACAGCAGCAAAAGATGTCATGATGTCGAGTTAATGAAGAACGAGTAATGGGTTAACTCACTGGCGGAGCCAGGATTCCGCGGGTGGGTATTCGAAGTAAAAAAATTTATTCAACTTCAATGAACAAAAAGAAGTAAAAATTGTTTGGCATAGCCACAACATCTCAAACAATTCTACCATTCTCCATGAATTGGAAGCGAGAAAATTATAGTATAGCTTTATGATGCTAACAACTGATTAATTGTCTAGTTGTAAAGGTTATGAATTGGCTGTGTTATCACTATTTAATAAATAGACAAAGAATATGTAAGCACTAAACGATCATGGTTGATTCTACAAAACTTTAAAGGTTACAACTTATAACTTCACAGAAAGCACATAACATGGGCAATAGTTTCATATAACATGCAAACGTAGTTTAAAGAATTGACTTATTGTACAGTGGACTTGGTGAATAAAATCAGAACTCTGTAGACTTCAAATTTGCTATATGGAAGTTATGTTTTGTGAACCATGTTACACTATTTATAGTAACTTGAATCAAAAGTGCAAATGAGACGGATACTATACCGCATTTGAAGGGGAGGGCCAACAGTGGATAGCAGCTCCAGCATGAATGGCATCAATTGAACAGGAAGCAAAAGGTAGCCTCGAAATATCGGCCCTTACAAGTGCGAGGTTCCTGCAAAACCAAGAGAAGAGAACAGTAAGTGTTGTGCTTGGCTTGAACTAAGGGTTAGCAATACCAGATGGAAATAATGCAGTATAATGTCAAATGTTGTTCAATTGTATGTTGAGCACAACATATCTTAATCCTTCTTGGTATTAAACCAAAACAAACTATTAGCTCCAACAAACAATTTAGTGATGGCCCAAAACTATCTAATTGACAGTTTGTGAGTTGCGCGTTGCAGCAACATGCAAAACATTCTTGAAGTCTTACAGGAAAATCTCAAAAGACATATGACGGAAAGCTCACGTGTTTAGGACAGTATCATCTTGCTTAATGAATTCAAAGCATTATCGAAGCATATTCTCAGAAAAGTCCAAAGCAATCACAGCTAAGTATGACCCAGACTGAGCAAACTTCCTTGTAAACAAGCCACTGCCGCAGCTGACATCAAGAAGTGTACCACCAGCTACTGGTTCGAAAAAATCTTGAGCCATTTGGAACTGCCAAAGCCAACACCAGATCAGAAGAAAATATATAAGAACATGAAGATTTTCTCTAGATGAACAATTGGTGGTTCTTTTTGGTGCAACACCGAAACATTAAGCACCAAACACTTAGATGCGATAAATGTTTGAACATAGGCTAGGTTTTTTAATTATGAACTCTGTTACGTAATCTTGGACCCGTTAACCACCAGCGTTCCAGTCCCCATTGCGTCCTATGCCCAACCATAGAGCAACACGGGCTTATAAGAGGTCTTGGATCCTTTTGCCATAAAAAACTAGCCTAATAGGAGGGGCTACTCCCACCCTTATAAGTTGTGCTCAGCCTCTGTCCACAACCGTTGTGGGACTAAACCTAACAAATCTCCCACTCACACATCGGTCATACCCGAGCCCGCTAACACCAGCGTTCCAGCTCGTCAACCATGACCGACAACCGTGAGGTTTCCGAGATTTGTATCTGGATACTTGGGCTCTGATACCACTTGTTACGCAATCTTAGACCCACTAATCACCAGCGTTGCAGCCCCCATTGCGTCCTAGGCCAAACCACAGAGCAACACGAGCTTATGAGAGGTCTTGGGCCCTCTCCCCCTAAAAAACTAACCTAATAAGAGGGGCTACCCTCACTCTTATAAGTTGTGTTCAGCCTCTGTCCATAACTGATGTGGGACTAAACCTAACAAATTTTTGTTGAAATTGTGTCAAATATGTGCACGAATAGGTTACAAGTTGGACTAGAGAATGTGTAGTATTATAATATGGTACTACGGGGGGTCATAGTAGGATATGGGTAAAGTTAGAATTGGACTCATGTATCCTAACCTCCTATATAAGGAAGGGGCACCACACAATGTAACCAAGCCAACACATGTAACTTGAAAAAGAGTTATGAGATGGGGAGGAGCGCCTGTAGTCAAGCCCTGTGGATGTAGGTCTCGTGGTTGAACCACGTTAAAACGTCGTGTCTCTCATTGCCAATTCTGCGGTGTTCTCCGTTTAGATCTACGCTTCCGCGTGTGGCCTCGTGATTTCGCAACAAGTGGTATCAGAGCGCGAGATTCGGATTGGATCTAGAGGCAGTGCAGAAGATCTCGACGGAGACCGAGGAAGCTCGTCGACGTGTATGGGCACGGTCGGCGAGGGCGGCGGTACACGTGTCCCGTGCGTGCATCTAAAAGGCACCAAGCAATGCATGGTATGTGCGGGGCGGACATGGTGCAAAGTGGAGCACGGCGATCAAGTGATCTAGGCAGGCGGCCCGGATAGCTTGGTTGGGATCAGACACTCTAGGCAGGCGGCCCGAGGCAGTCCGATCAAGGTGGAGACGACGGCTTCAAAGACGCCACGATCTATCAACAAATCGGCAGTTTTGGAGCATCGGCATTGAGCAACGGCGTGATCGCAGACGTGACGAGCAACGGCGTGATCGCAGACGTGACGACACAGGGCGATCGGCGGTCAAACCTCCCAAGGGGCGGTCGGACCCATCGTTGGAGGACCAACCGTAGGTGGTGGCTGGAAGCGTGCGACGATCGCACGTGTAGTTAGACCGGTTAGGAGGACCGGTCAGACCAGACGAAGACGTGATGGGCTCGGACTCAGGCCAGAGTCTGAGCTGGATGCGATAGGCACGACGTGACTTTAGGCGAGGCCGGTCAGACCGACGGCTAGGGCCGGTCAGACCGGCAGGACAAGCAGAGGCGATTTTTCGGCGGGGACAAGCCTGTTGAGGAGGATCGAGTCCTCTGGTGCATGGCAATGTGCAAGGTTGGGCCTAGGACACGTAGGTGTTATACAAGGCTCGGTGGCTACAGCGGAGACGACTTTCGACCAGGGCGAGCCAATGTCAGCTTGCGGAGGGGTCGTGGTGATCGTAGATCTCCGGTGCACAGTGATGCGCTGGCATGAGCCCAGGGTGCGGTATTTGCATCGAAGGTGGCTTGCGGTGTTCAATATGGCGAGGCCAGATCGGTTCAGTTTGTATGTGCACACGGAGGCCAAATCGAAGGGCGCGGGGTGGTGGGCATAACTACCAGGAGTCATGTTGAAGGTGGAGCGGAATCGATGTAGGGATTCTACTCTAGATCGGGATGGACCATAATCCCAGTTGGTTGGAGTCAGTTTCAGTTCGAGCGAGTGAATTGGAGGAGATGACTTTGATGATGTCGAAAGGCACGGGCTGAGGGAGAGGCTACGGTGTAAATGCATGGAAAATCGCAACCTAGTTCAGCCAAGACGAGAAGCACTTGATTCGGAGGAGACGAGTACTCGGTGGTCCGGAGGTGAGGCGTGGGACTCGGCATCAATTTTGGAAAATTGGTGGAAAGGCAGCAGGGTTGGAAGAAGTGTGGGCTGGCTACCCAGGAGATCTTCGATCGGGGCTGCGGAGGCTTGACACAGAAATTGTGGCGAAGCGTGCGGCTGAAGGCGCACGACGGGCGGAGATGGTCTGGAAAGACTGTCCAAGGAAAGGATGAGACAATTGTGAATTTGACTCAGTGAGATGACTCAGGATATGGCTATAAAGTTTCTTCAGTTTGAAGTGATGAATAAAAAAGAAAGTATAGTTGCAAGTGGAGTCATGGTGAAGTCAGGGAGTAGCAATAGAGTCTTATTGGTGGTTCAGGTCATTGAGCTGCAAAGGTGAATCTCAAAGTCCAAGATGCACAGAGGTTCACACAAGAAGGCTTCAAAGTGGCAAATGACATATTCGCCAAGGTAGAGTTTGTTGAGATTATGTCGAATATGTGTACGAGTAGGTTACAAGTTGAACTAGAGAAGATGTAGTATTGTAATAGGATACTACGGGGAGTCATACTAGGATACGAATATAGTTAGAATTGGATTCATGTATTCTGACCTCCTATATAAAGAGGGGGGCACCATACAATGTAATCAAGTCAACACATGTAAGTTGAAAGAGAGTTATGAGATGGGGAATAATGCATGTAGTCAAGCCCCGTGGATGTAGGCCTCGCGGCTGAACTACGTTAAAAACATCGTGTCTCTCATTGCCGATTTTACGGTGTTCACGGTTTAGATCTACGTTTCCGTGTGTAGCCTCATGATTTTGCTGACAAACTCACTATGCCGTAATGCAATGGAGTTGAAGTGGACTAGAAAATGTACCTCTTCATCACGACCAGGGAAACCACTTTGATTGAAGTTTTGACGCCAGCCTCTCTCGTAAAGAAATGAGACAAGCGGGCTCCTAAACAGCTCAGTTCTAGCAGGTTTCAATTCGCTATATTCTTTTGTTCCTGAAGTGACAGTGAGATCCAAGAAGATATCTTTGCTGGTGAATGATTTCTTGCATTTTGAACACTTGAATGCGGACCTATGTATTGCTGGCCTGGGACATGCATAAAGCCGAAAGGCCAAAGTACATAAAGTTTAATCTATCCAAAATATATGCATGGGAGATGAAGGTAATGGATTTAGTCATACATGTTTATGCCTGACGGGCCTTTCCTTATCAATGGTTCATAGCAAACAGGGCATGCAAACACCTCAGTCGTTTCTGATACGTTATTCTGCTAGACACTGGTTTCCTATAAAGTTCACAACACAAGCTCCAGTTTTACATGGTATGAATTACCGCACCGACCAAAGCCCCCACCAAAACAGGAACAAATGTAGAGGCAGAGCAGAGCACATCTGAGGTGGGGAAGGGACCACGTACGGAGTGTGGGGGCCTTCGGGAGTTTTCCTTAGAGGAGAGTGGCGAAATGCCGACCTAACTTTCCTTCCTTCCCCTTCTCCCTCCAATCAAACTCCAAAAAACAAACTTCGCCAATCCTTTCTTTCTTTTGCTCCTTTTCTCCCCCGATTCTCTCTCAACTTCTTCCTTTAGTTTTCGCAAGATGGATCAAAATCATCTGCCGCCAATACAAGAGAAGGAAGTTAGAGATGAGGAGAGCAATCAACATCAGCAGGATCTTGGAGCTAACGGGTTGCCGGATTTGGCTCTCAATTTGCAAGCCATGAACATCTCAGCACCAAAAATATGCAATCTTCAGGCCAGTCAAGTGGAGCAAAGTCAGGAGATTCAAGAAAGTTTTATGCTTTTAATGAAGGTTGCATGTACAGGTGGTACCCCAAGAATAATCTCAGAGCATACTCTCATCCAGTCCATGGCCAGAGCTTGGAGGCAGCACTTTTATGCAATTTCTCAGGTTTCTACTCATCTGTTTATGACCTACTTCGTTTCTCAAGAAGATATGATGTTTGTGTTCACCCGTCAACCATGGATGATGGGTTCGGACAATCTGCTCTTGGAATGGGTTGACCCAGAGGACGAAAGCAAGACCAAGGAGGACTACAAATTTGACTATATCTATGCAACAATCAGGGCCTATGGCATTCCAAGAGAATACAAATACTTGCAACTGCTGCAAGATATTTTGTACACAGCGGGTATGCCTTCAGAGTTTCATCCGCTTCAGAATAACATGCTATTTTCAAGACCTGAGTACATATGGGGAACAACCAGACTAAAGGTAGCAAAACCTGTCACAGATAGAATCAATCTTACTTTGCCTGACAAATCCAACACGACGGTTTATCTGCATTATGAAAAAATTGGGAGGATATGTCTGTTCTATGGAATCATGTTTCATTCAAGTCAGCATTGTGGGCTAAGGAATGACTTAATCATGGAAAGAACTAGAAACAGAAGGTCAGTAGATGATATTCCTTTTCGTAGATTTGGTGAATGGCTGCTGGACCCACTTCAAGTTCCTCAGCCAACAGTGCAGCCAAGAAGAGATAGCAACTTAGTTCTTAGTAGATTCTAGAGAATGTTTAGAGAAGATGAAGGACAGGGGAAAATTCTAGTATGCGAAAGCCAAGGAACCCCACTGCCAAATGCAGGACAAACAACTCAATTCCAGTCATTTCGAAGGAAATTGCAATTAGGGCAAGGAAATTCATCCCGAACTGTAGAGAGACCACAGTTTCCAAGAACCATGGTTCAGCAGCCCAAAATTGAAGATAGCACTATTCACCCATTAGCTCGCATTGATGGCAGTCAACAGAGTCAGAGCGGTGAAACAGCTAGATATGGCTTCCATAAATGACACGCACACCCTGCAGTAACTCTTTCCAACCTGCCACTGCAGAGCATTAACATGGGAGAGAAGCAGTTTGATGACACTGGAAAGAGTGCGACAATTCCAGAAGAAGGGCCAAAGAATAATTAGACTGGCGGCCTGCAATATGAAGAAGTGGAATTGCGGCCATACACCCCTATGGACGAATATACAGGGATACAAGCCTTTCAGGAACAGCTGGGATCTGGGCTAAATCTGGGCCTGCAACTGTCCCAGAATAATTTGCAAATGACGGCTCAGTCCAGGGAGGGAATAGGACAGAGCTTACGGGGGGTCAACATTTGCACAATACTCCAATCCTATTAGCCAAGAGAGCTTCTCCCTCACCCAATCCCCAAATACTGCCAACGACCAAGAGATATGGCCCGGATGGCGGCTCCCAAGCTTTGCCGTTGCAGATCCATGCTGACTTTCGAGGAGCCGATGCCAAAGAAGGAGTCACTGACCCAGCGCTGCAAGTTCGACATCAACCAGCCCCGGTTCAGCAAGCAGAAGCACCTGCTGCTACCCGGGCAACCACTAGAGGCGGTATTGCTGATCCTGGAGTTGGAGGAACAATCGTAGTTTCTAAATCAGATGAGAGAGGAGTCGATGCAGTTGCTACCGGAGGGGGTCAGTCTCCTATCGGTGGTCAGAGAGAGGAGCCTCGACGTCGAGCCTCAGGCTGGGATGTTCTCCCGACTGTCGGACCTGGAATTTTCTGTGCTGGCGGTCCTATTAGGAACCGCTATCATCCTATCAGAAAGGTGGGCAGTCGGGATGCTATGCGACGAGATCGGTGCATAGCTATGGAAGAGATGGGCCACCCCTACGTTATTCGTCATAGCAAATCACCTGCAGGAGTGGACTCTTCAGGAGGAGAGGATTACGATCCATGGCAACTGCGTATGCCATCACCGTCTTCTATCGTAGGTTCTCTGGGCTCTCGCTACAGTGCTTTCTCCCCTCCTCCGACTACTGGTGACAGATATCTAGGTGTTGATGCTGACTCTGGCTATGGTAGCGCCAAAGATACAGCCCAAGTAAAAGGCCAAGCTCAAGTTGTGACAATTGCAGTGGTGATATGCTGCCTCTTCTGGAAGCTCATCTCGAAGGTGATATGGATATTGAAGGGGCAATGGCGCTAGCCCAGAAGGCGCCACGGGCGCCATGAGGATAATAGCTTGGAACTGCCGAGGTATGGGCTGGGGACTCGGCAGTGAGCGAATGTGCTTCCTGGCTAGGCTGATGCATGCTTCAAAGGCTCAGGTAACGTTCGTCTCTGAAATTAAATCCTTTAGAGTTAAACCTGCTGATTTAAATCAATGTTTTGATATGGCTAATAGTATTGTAGTTCCTTCCAAGCGACGCTCGGGAGGACTTTGGCTGATGTGGCGTGGCGATCTTCAAGTTTCTGTACATATTTCTAATTTTTATATTATCTTAGCTTCGGTAGTTAATATAGCTACTAGAGAGGAGTTTGGTTTGGTTTGTATCTATGGCGATCCCTATCATCGCCAAACAAACCAAATTTGGGATCTTGTGGCATCTTTTGTGTATGATAATGCCGGCAAGCCAGTAGTTTGTATGGGAGATCTGAATAACATCTTATGTGATATGGATAAAAGTACTCCCTATGTTAATACTAAGCGTATGCGTGCTTTTCGTAATCTTGTGAAAAATTGTGGCTTCTTTGACTTAGGTTATAGCGGTCCTGCCTATACCTGGACTAACATGCGTTATTCTTCCTGTCCTATTTATGAGCGCCTTGATAGGTGTTTGGTAAATGCTGAATGGTGTGCTCTCTATCCAAACACTAATGTTTACAATTTTCCTATCATTATGAGTGACCATGCTCCTATCCTTATCTCTACTGAAGGTCAATTTCGTAAACCTAGACAAAGCTTCAAATTTGAAAATTGGTGGCTTCTGGAGAAAGACTTTAATTCTTATGCTAAATGTGTGTGGACTAGCACTGCTCATAGGCCATTCTATGCCAGAACTAACCATCTTGCAGGTGCTCTTAAGAGGTGGTGTAGGAAAAAAACTAATTAATCAGGAGCTCAACTTTCTTGAAGAACAAATTAAAAACATACAAATGAAACCTGTGAACGAACAAAACCAGAAACTTGAGGCTTCGCTTATAAACAGGTATGAGGAAAATATGCTTAAGCTCACAGATTTCTATCAACAGAGGGCTAAGAAGCACTAGGCCACAAAGGGGACAGGAATACCAGTTATTTCCATCATGCTGTCGTAAAGCGCAGAAGGAAAAACCAAATTGTGTCTATCAGGGATAACAACAATATCACTCACTTTGATCCTGAAAAAATAGCTTTTACTTTTGTGAACTATTTTAAGGAGATCTTTGCTTCAACTGACATAGATTATGGTAGGCCTTTTATAAGTACAGAGCCCCTTGCAGATCAAACTGATTTCACTTATAGTATCCCAGACAAACAGGAGATATGGCAGACTTTGAAGGAGATGAGGAGGAATGCTTCACCAGGTCCAGATGGCTTGAATGTGGAGTTCTTCTTGGCAACTTAGGACTGGATAGGAGATGACGTTCTAGCTCTGGTAACGAAATTTTATGAAACAGGTATCATGCCTCAACATATTAACAATACAAACATTGCTTTGATACCCAAAAAACTTGTATGCATTACTCCTGTTGATTGTAGACCTATTAGTCTTTGTAATGTTCTATACAAAATAATTGCTAAATCTTTGGCTAATAGGCTTAAACCTCATCTCCCAGACTACATTCATCCTTCTCAGCAGGCTTTTATTGAGGGTAGAAGAATTAGTGACAATATCATTATTGCTCAAGAAATAACCCACTCTTTCACCCTCAGTTCTTGGAATACTCCTGCTTTTATGATTAAAATTGATCTTGCTAAAGCCTTTGATCGCTTAGAGTGGAACTTTATCACTTTGGCTCTTGCTCGTAAAGGACTGCATGGTCATTTCATCAACCTGATTCATGCATGCATATCAACTCCCACTTTTTCTGTTATTATTAATGGCCAACCATATGCTAGATTCAGGAATAGCAGGGGTATAAGGCAGGGTTGTCCCCTCTCTCCATATTTATTTGTCATTGCCATAAATGAACTCACAATCATGCTTCAGGAAGCCATGGCCTCCAATCACCTAACTGGGGTATATCTCTTGGACCAAATTGCCCTCCTATTCACTCGCTCATGTTTGCGGATGATCTTCTTGTCTGTGGGCAAGCTTCCATTCAAGAGGCAGCCCATATTAGTCATCTCATTCAAATTTTCTGCAATAGATCGGGTCAAACTCCAAATTGGGGAAAATCTGCCATAATTTTCAGCAAAGGTGTTCAACCAAATGTCCAGGAGGCAATCAAGACTATTTTCCCTATTCCTGATATTGATGAGAACTCTATCCATCTAGGTCATCCTCTTATTCTTCCTGCCAAAGATAAATCTTCTGCCTATAACTTTGTCATAGATAAATTCAAAGCAAAACTCCCAAGTTATAAGGCCGACAAGCTTTCTCATGCTGCTAGACTCACTCTTATCAATTCTGTTTTTGCCTCTATCCCTGTCTATTACATGTCTAATATTCTCTTCCCCAAAAAGTTCTTGGCTAAGCTCACTGCTATCATTAGAAACTTTTGGTGGACAGGAGTCAGAGAGGAATCCAAGTCTAGATCCTTGTGTCTCAGAGCCTGGAAAGATATTTGTACCCCGAAGAATCAAGGAGGACTAGGCATTAGGAATATGCAGGAAACCAATAGAAGCTTGATTCTTTCAGCTGCTTGGAGAATAGCAGAGAATCCAAACAGCCACATATCCAAAATCCTTAAATCCAAATATTTCCCTGATTCTTTTTTTGGAGAACTAAAGCTAACATTCCTAAATCTGCCTTCTAGACAGCCATTCTTAAAGTGAAGCCCATGTTGCTTAACAATTCGTTCTATCAGCTTACCAATGGCAACATTTCTGTCTGGAACTCTCCCTGGTACCAATCTTGGGAATCCATCTATGATCATCTCATTATCCAAGAAAGAGGCTTCAAGTATCCCGCTCTAGTCAAAGATCTTTGGCTTCCAAGTCAAAAGGAATGGAATAACGATCTTATTGATACTATTTTTGATAATGAAGCAGCCTCAATCATGAAACAAACCCCTATTATTCAGTCTAATGGCAACGACCTCCTTTGCTGGAAGCTAACCCCCTCTAGAAAATTCAATTCAAAAGGCGCATATAGACTGTGTTTGCAGGTACTACAGCAGGAGGGGGAACCACAACCAAGAACAATCCCAACAAATTCCAGCAATCTATTAATGCAGGTGTGAAAAGCTAAGGATTTTGCACCCAGAGTTCAGACCTTTGCATGGAGATTAATTAGAAAGGCTCTTCCCACAGGTAAAAGAGCAGGAGCATATACTACTCATATCAGCTCTAGATGTGGAGTTGAAGAGGATGAGGTACTGTCAGGACCCTGGAATCGCACGTGAATTAGAGAACAATGTTCCACCAAAGGCCGAGCAACTACTCGACCGGTGACACGGTACCTGTGCCGTATGCACCCAAAATCGAGTAGTCTGACACCTGACCAACACCATACGATCACCAGAGCCGTATGCCTTCACCGTTGGTCAAGCCAGCCAGAAGCAGGCATTATTCGATAAGTCACATGCAATTCTAAAGTCCGGTGAAGACCTAGCGTCTTTCTCGCCTTTGATCAACACAACGACTTCGGAGGAGCCCGACAATGGTACCCTCACTCTAATCCAGTCCGGAGGCTGGTGAGTCACCCGAAGGCCCGGTACCATTGCCCACACCCTGCCCAGCCGGCCAACGCATTTCAGCTGACGGGTCACTCAACCGAATATCGTCCCGCTAACCGAACCGGGAGAACGACAATAATTCTTCACGACTAGCCCATACACTTCAATTCATACACGCACAGTGTATGGGCAGCCACTTTAACAACTTCATATCACAACCAAAAACTCTATAAGACAAGGATTACAAGATAATAAGCACTTTCCAAACTTGGGATGAGTAGTTATTCTTCATACATAATAACTTAGAAGTCGTTTACATTAAACATGACATTAAAGACAGCAACGGAAGATGAAAGGAAACGCCGAGATGGCAGCCCTAGCCATCTCCAAAGCTCTACAAAAGCATCCCTTGACCAAGTTGGGCAATCCCTGCAACTAAACATCCAAATCGAATAACCGGAGTCGTAATATGCTACGATATGTGAACAACCTGCAGGAATGGAATTCCCGAGTGAGTACTTTCGTCCTCGCAAGCTGCTAATGTGCTCATTCCAGGTTAATCTTAAACTTAGCATGGCAATTGAATTGATAATGTAAATAAATCAACATAACATGGAAAGGAAGCTACACAAGCTATCCAATCAACATACCATGTCATGTTTCATTCTATCAAGTTAACCACTTGATAAATCACACAATCAACCATTCCGATTCAGATCTGAATAAGTATAAAGAACAATCATACTCATCCACAGATTATCACATTTAAGTCATTCAGGTAAATTTCTGGAGTTGGGTTAAACCACCCAAACTCCCATATCACAAAATCACCCAATTCCAGAGTTAAAGGCATGGAGACAAACATTGCAACCAAGTTGTATTATTCTCCCTAAGCCACATAATCTAGGGAGATGCCGAAGGGGTTAAACCACCCACTTCGGCTAATGTATGGTGAGGGAGGGTTAAACCACTCTAGCCTCACGCGAACAAGTGTTCCAATGGGTGTTGGTTCATAGTAGGGCCCACTATGACCATCCAACTCCACTTGCTAACACTTATCGCCATGGGTGAAGAGTACAGCCCTACGACACCGGTATCGGCTAGGTTGACCGCCTGTCGATCCATCTGTAGGTGACAGTACCCCGGCTCTCATATCTCACATTAGAGGGTTCAAGTATTAATTCAATCGATTTAATGGACACATCCATTGACCACAACACAAACAAACCCTGCTCATACTAGTGGTTCACAAATCACAATCATCATTCAATCAACCAAGCATAGTAAAAGAGTAACCGGAATATTATCAACAAGCGAGCAAGCTTGCCTGGTTGTTCGAGATCGTGAGCCGTTTGGGAATCAACTCTAGAATTACTCTTGTTGCCCGATTTTATTGAAATGACGCCCAAAACCAAAGAAACGACAAGGGATAAATCAAAATCAGCAAGAAGAGAAGGACAAAATGTTTGAAATGCATCCTATAATGTAGAAGACGCTATTATGAAGCTAACGCAATTGGATTGGTTCAATTTGCACTACTAGAACTTGAGATATGTATTTCTCAAGGGTATAAGTTACCATTAGAGCTATTTAGCATATTCTTCTTTCAAATGTTACATAATAGGAAGGTGCATGAAGAGTAATACCATGCTGAAATAAAAGTGGAGTTAATTTTGAATATGAGGTAGGTTCCTATAGGAGCTAGTATGAAGTTTTAGTTATTCATGGTTGGATATGTGGCTTAAGGAGATTTGTTGGAACCTTAGAAATTTGTGTAAATAGCATGAGTGAGGCCTACACTGTTATATTCTCTGTTTTCAAAAGATGAACTTACAAATAGGGATTAACTTGTTTGCCATGCACCGCTCCCTCCTCAATCCCTGTCTTTCACCAAAATAAAGTTCCTTGTTGCTTGATTTGTTTGCCGGTTACTCATCCTCTAGCTCTTGTCTTTCGGCAAGCTTTGTTTAGTGGTTCTCTTTGGGCTTCCTCGCGCTTAGACAAGGTTGAGATGGATTTGATGCATGTGTTATTCTGAAAATTTGGGCACTGGATTCTTCTTGTGTCGATGATGTGGTCCTTGATCTTCTTATGTGTCAGCATGAGCTTGGCCTCAGATGGCGAGACCACGGTAATGTTGCTCAAATCCACTTCAACCTCCCCCTTGGGAGGCCCACTCAATGGTTTCTAGACTGGACAATAGAACAATGGCCTCATAGTCGACGCTCTCACTGCTCTCGGGAAGCCATTGCCCATATTAGGGGCTCTGTTTACAACCAAATTTGGCTGAGTCAGCCGGTTGAGATTCATCTAAAATCAACATTAACATGCAATGAAGGCTCGCCGAATCCAGCTTACCGAGTACCTAGTTGTGCAGCTCGATGTGGCCGAGTTGATCAAAGCACCAGGCGAGACAAGCCGAGTTCATTCCAGCATGCTCGGGGAGCCTGCAGCATCTTCGAAGTACTCGCAGCGCCCGAGTACTCGTTACACCCCCGAGTACTCATCCATGTGGTGATGACATAATTTGGCAGTGCCCCGAGTGGCCCAGCGCATCAAATAACTCGCAATGCTGCTAAGTCGTGGCTCGCCCCGAGTGGTCCACGGCAAGCCCGAGCAGTCTGTGGTTTCCCCGAGCACTTCACTTTATCCCCGAGTACGGAGGTGCTCGCAGAAGATCCCGAACGCCAACGTCTCCGAGCGGCAGGTTCGAGCCAAATCCCGAGCTAGCCCAAGCCGAGTTCTGAGTAGCGTATCCGAGTCCCGATGGTGCCGCGTGGCATGTCCGAGTCATCTAATGAGCCGAGTGGCTCGAGCCGAGTCCCTTCTGGCGTGTTCGAGTTCCAGTGTTGCCAAGCCATGCGTCCGAGTTGTGGCGTCCCGAGTACTACGTCATCAAGCCACGAGCAGTACCTCTGGACATTCAACAGTGGCGAGCCCGAGCACTTGCGACCCCGAGTACTGGTGACCCCGGGTGGCCGAACCCCGAGGAGTTCCCCAGTCCCGAGGGGTTTTTCCCGAGTACTCAGCGGATTCCCGAGTGGTCCGAGTTCGTCCTCGAGCACTCGCGAAGGACCATCTTCAGCAAGTCTGAGTTGCAGTACTATCCTTCAAGACTTACCCGACGCCAGAGACTTCAGCTTGAGGCGCAAGAAACGCGGCGAGGCAATCAAGGAGAGTCCTGCAAGATTTGGAAGTCTATCCAGTTTGTTAAGGAAGGATATCCCGTGCGCCGAGAAGAGTCCGGATGTCGGCGTCTGAAGCAGTTAAGATTTGGAAAGCTATCTTGGTTTGTATGGAAAGTTACATGTACGGTAGAATCCGGATCCTTTAAGCAAGGAAAGAGATATATTTGTAATCAGATTAGGATTAGGAGTCCGAACCTCCTACGGGAAGACCAGCCGCCCTATAAATATGTAAAGGGTGACGGCCGATTGAAATCATCCAACAATCGATCAAATCAATCT
Organism: Stipa capillata; assembly: GCA_019208055.1. Lineage (NCBI taxonomy): Eukaryota > Viridiplantae > Streptophyta > Magnoliopsida > Poales > Poaceae > Stipa > Stipa capillata. Next base: position 140,274 of record JAGXJF010003318.1, read on the forward strand.
TTTATCTTTTATCTTTTACCTTTTCTTAGTAGTAGATCTTTGCTGTTTTGCGCTGTAAAACAGTCGGTTCTTCCTCACGTAAGTAGGAAGATCTTTGTTGCTTTGCTCGGAAAGCAATCGCTCGTCGTACGCGTAAGTGCGATAGTTATCCTTTGTTGCTTTGCTCGAAAAGCATCCGGTTATCGCACACGTAAGTGCGGTTGGCGACTCCTATCACCTAGGTGTTCCACGGATCCAATTTCGTGCGAACACAATTGGCGACTCCGCTGGGGACCACGAAGTTTCGAACGATCCATTGTGATCACCATTGCTATGGAGAGATCGTCATCAAGAGGCTGCGATCTACAACGGTAGTATGAATACTCAATTCACTTATGTAGATGCAAATAATTCATATGTTGGTGTTGCTAAGTCTTCCGATGGGCATACTGTATCGGCTAGCCCTAGTTTTTTCAATCATGCATCTGATTACGGGCAAAAGCCGGTGCAAAGTAATTTACACACTTCGACATCTTATGATATTAGCAACATGCAACATGTATATTTGAATTCTCATGCATCGGCAACCCCACGAACCTTGCCGATGAACAACATGATGGGTTCAGTTAATCATTATGAAACACCCCATGTGATAAATTTCAACAACATGCAAGAAGGTGCTTCGCTGTTTTACCCATCGGCAATCGACTCACAATACGTGAGCCCGCCTTCGGACAGGCCGATGGATGGGAGATTTGGCCATGCTATTAGCAGCTGGTCGGTCAATTACCCTCAACTGTCATATGCTATGCCTTATGCCACTAATTTTTCAACACCATATGCGACTGTGGATATCCATAATTCGGCTTCGCACCTTCACAACGGTCATAGCCGAATAAGTGAAAATTATGCAAGACCGCATATGCCTTCGCCTAACACCGTAACGCATAATATGCCTCCTATACAGTGGCGAAGTTTCGGCAACACCCCTATCCCATTGCCGAACGAGTCTAAAAGCATTGGGGGGCAATCCGACCCAAAGTGGATTGGGGGGCAATCCGACAAGAGTAGTTCAATTATTGAAAAAACCGAACCAAGTAATGTGTGTCCCGAGTCCGTTAATCAAAGGAGGTAAGCTTGATCAAACAAGGGCATGGCGAGCATAGTGAGGTGGCTGTGCTCGATTTCTCTGAAGCTAAGGGAGCCTTCGTTCTGCCCTATGAGTTCCGTGCCAAAGAAATTGGCGAGCATCAAGGACCAGAACAGGTAGCCGAACAAAGTTCGGTCAACAAGGATCTCCAGGGTGAAGAGGCACGGAACCTAGGAAAAGAAGAAGACAAGACATTGGGGAGCTATCCGAAAGCAGAGCAAGATATCATTCAAGTCTTACAACCGAGTGGTTTCCCCGACATATGTGAAGAAGGACATCTGCGTGCTCTCGAGTTACTCGCAATATTGCCAAGTCGTGTAATGCGCCGAGTAGCTCGAACCAGGTGGCCCGCGGCGCTCCAGAGTTGCTCTCCCAACGTATTTGAAGAGGTACATCTTGCAAGTACTTTACTCATTTTCCGATTTGGTCATACTCCTATTGTTAATGCATCTATTAGCAAAGTTGTCATAAAAAACCTTAGAAGACCAATTGGGAAGGGTGATTTATTTGTCAGCGATAAAATTGTTACAGAGCATATCGGTCAACATCCTCTACCATCCAGAGAGGCCGATAGTGACAACTTAGTACAGCTGGAGCTATCCCCATGGTTTTACGTAAAGCTCATATGTGCATGGGTAGTTTTGTTTGTTTCATACTCGGCTTACACTTGGTCTCAAATGAGACGCACGTGTTGTAAGTATTTTGGTTTCAGAAAAGTACAGCCAAGATTAGAATCTGTTGAGAAAGCCGATGTCGGTACAATATCTTATTCGAAAGCATCGGAGAAAAGATGCAAACGACAAGGCATAGCCGAGTGGGGAGACGTCAGATCTGCACTATTCGTTTGCTTAGTTCCAAGGCCGGTCTCGCAACAAGATTGGTTGGAGAATAAGAGGGATGCCTTTGATTTAAGCATGTGCGATCACATCTTTGATGAATTGCTGAAGAATGATTATATTAGAACGCTTGATCACTATGTCGGACCATCAGTGCAAAGACGAATGTATTGCAAGTTGCACGAGCCGTTCAAGTGTAATTTTAGGAATTGCGACATGTTTCCTCAAGCGGTACAATCGATCGTTCATAAAAAACGATTAAGGTCGGTTGGACCACAGACGGATGACCAGTCTATTCTGAGTGATCTGCAGCATTCCCAAGTGACCTGGCATGACGGGTGGCTCATGCCGAGTAGTCTTGCGGCGTTCCCCGAGCGGTCTAGCATAACGGTTAGCCCAAGCCGAGTGGCTCGCGGTGCTTTTGAGTTATCCCATATGCCGAGTAGCTCGAGCCGGGCAGCCCTCGGCGTTCCTGAGACGGGTGTTCAGCCGAGTGGCATAGACCGAGTTCTTTCTGGCGTAGCCAAAACTCGTCGTCACCAGGCTGCTTTGCGGATGGTCTGTTGTACCAAGTCGTTCACTTCAAAGCCTGGTCTTGATGGCCAAAATCTATTGCGTCAGCTTCCCCAAGACGATTCATTCAAAAATGAGAGGGTACAAACTGTAGATGATGGGATCAAGTTTTCAAGTAAAGAGAACGTTCGAGAGCTCCATGAAGACATTCTTGAAGGTGGGCATTCTATCAAAACTACAGCGAAGACTTCAAGCGCTGGGGGGCAGCAAGGAAACTCAAAGATTGATGCACGCAAAGTCAAAGGAGGCAAAGGCCGCAATAAGCACAAGAGTAGGAAATCAAAAGTTACTTTTAAGGAACTACTAGCTAAATATCAGAAGGAGATTGAAGCAAAAGATGCTTATCGGCCAAGTGATACAAAGAAGTCGAGATCACCCCCAAAGCGCAAGTCTGGAAACCGGGATTGGCGAAGGGAGAAGTTCAATACGGCAGCTTCATATTTTCCTTTTGGGCCGCCAATGCCAATGTCATGGGTACCTCCTTATGCTGATTTTTATCCATATTCATCATGGGATAGGTATGGTTCGAGGGCACATTCTCCATCACATTTTAGACCATCTCACCGAGATTATGCAGCTCCGAGAAGACCAACTTTTGATGAACAATCACATGTCAAAGACCGTGTCAATCAAAAAAAATCGGTCCGGAGCCCAAAGGGGAAGAAAGAAGTAATCACGCAAGTTTATCGTATTAGAAAGGATGGTTGTAAGTGTGCTACTTCAGATTTGATTGTAAATGATAAAAAGCCAGTCAAGGTGTTGACATTGGCTACTAAAGGCAAAGAGGTAAAGCAGTCAACCGTTGAAAATCAAAGTGCCAAATACGGACAAAAGAAGTTGAGAGTGCCCAAGGTCAAGGAAGGTTTGTCATTGCTTAAAGCAAAATCACAGCCGGGATGCCTACTCGGCTTATCAATTTGGCAAAAGAAAAAATTACAAAAGCTTAGTGCACAAGAGCTAAAAAGGAAGAACATGGCATGGATGCCCAAAGGAAGCAACCAAAACAAGAATGATGTGCAAGCATCTGTTGCAAGAAGTGTAATAGAAGTCAAGAAAGAGAAGAATAGAGTCAATAGGCAATTAAGCCGAAGATTTACTTCTATCCATAAAGATCTTCGGTGGGCACAGCATCCATATTCTTCAACCGTGCCATCAATGCCTATGTTATGGGATTCATCCCCAGGTACGATTGGTTACCCCGCATGGGTTTATTTTGATCCATGGATGCAATATAATTTTTTGCATCATGGAAGAGTATCACCAAATTGCTATACATTTGATTAGCTACAATGTTATTGCTGATCCAAAGGGCCGAAATATTTAGGGTTCAAAGTCAGCTGAGTTCTTTCATTTATTTCGGCCATGCATACTTTAATGGATGGAGCGTACATGGACCTTAGGGTGAAGCATATGGTCGGTGTTTATCTGTCGCCCCAAGAACCCATTTAAACATGGACGGTGTGGTGTGCCAATATCTTCCTTAGTCTTGTTGGAGATTGAGACAAGGTGAAGCCGAACCAAAGCTCAATGATTCGGCTGCTAATGGACACCGTCCTAAGGATTTCTTATAGTGTTTTCGGTAGATACGATCATACCGAAAACAAGGGGGCATGTGTTTACAACCAAATTTGGCTGAGTCAGCCGGTTGAGATTCATCTAAAATCAACATTAACATGCAATGAAGGCTCGCCGAATCCAGCTTACCGAGTACCTAGTTGTGCAGCTCGATGTGGCCGAGTTGATCAAAGCACCAGGCGAGACAAGCCGAGTTCATTCCAGCATGCTCGGGGAGCCTGCAGCATCTTCGAAGTACTCGCAGCGCCCGAGTACTCGTTACACCCCCGAGTACTCATCCATGTGGTGATGACATAATTTGGCAGTGCCCCGAGTGGCCCAGCGCATCAAATAACTCGCAATGCTGCTAAGTCGTGGCTCGCCCCGAGTGGTCCACGGCAAGCCCGAGCAGTCTGTGGTTTCCCCGAGCACTTCACTTTATCCCCGAGTACGGAGGTGCTCGCAGAAGATCCCGAACGCCAACGTCTCCGAGCGGCAGGTTCGAGCCAAATCCCGAGCTAGCCCAGGCCGAGTTCTGAGTAGCGTATCCGAGTCCCGATGGTGCCGTGTGGCATGTCCGAGTCATCTAATGAGCCGAGTGGCTCGAGCCGAGTCCCTTCTGGCGTGTTCGAGTTCCAGTGTTGCCAAGCCATGCGTCCGAGTTGTGGCGTCCCGAGTACTACGTCAGCAAGCCACGAGCAGTACCTCTGGACATTCAACAGTGGCGAGCCCGAGCACTTGCGACCCCGAGTACTGGTGACCCCGGGTGGCCGAACCCCGAGGAGTTCCCCAGTCCCGAGGGGTTTTTCCCGAGTACTCAGCGGATTCCCGAGTGGTCCGAGTTCGTCCTCGAGCACTCACGAAGGACCATCTTCAGCAAGTCTGAGTTGCAGTACTATCCTTCAAGACTTACCCGACGCCAGAGACTTCAGCTTGAGGCGCAAGAAACGCGGCGAGGCAATCAAGGAGAGTCCTGCAAGATTTGGAAGTCTATCCAGTTTGTTAAGGAAGGATATCCCGTGCGCCGAGAAGAGTCCGGATGTCGGCGTCCGAAGCAGTTAAGATTTGGAAAGCTATCTTGGTTTGTATGGAAAGTTACATGTACGGTAGAATCCGGATCCTTTAAGCAAGGAAAGAGATATATTTGTAATCAGATTAGGATTAGGAGTCCGAACCTCCTACGGGAAGACCAGCCGCCCTATAAATATGTAAAGGGTGACGGCCGATTGAAATCATCCAACAATCGATCAAATCAATCTTTTATCTTTTATCTTTTACCTTTTCTTAGTAGTAGATCTTTGCTGTTTTGCGCTGTAAAACAGTCGGTTCTTCCTCACGTAAGTAGGAAGATCTTTGTTGCTTTGCTCGGAAAGCAATCGCTCGTCGTACGCGTAAGTGCGATAGTTATCCTTTGTTGCTTTGCTCGAAAAGCATCCGGTTATCGCACACGTAAGTGCGGTTGGCGACTCCTATCACCTAGGTGTTCCACGGATCCAATTTCGTGCGAACAGGCTCGTCCTTGGTGGCAGGCGCATGAGCTCATCCAACAAATTTGGCGACGGTGTCTTCTCCTTCTTGGGCTCCAAATCATCTTGCTAGCTGGTGGCGGTCGGACGTCACATCGTGTCGATAGCGGCTTGAGTTCCAGTCAGCGGTGGGGACAATAGTGGGACGTGTAGCAGTCCACGTGTTCGCGTGTGCTGCGTGTCCTCCTCCAAGAGCCGGTGGTGGACGTGTATGTTCGAGGAGCATTTCTAGTTTTTTGTCCCTTATCTCTTTGTGGGCTGTAACTGTTGTTTGTAATCACTCAGTGGGGCCTTTGATCCCACCTCAAATCAATATATGGCAGAGGTTATCTTTCGGGAAAAAAAACTACAGCACGTGATACGGTTTCCGTTACTTGGACCAAACTGTACGATTACACAGAGTTGCAGGCATGCAGTTTCAACGGGGAAACTGACCTTTGATTAGCCTAATCTTTATTCTGTTTAGCCTAGGGGTTAATTCATGGTGCGACGTGACCGTGATTTGTGGGGCACGGAGAAACACTAAGTTAATGGAGCGATCGTTTTATGATGATTAGATGGGACTTTCTGGGATAAATGTGATGCACGAAGGAAGAAAGGTATTAATCCCATGCCTATCCATGATGAGTGACTTTGTCATGGACCGTTCGTTTTGCGCCTGGATGGACGGGGTATTATAGTAGCTTACCTCAGTATATAGCATTGGCATATGAACAATTTGGTCGAATAGATCCTTATCTCCTTGGCTGATGATGGATGGGTGTAGCACTCGGCCACTGGCAAATCGATCAAGGCACTCATGGTCAGAAATGGAAAGATTTGAATCAAGCACGGTAAAGTACAAGTAAACCTTTTGTTGAACCGATCAGATCGTCTGATGCAGAGGTTAGTTTCCGCACTGATTCTTCGCACTAACGGGCAGCTAGTTAATGGTGCCACTATACGAAGCTGAAACAGCTCAAAATTGCACTCCCTTTGTTTCTAAATACTTTGCCTAGTTTAACTTTGCACGGTCTATAAAATTCAATTTTAAATGTTCATTTAGTATTAATGTATCTACTGAATGTTATAGTTGTATGGTAACAAAAATATGTATTAGAGGAAATATAACGACTACTATGATATAATAGAACATATTTAGATATATATCATTAGTCAAAGTTTTTCACGCTTGTCGGTCAAATCAAACATGGCCAAATATTTTAAGCCAATACTGAATTTGCAGCGAATGCAAGAAACAGTCTAGCTCATTTGCAAGCTGCGCGGAGGGACTGAACCAAACCGAACAAATAATGGAGCACGGAGGATATTTTTCTCTGCGCCTCTGTTCCACCCGCAGGTTAACCGAGCAAGCCGCTGATTCCGCTCCGGCCACACGAGGTTCGTTCGCCGTAGCGGCAAAAAGCAGCGGCCACCCCGTCGCATCTCGTGTCTCGTCCGCGCCGTACGAAACCCTTTCGGCTAAGCATCGGATTCGGCCCGCGTTTCATAACGTTTTTCTACGGCGAAAAAACACGTGCTTTTTTTTGCCTTAACGCGCCCCTGCCGCAGGTGTACCGAGGAGAAGTACATAAAGCGTGTGCTTGTGCTGGGAGAAGAAGCGTTTGACACCTTTTTTGACGTGACATCGTGTCTCAGAAGAACGCGCACGCACGTCAGGGTAGCACAATGGTGTGTGGACTGAGCAAAAACGGCCGATCATGGGCTCATGGCTGTGAGAGAAGCCGTTTTTGTACTTCTCCTCGGCTGGAAAAGGTACGGTGAACAAAGCGCAATGTCTCAGTGGCAGTGCAAAGCTACCCACGGTTACCGTTACTAGTACAGATTACCGACTACTGACATATACGAAGATTCGTTTTATATTACATTACACTTTTAGCTTTCTCTCGTCAGAAACGCAGAGGTTCAGGGGCAGATATATATACTACTGCTTTTTTCTTCTTCTAGGGACGCATCTGCGAAATATGCCCATGATCACCTGTGATAGCTTGCAGACGACCGACCGTTGCCATACTCTAGAAGGACTGGGCCCCACCTTGCCAGTCTCCATAATCCAAACGGCTCCCTCAATGCGAATTCCCCAAACTGCCCTCACATCTAGCCCCACGCGTAACGGCGCTTCCGCGTGTGAGCGATGTCACCGTGGGCCCGCCACCCCGTCGCCTCCCCGTCACGCCGTCGCGCCTGTCCTTATCCGTCTTTTACCCAACGCCCTATTTAATCGCGCCAACTCCTCCTTCGCTTCCAACCCAAAACCACCTCACACCACCTCGACAGAAACACATCTCCCCTTCTCAGCTCGAGTACGCAGCTACCGCTATGGAGTACGTGGAGTCGGCGTCGTCCTACTCGCCGCCGTCCCTGCGGCACAAGCTGAGGACGACGGTGTGCGGCTGCTTCGGCTCGCCGGGCGGCGGTGACACGCGCGCCGTGGACGGCGGCAGGGCCAGGTGGCGGCGGCGGGTGGCGGCGGCGGAGTTCAGGTACGACCCGCTCAGCTACGCGCTCAACTTCGACGACGGCGGCGTCGAATCCGACGAGGCCGGGGACGCCGCCCTCCGGTACAAGAACTTCGCGTCGCGCCTGCCGCCCTCGCCGGCGCCGGCACGGCGACCCGCGGCCGTCGCCATCGCCTGAACTGTAGCCCTTTTTGTTTCCTAATCATCTTCTCTACGGAGATATCGAATTATATATGTAAGCAATTAGAAACGAAACGTAGTGAGGCATACCAGTAGCAGCATATAGGAGTGTCCCGGTGGTTCTCTATGTAATCGACACGGATGTAGATGGTGATGGTGATGAATCCCAGAATTGGGGGAGGCTTTGATTCGTGAAAGAAATTGATCTCTCCTCTCTTTAATTCCGCTTCTCAAATCTGTCAAAATGTGATTCTGGTGGTGTGGGTAACGTGGGCACGCGCGTGAAAATTTGGAATGTTTGGTGGGATTTCTTTCTGCGTGCGCTGCGCGTCTCGAGGATGGGACAGAACCAGATTTTTCTTCAATTTGGCTGCTGTGGACAAAGAAAATAATAAAGATATGAGTATTTCTTGAGAAAGCAACATGAACGGAACAAGCCACCGGGACACTTGGGTACTTTGTTGACGTTGTGTGGCAGCCGATAGAGAGTGCTAATTCCTTGAAAAAGATACGAGTAAATAAACAAGGCTAATTTATCTATCGCAGTACTCTGCTCCCGCCACAAAGCGGTAAAATAACGTGGTAAAAACTCGCGGTTGGGATCCGATGCTGGAGGTGTGACCAAGTGGAGCTAGCCGTTTTGCATGCCCCGTTGCTACCAAACGGTCTTCTCGTCGACCCCTTTGTGCTAGCTGGCATCGTGACTTATGGAGGGAACTGCAGTACAGCCAGTACTGCTTCAGCTTCAGTCAAATGTACACAATCTCACCATCCGCACAGCTTATATATATGTCCATTGACCACCTCGCCATGTAAAATTTCATTACGGCTCTCGCGAGTGAAGCTTTCACGCAGCTTTCACGCCACTTGTCTCTACCTCCTACCTATCAATTTGCCATGACTAGTAGAGCCAGTCCAAAAGCCGCGTCTGCGTGCTCCAATCGGGCGTACAAACAAACAAACAAACTCTCGCCTTTTTTTCTTCTTCACGCACCCGTGCACGCACGCCACTACCAACTACGATGATCATGAGTGTCAACTCACGTGAGAACTGCGATGCTGCTCGTTTGTCTCGTGGTGACTTGGGCCTAACAGGCCACGAGGCCCGGCCTAGACTCCTCGACAGACTATGGGGGTGTTTGGTTGAGCTTTTCACTAGAAAAAGCTACAACCCAACCAAACAGTCAGCTTTTCAGCAGTTTTTGCTATGGGCTTTGTAGTGCAAATTTAGCTGTTTGAAAAAGCTGTCTTCTGCCAGCTTTTTGCAATATGCTAAAACTTCAGTGCTCATTTTCTAAAATACTGTAGATAGTTTGGATCAACCAAAAGCCATATGATCACTTTCTCACAGCCACAGTAACTTTTCTAAACAGCTAGCCAACAGCAGCTTTGTCAATAACCACAGCCCAACCAAACAGGCCCTATACACGTTGGCTTAAAATAAATGTTTATTTTAATTTGGTTAGAGTGTGCCGACCCTAGGCTGCAGTGCAACGCCCAGGCAACACACGAGGGCCCGGTGGGGAGCCAATGCAATGTATCCTCTCCCATAAAAAATAAATTTAATATCGCTGTGGACACATGGTCCACATGTCAGATATTAAACTGATAAGAATAGATACTGCATTTGATCTTAGCCAAAAGGCTGAGAAAGGTATGCTTTAGAACGTAGCCTCCCGTCGCTTTTTATTACTGGGCCGACCGTTCCGCTGAGGTGCGCCAGCGGTATGGTACTATACGAACAACCAGCCTCTGTACTTCCTCTACCGTTTGGGGCTTCGAAGCCGAACAAGAGATTTAATGGCCCACATGGGTGGATGTCCCAGATTCAATTGGAACGCCTTGCCTTGTGGAGAGAGCCTGGACTAGGCAGCAGATCAGGAACGAGTTATCTTGTCCAGGACATGGAATGTCATGCCATTCGTTTAGGACACCCGCTTGCTTTGCCTGCCAAAAAGAGCGTCCTGGTGCTTATGATTTGATCATTGACAAATTTAGTGCTAAGCTCACATGCTTTCGTTGATAAATTTAGAGCTAAGGTCACCTATGCACATGCTTCAAAGCTAACATGCTCTCTCATGCAGCTCGCGCTTTTGTCTGGCACACCCCATGCAATGCCACTAGGCGGTGAACGATGTATACTGCGCGCCCGCACTGCGCCAGGATATAAGTTTGTTGCCCTGCATGCATCAACACCTTCTTCTTCGCCGAACTCCTGCTATGCCTTTCTTTCCCTTCCCCCCTCCTCTATCTCTCACTCGACATCGAGGGTCTGGCGCGGCGGCGCTGGACGGCTGCACGGCAGCAGGGAGTGGCACGGCGAGGCGGCAGCAGATAGGAGTATGAGATTAACGAACAACAAACTCAGCTCGGCCTGTCCAGGCAGGCCTTGTCTAGTTGTCTAGCCGGTCCAGCTCGGTGACAGGCCTAAAAAGATCACAACCTTTTGCGGCCTGGTCCACAAAACGAGCAAAAATGTTTGTTTTCCTGTCCTACTCTTTTCTCAACCTTTCTGAGATAGACGAAGAATATCTAAGGTAATCCGTCGCATATGGGAAAGTGACCTTTCCTTACAAGGCGATCATGATTTATGGGCTACTAGTGGTAACACAAATAGGTAGTACAGCTACACTTAGAGCATCTCTAGCCCTTTCCTTAAAAAGGTTTAGTGTCCTAAATTTTTTTGGTTCGAGAGATTAAACCCTACCTAGCCCTTCCCCCAAAACCTTTACTCCCCTAAAAATTTAGCTTTTCCCCCTAAAACACACCCCCACTTCTCTAAATTTAGTCTGGAAGAGGCAATTCTCCCTAAAAATAGCTTTTCCCGCTCACCTTCTCCTCTCTCCCGCCCGACCACACCGCCGCCGCCGCAACCCATGCCGCCGGCTGTCCGCCGCCCCGATGACCGGGGAAATGGAAACCCCCGACCCTTGCCGCACCTCCGGCCACCCTCTCCACCGCACGGAAGTGCCGCCGGCACGGGAAGCTTGTCGTCGCGCCGTCCGCAACGCCGGCGACCGTCGCCGCTCGTTCCGCCGCGCCCATGCGCCCGTCGTTGGCCCTGCCGGCCGGCAAACGGGAGCGCCGGCCGTCGGCGAAGGCGTTGGACAAGCCCACGCCGCCGGCGAAGAAGAAGAAGGCCCCCGCGCTGCCTCCGCCTCCCCCTCGGCCTCCCGTGGCGCCGACGGCCGTGCCGACACCTCCGGCGACCGCGCTGGCTCCCCCTCCTCCTCCGACGGCCGTCTACGAGCCCAATTCCGACGAGCTCCCGAGCGAGGACGAGGCACTCGACGAAATGCTCGAGAGGTATTTTTTTCTTTCTTTTTCTTTTTGTTTTGCGATGATTCAATTGAATGATGAATGATATGGTGGTTTTTTGGAATGAACTTGATGAATTCGGTGCCTTTTGGATTGGATGAAGTATGTTTATGTTCGTAGTTGAATTATGATGTGGTGCATTTGAATTGTTTAAGTTTGTGTAGAAATGTGGTGTATTTGTTTGGAATATTTGTGCAAACGTTTGGAAGAAATAACAAAAGAAACTTTTTAGGGGATTAAGTTTTAGGGGAAGGGCTAGAGGCGCTAAAAGTTTAGTGCCTTGGGGATTAAAGGATAGGGAGAAGTTTAGGGGATTAAAGGATAGGGAGAAGTTTAGAGGATTAAAGGATAGAGGAAGGGTTAAAGATGCTCTTACTTAGTTACCTCTACAAGGCAGCAAGGAGGGGAGAGAGGGGAATCCATTCAAAGAAAAGGGAGAGAAAGGTGCGCCAATCTACATCTAGCCTTGACCAAAAGCAAGTTCGGTGTGCGTGGAGAACTGGAGATGGCTGGTATGGTAGTACTAGTAGCACTTCTCTAATTAAGGATTCGACGTGTTGCATCTAGACATCCGTATGCGGCAACTGCCCAACCACATCGGACATGGCCTAGAAGGGAGTTATAATTCGTTCCTGCACTCGCCATGTTTGTTAAGCCGGATCTGAGCTAGTTGTAGTTATTTATTATTCCCATTCTCTCGCCAGTCACCACTTCAGCTCACTCACCCACTGACCTCGCGGGCGGTGCATATGTAGCTCTTGTTCGAGAGAATGTGATCTTCTCAACAATTCAACTAAAGTCCTGCTTGATCGAAACCTAAGAATCCCGCGCAGGCGCACGGCAGTTTCATTGTTTCATTGATTTTATCTGAGATACAATGACTCCTCTAGACTTCCTGGTTTAAATGTTCCTCCCTTTGATACAACCAAAACCAGAGTTACCAACATACCAGTAAGAACTTGCATCGAGAGTTTTTTTTTCTAATGCACACTAACTTATAGTAGTATGTGAGATTTCAAACCTGAAGTGAGATTTGAAGTTTCACATGCCAATGACTACTGTTTCTAAACAAGTCCCCCTAATTCCTTCCCGACATTAAATATGCAATCTATCATTAAAGCGCTAGATCCAAGCGAAACCTGAAGAGGAAAAAAAGAAGGAAACTCCATAATCAAAACCACAAGACAGTGACACAAATAAATGCACGCACTACCTGACTACCTCCACCCACAGCATGCCATCACGAGTTCACGACCACATAAGCCAGTCAAAGATGCATGCTAGAACGAACGAAGGAAGAAATACAAAAAGGAGGAAACGGAATGCCGACATGAGGCGAGTACAGCAGGAAAGGATTATAAAAGGTGGTGAACCGAAACTGGTGATGCGAGTTCCGGGACGCGCAAATACCGGCAAGGCTGCGAGCCATCTGGGGTGGGAGCTGGAATCCTGGGCAAGGACGGGACGGACACATGGCCTGGTCACCACCCCATGTGGGCCTCTCGCTCCAAACTAGGCGAAAGCACAGCCCCCGTACGTTAGGGTTTTGATTATTAAGCGCCTGGTTTCGATTAGTGTAGTGTTTCCCAAACCATATGGAGATAGCTAATCTGCCATGGAAAGACTAAGAGAGAGGGTGTGAGGAGATCTGTGCCTCAGTCTCCTGGCCTGGCTTTGATTTGACCTAGTGCAATCCGCAGGCCAAAACAAAAGGTTGGGTGTCAGGGTTCTCTTTTTACAGGGCAAAAGCATGGAAAACCCACACAACGCACGTACCTGCACACACGTTCCCTTCCTTCTCACGTCCGAAATTTGATCAGGCGTCACAAAAGCCTCCGAAGCGCGGGTACTCGTCGCCCCACTGAAAACATACACGTGAAGGTACTACAGAATAATACGACGCCCTAGGGCCGGCCCCGAGGATCGAAGCGGCGGCTGGCTGCCCGCACAACTGGTGGCACTGCCCATCCGCGAAAGCTCGGTTTTGCGGTTCATGCGTTCCCGGGAGTGAGTGGTGCAGTATTTTGGTTTTACGAAAGATAACCTTTTATTGTTACTAAGATAAGATGTCTTTCTACCTCACCCTGTCGTATTTTTATGGTTACTATGATATCTTTTTTCCTCACCGGTCATATGTAGGACAAAATCTTATGGGGTACTCATCTGCCTCCAAGCTCATCCAGCTTGATGCCTGATGAGCTCATGGATATATGTTGGTTCCAGGGTGCTATCAGGGCCCGTCGACTAGCCGGCTCTCTAGTCCGTTTGCTCCGTGCATGTTTAGACTGAGAATCATCAGGCTAGGATCTTCATTTTTCTTTCCTCAGAGGCTCATTATTATTTTGGGTCCGGCTAGGTCTAGGTTGACTGAGGTTTACTAAAATCTTAGTCGATGGCCGGGTAAGCTACTGAATCTCTATCACAATCTAAAAGTAGAAAAAAAACAATATCAGATCTGAGAAAATAGAAAACGAATATCAAAACTAATCTAATGGCTAAACTTGGCGATCGAGACTTCAGAAAATCCCGGTCGACTGCGTATTACCAATTCCGTATTTATTTACCCTACTTAACCTAGTCATTTAATCCATATCAAGCGCCCGAGACGCTCTCAAGTACCAGGACACAGTCCGGTCTTGCTTGATGCACTACATTTAGGCGATCAAAATGATGAACCTCAAATGAACCGAGGAGCATGTAATAGGTTATGATTATATCAGGACGTACGAGAGGCAGCTCAGCCTGGTGTCATTGACCGTCAGTTAACCGGAGCTGGAATCCAATACAGTGCGACGTACAAGGAATCTTAGGCAAAAAGTGGCGCGATAGTGAAACGGGAAACTACGCTCTGTTGACCAGAACGACCCAGAGCACGACACCAAATTAGTACGCACAACAGCAGTGTTCCTCGCATTGATAAAGATTCACAGCGCGTCCAAAACGAATGCATCCAGGCGTTTATACGTGGATTTGTTTACATTTTTCGCACTTTAAAGACTCGTAGAGCTATCACGGTTCACGGAGAAGAACTTTCGTTTGCGATCAACTAAGAGGTGTTTTTGGTTTGTTGCCACGCTCAGACACTCACGTAGACAAGTTTGAGTTTCATACAACACGGTTTGGCTCGAGTCAAAAGCCACACTTTCTTAGCACCTTAACCGACTGGTCATACTCATGAATTCTTATCCAATTTTGCCTAATCTGTGTTGGCCACTTTGGTATTGCTACGGTTATACTAATCCTCAGCTGTCTGAAATATTCATAAATCTCAGTCACCTAAAATTATATATTGTGTAGTGTAAAATTGAAGCCTTAAAAATGTGCATTTTGACAAAACGCTATTGCATTTTGTGTGGCTTATATATGAGTTATGTGGAATAATTATGGTTGGACGTTGATATAATAGGTTGGAAATGAACTAAGATTTAGGAAGAGAAAGACAAAGAAATATACAATCCCCATGAAGAGTGTGGATTTGCTACCCCTAGTAGGCATTGGATCCCTCTCTATCCACCGTTAATTCGTGCTTTGAGATTCGCATATTTTATATCTCTAGACTATGCATGCTAGGCATCGAAAATGAATTAACGATTAAGTGATAGTCAAATCCAGACCATATTGATGATGTTACATTAATGTGTGAAATAAATGTGGCTATAGTGAAGATGATGAAAATATATGAATCTCAAAGCACGAACCGACGCTAGATCTATGAATGGTATAGCTCATGAGGACTAAAGCTGCGACTTGGGCCGTACCGGGCCGGCCCAGCATGAGCTCGACGTGCCTCGGGTTGGAGTTTGACCGTGCCAGCACGGCCCGCCTTACCTATCGTGCCGTGCCATGCCGGCACGGTGAGCCGCAGCCACGTCCCAAACACGACATGGTGGCCCACCGTGCCGCCTCTGGGCCGTGTCGGCACGGGACGCCACGGGAGAAGGGCCCGAGCTCCCGTTGCCGCAGCTGGGCCACCGGGCGAAGGAAGCGCGGGGAGGAGTGCCGCCGGTCGTTGCATGTGGTGGCGCGTGCGAGGCTGAGGAGAGAGGAGGGAGGTAGGGTGGTGGCGGCGGGAGGAGGGCGCACGGCGCACCGGTGATGAAGAGGAGGGGAGGGTGGAGGCGGAGTTCATAGTGGCGGCGGACCGGCTGGCGGAGAGGAGGGGAGGGCGAAGGAGGAGCTCGCGGTGGCGGTGCGCCCGAAGAGGAGGGAGGCGGGGCGGCGGGGGAATTTGGGGACGGGGGGAGCGGGCGAGCAGCCGAGTGGGGGAGGGCAAGTGAAATTAGGGATTTGGGGAAATCGAGGGGAGGGGAATGAGGGGCTTTAGGGGGGCGAGGAAGGGTGGCCACGTGGCGCGTGGGGGGGATGGCCGGATGGGTGGGCCGGGTGAGCTGCGTGGCAGGATAGGGGGCGGGTAAATAAAGAATGGAAAAAGGTTAGGAGAAGAGAAATAAAAGGGGATTGAAGAAAATTAAAAAAGAGGGGAAATATAGGATAGAGATAAAGAAATAAAAATAAAATTATAAATAATAGTAAACAGATATATATTTGGAGGAAAACTAAATTTTATTGATACACAATTATTGCCTCGTTAAAAACCTTACACTCCAGTGTGGAGTACCCCCCTGTAAGGAAAAGAGTACAATAACCATCTGTATATGCATACGTGGATACTACTCAATGTCGAGATTCTCAAGGTCCGCCATCACCTTCGTGATCTCCAAATCCTCGAGCTGATGTTGTTGCCGGGTCTCTGCTTTGTCCCAGTCGTTGAAGCAAGTAAGTGCCTCAATCATCTCAGGTGTGAGGGATGACCTTCTTGGCTCGATTTTCCTTCCTACTGTATTGAAAGTGGTTTCCGATGAGACAGACAATATGGGAACCATGAGTATGTCCCGTGCAAATGTGATAGCACGAGATATATCCTATGATGGTTCTTCCACCACATGAGTAGGTTGACATCTTGGCCTTTTGCAAGGTCAAACTCAGTTTCTGCATAAGATGTGTTGTGGTAGTGGTTGATCTCTACTCTGGGATTCCATTGCGTCCTGCCAGATGATTGGGAAGACTATTCACTAGAAGCTTTGCCTTTTAGTTTCTTCCACACAGTGGCAGCGCTCGAACTGATATTTCCTTGTGGTGTTACGGATGTACTTGTTCTTGGTTGTGTTGTACTGTCATATTTTTTATAATACAAATCAAAAACATCAAAAAGCTCATCATGAGTGTAAGTATCAGAGTAATCTAAGCCCAATGCTTCACCAATTGCCTCGTAATTCCTCTTTAGCCCTTCTAAGGGCCTGTTTGGTTGGGCTGTGGTTGTTGACAAAGCTACTGTTGGCTGGCTGTTTGTAAAAGCTGTTGTGGCTGTGGAAAAGTGAACATATGGCTTTTGGTTGATCCAAACAATCTACAACATTTTAGAAAATGTGCACTGAAGCTTCAACACATTACAAAAAGCTGGCAGAAAGCAGCTTTTCCAAACGGCTGAATTCGCACTGCAAAACCCATGCAGCTACCATTGGCAAAAGCTGCTGAAAAGCTAGCCGTTTGGTTGGGCTACAGCTTTTTCTAGTGAAAAACTGCTGAAAAGTTCAACCAAACACCCCCCTAAATTTCTCCAATAATACCATAATAATAGAGATGTGGAATAGCTACAAAATATTTTAAAAACTTTTCCTCCATTAGTTCAATAACTAATTTAAGGAGGCGATCATCCCTATTTTCTTTTATAGCTTTAGCCATTGTCCAAAGCCACTCAATGACTACACAAGAAGTAGGATAATGAATACCAAAAAGAATCGTGGTTGCGTTGTAAAATATTTTTAAAAATTCACGAAAATGACTAGCAACTTCTCAGTCCCCATCTGTAATGACCTGTGTACCTGCATTACAGTTCACATAAAGGGATATAATATGCTCATACCCCTCACAGCGCTCTAGCATGGTGTACGTGAAGTTTCACCTTACCTTCATGTCAATACTAAATTTTCTTGCAACCTTATTGTTGGCTTTACAGTAGTCATGGTACGCTTTGTATCTTGTCGATGATGATGTAATGAATATAATAACAGTATGTATATTATCCAAATTAGGCTTCATTACCTTCAAACCTGCTTGCACGATGAGATTAATAGATGTGACATATGCATCTCTGGTGGATGACATAACCTCTAGTGTAAGCTTGCAAAGAAGGTGTCATAATCTCCATAGCTGATGTGTTAGCTGAGGCATTGTCAAGAGTGATGGAGAAAATTCTATTTTCTATTTTAAAATCTCTAATAACCTCAACAATACGTTCCGCAATAACTTCTCCAGTGTATGCCTCATCTATGGACTTAAAGCCTATGACTCGTTTGTTCAAATTAAATTTATCATCCAAATAGTGTGCAACAACACTAAAATAGACAGACCTTTGATGGGAGGAAGTCCATATGTCAAACGTTAAAGAGAAAGAGAAACTCATTTTCGTGTACTGTTCTTTTAGTTCTGCCACTTTACGATTGTAAAGTGATAATATGTCTCTCGTAGTGGTTTTTCTAGTGACGTGGTTGTATTGTGGGAAAAAACACGTTGGATCAATCTCTCAAACCTCACGCTTTTCCCATACTAATCGGAAGATTTTCACTAACTATGTATTTAGCTATCTCCTCTCTCGCTAGCTGAGGGTTGTACATCCACGTACTTACCGAACCGTTAGGGCCAAGCCTAAGCTGGGTCTGGACACCTTCTCCTTCTCTCCATTCACCGGCTATGTTTTCCAAGCATGATCGGGCATGCCGCCTCAAACTACCTGTTCCAAATTTTGAAGATGTCTTTAATCTAGCTTTGTAATATGTACAAGTGGCATATGAAACCTGACGGCCGTTTTCCATTTCTATGCCGCGCTCCATATGCTGCCAGTACCATGCCCGCCGCGTACTTCCACCTCTCGCTGCTTGCACCGATGATCCAACGTCGGTCTATGTTTGACCCTAGTTCCCCTGAAAAATTTGCAGCATCCTCAAAGCCACTAGTACCGTCCATATGACCATCTTCCATACCATAGTCTCCCATGTCGCGGGAGAATAGACGAGGATCGATCCCGTCATCTTCCATGTTGGGGGAGAGTACACGAGGATCAATCTCGTTGTCTCCCACAAAAATAACAATAGGGTGCGGCAATATCAACCCGCCATGTGAGGATCGACCTCATTGTGACACCGTAGGATGAATGGGAGGACGGTGTCGACACGCCACCTTCACCGCCTTCTCCTTCCCACGAGAGAACATATGTGAGACTTAGAAGGGAGATGTTTGTGTGATTCTTGTGTTGAGATTTGAGAAGATGTTATATAAACTTTGTCCTCTCTCCTCTCTCTCTCTAAAAATGCAAAAAAATTCAAACTTGTACCCAGCCCCCCTAAGATCCCTGGCTCCCTGACCTAAACCCACTCTCCCTTTACTCTCTCCCATTCTCCCCTGAGCCAACCCCGCCACTAGCTCCACCCCCCCGCCCCCTTCTTCCACCCCCACGGCCATGCCCCCCGCCCTCTTCTTCGGTTCTTCCACTCCCACGACCAGGCCCCCCGCCCCCCTTCTTCGGTTCTTCCACTCCCACGGCCAAGCCCCCCGCCCCCTCCTTCTTCCTCCCCCATGGCCACGGGCCCACCCCCCGCCTCTTCCTCCCCCGCCGCCAGGCCCCACCCCCCACCTCCCTGTTCCTCCCCCCTCCGGCCGTGGCTAGGCCCCCACCCCCTCCTCTTCCTCTCGCCGCCGGCCCCCCCGTCCCTGCCTCTTCTCGCGGCCAGGCACCCTGCCCCCACCACTTCCTCCCGTCACCGGGCCCCTCGCCCCCGCCTCTTCCTCTCGCCGCCAGGCCCCTGCCCCCACCTCTTCCTCCCCCGCAGCCAGGCCCCGGCGCCTGTGAGAACCTGGTTTCAACTACCAGACCCCCGTTGTGTACATCCTCGTCAGTCCAGGATCATGCTGACGGTACACAAGCGAAATGAATAACATCACATGCATTCAAAGTTAAAGACATAGTATTTGAGTACAATATGCCACATGGCTTACAAGGTTCCATGTCTTCACGACATTATTACATCAGAGGAAATAGCGGAAATAAAAGCGAAGCGGCTCCATCCAAGCCACAGGCAAATTGACGGAGGCCACGCGACCGACTCTTCGAGATCATCATAGAAGTAGTCTTCATCGGCGCCTTCTTCAGCATGCTCCTCTGCACACCACCACGAAACACATGCACGATGAGTACTTTACGTACTCAGCAAGCCACTTGACGACAGATGGTCCTATCATTCTACATGCAAGGCTCCAAAGGAAGGCTTTATGGTTTATTTGCGTAAAGCAATCTTTTTAGTTGAACTACTTAAATAGATTCAAAGGCAGCATTTTGATGTAAATCAGTTTTATTATCAGGGGTATTTCCAACAGGTGTGGTCCACGACCGACACACTCGAGCAAGGACTCCCGCCTTAGCTCGACCATAGGATTCATCAGCAAGGGGTAGAGGGAAATAGCAAGGGGAGAGGGACATGTCCTTTTCATCAAGAATGAGGCATGTGTTGTCCATGACCGTGGACACGGCTAATCGATTAGTTTTAACTCTGCAGAGTGTGTACACTTTACCCACATGACACGATCATCCCCTTATGCCAAGCTGCGCAAGCTTGTACACACGCCCATCGGTGTGTCGGCAGGGTGACCGTGACGAGGTCTTTTAGCTAGTCTCATCCCGATGTGACATACCCACTAGGTTTTGACACAAAGGAGCATACACCTGCTTACCCTGCGTGCCCCCCTTTTGTGCCGAGGTCCTTGTAGCCACGTCCACCCTTCTGCGGTACGGCGATGTCGACACCAAGACTCGACTAACCTACTTAACCAAGGCAGTGCCCATATAGCATGTGGTTGTACTGTTTTCACAATTCTCCAATTACATGACTTTGGCCTTATGCGGTACGGATGACAAATGGTTCCTTTAACCGGCCTCCTGCGGGTAGGACAACCATATGCTCCTTCAAACCCGATTCAGCTGCTGCCCGCACCATATTAGATGGTAAGTTTCACCCAGATTAGAATAGGAAGAACAAAGAGAGAGGAAAACATCGGGCATCCGGCCCTAGCTCAGCGAGCTCAATAACAAGTATCAACAAGGATCATTGATCCCAAGATCATTCCTCCGAGGAGGCAATCAAAACAGCCTGAAGATATATATATATATAAAGCATGGCTAAGCATTCTCTACTCTATTCAGAATAAAACATATTAGTCTACTCAGGGTATCAAGTAAATGGCGACAAGCGGAAAAGTAAAGGTGTGTCAATCAACACGCTAACTACTGGAATAAAACAGCATGCATGTTTATAAACAATAAAATATAATGACTTTGAAAATATAGGATCAATATGCTCAAGAAAAAGTGGCATGCCTTCGTGGTAGTACTCTCCTTCTTCAACTGCTTCGGTCACCGGGTCGGTCTCTTCACTCCCTATCGTTGCAACGAAATGAGAACGAAATAATAAATAACCAACTCCAATAAACATTCTGAAAAGCAACCCGAAAGAGAAGCACGACGAAGGTAAGATAGAGTGGAATGGAACGATGGCGCGATAGCGTCATCGCGGTGAAGATATAATAGGTCTACTAAGATTGGCCATAACCATTTATACATACCATATATAATATATCTAGAAATAACATATAGCATATATCCCTTACCAGGTATTAGAATAGTTATTCTTATACATACCCACATAACATACACCTTAACATGCTAATAATCACAACAAAAGGTAAACCAATTCACAATTAACCACACATAATCTAAATATTTATAATGGTTAACAACAGTAAAGAACAATTAACAACATTTAACTATACTTACACATGTTTTTCTATTATTTTAAAGACTAGAAGTTAATCACAAAGCTATTTCCTACCATTAACATAAACTAATTAAGCATGGATCGACTTAGGGTGTAACATCAGTACTGCAACAGTACCAAAAAAATGATTTAATAATAATTTTCAATCTGGACATTATTTAATTAGATCATTTTCTAGCATTTCTAATGTAACAATTAATTAGAAAATACTAATTAAAATCAATAAATCATGAAATTGGATCAACATGATCTAATAGCAATTCTAGAGACATTTCATGTTTGCAAGTGTTCTGGAAATAAAATTTAAGTAATTATAACTATTATTCTAAGCATGAAAATTACCCTAAAAGCATGGTAAAACATTATTTAATCATCCCAAATGGGTTCTAATGACTTTACACCATTTCTAGAATACAACATGATTTATTGGGTACTGGACATGAATTTTAATAGCTAAAACTGATTTACAAAGGATCTATTACTAAAACAGAATTTAAATAACAATTTTAAATAGACCTAGAACACATGTTGATTTTCTATAGCTCTAAATAATGTAGGAAAAATATTTTGGTTTACATGGTAAATGAGTTCTAGGGTTCTCTGATCCTAGGCAAAAATTGAATAAAAATAACAGAGAGCATTTCTATTTTAATAAATGAAACAGAGGTTAATTTAATTCTAGAAAATTCTACACTAGGTCAAAAATTATGAAAATTTCCAGAAGTACTCCTTAGCATACTAGTGATCTACAGAAAAATAATTACTTCAAATTAATCTACCAGTACAAAGATATCATGAAATTAGACCAAATTTCATGCAAATATAATTGTAATTCAAAATCCGATGGTCGGATTAAAATTCCGATTGCACCATTGGATTCCTGGGGTTCTAATGATTCTATTTTACTCCTAAGATCATGGATCGGACAAGGATAGCATGGATCCAAAAATTAGACAAAGGGGAGGCTAGGGTTTACGGTACACGTGTACTGTTCATGCGTGTACTGTAGCAGAGGAGGTTTGGGGAAGAAATCATCCTACGGTTGCATTAAGGAGATGAAGATTGGATCAAAATTGGTTGAGAGAAAATCATCCTTGGGTTGATAGGAGACTACCTCGGTGGGGGATTGGAGAGAAGCTCACTGTGGGTGGAGAAATTGAGGAGAGAAAGAGATCGCCGGAGTTGGAGAAGAACTCGCGGTACGGTTGATGTAGTGGAAGAAGCTCCCAAATTCTTGCGGTAGGAGATGCATGACGGCGTGGGGAAGCTCCAACAACAAATCCTCGGTGTAGGGGTGCGTCGGTGTGGCCGGAATTGCTCGCCGGAGTTCTCACCGGAGTTGAGGAAGAAAAAGAGGTGGAGAAGAAATTTTAGGTGTGAGGGAGCAATGAATAAACCACAGGGGTTGGGGTCTATTTATAGAGGAGAGGAGGGAGATAAAAGAGAGAATAGCACTGATTATTGGAAAGAATAATTGGGGAAGGAAATTTGGGATTAATTGGAAAGAAAACGAAACAAAAAACGAAACGAAATCGGAGAGCTCGGACGAACCGGCGGCGGCGCGCCTCACGCGCGAAACGCACGCGCGCTCGGCCGTGGTGCACGCGTGCATGGGAGGCAGCGCACGGCCAGCACTCCTGGCAGCACACATGGGCTTGGCCCAATAAGCATTGGAGAGAGAAAAATAATTATTTACGAATTAAATCAATAGAGAAAAGTAAAGAAATTCAAAACTGGTTCAAATGGGATTAAAAAATTATGAAAAATTTCTAGTAAATCAATTTGGACATGAGGAATCCAAATAAAAGATTTTTAGAGAGAGATTCTAAAATAATTTCAAATGAAAATTCAAAACAACACTTTAAGCTCTCAAGTTAATTCATAGCCTTGAATTAATTTGAGATAAAATTCAAATAAAATATTTTAGCACTTATACATAGTTGCACATCCTTCTCTCACTTTAAAAAAAAATTAAGCCCATAAAATTGAGGATGTTACAGCGCCCCCGCCTCCCTCTTCCTTCCCCGCAGACCGCGGCCAGGCCCGCACCCCCTCGCCGCCCCACCTCTTCCTCCCTCGCAGGCCACAGCCACCCCCCTAGGGCCCCCGCTGCCAGGCCCCCCCGGCCCCCCAGCGGGCAGTGGCGCGCCGGCTGAGCCCCCGTCTTCCTCCCGGAGCCACCCACGCGCCCGCTATGCCATCGTGCCGTCTGTGCCCACCGTGCCCCACCGTGCCGTGCTGGCACGAGCACGGCCTATTGCAGCGTGCCGAGCCGTGCTACCCATCGGTCACCAAACGTCGGCACGGCCCATCCCGAGCCCTCGTGCCGTGCTAGGCCTGCCCTGATGCCATGTCGTGCCGTGCCGTGCGGGCCTCCGGGCCGTGCTAGCCAGGCTCAGGGCTAGCATGGAAATGCCCGGCCTGAGTCGCGGCTTTAATGAGGACAAAGACACATTTTCCTCTCCACAAAATATATGGCTTGCCACACTTTGGCAAGAACACAAACAAAACATGTTTTTTGTCGAAATATTTTTCTTATTTAGAAATTGAGAAAATATTAGCAAAACTAATTTTATTTTGCAAAAATAGACTCAATCGCCACATTGGCTATCAAAATTCAGGCGGACCAATGATTTTAATGGCTATCACCATACCGCGTGGCGATAGCGGGAAATCACTACCCCTCCCCGCCTAGTGATTGGCAGTAACTCCCCCCCACCACCCCCACCAACCCAGTCACCAGCCAAGGCGCGTGGCGCTATCGCCATACCGTATGGCGATTGCACCGGGGCTATATAAGCACCAGGCAGTGGAGGAGAGGGAATCCGAGAGAGAAGAGAGGGTTGAGGGTGTCTTGGCTGCTTCTCTTTTGGGGGGTAAGTTTTTGTAAACTTTCTCTCTATATTATACCTAGTTTTCACTTTTCGGAGTAGATTAGAAGTAGATTTAGGATTAAATGTAAATGTAGGATAGTATTAGAAGTAGAGTATATATTTTAATAATTTGTAGATAAAAAAAGATTAGGTGTAAGTGTAGGATAGTATTAGGAATATATAATAGAAATTTGTAGATACACAAATAGATGAGTTTTTCTAAGGATACTAGCTATTTAGATGTAGAACTATTACATTTTCTTGTATATCTAAAAATAGATTAGATTATTTGTTTGCATGAGGAATTAATTTTCTATGTGGATATATGCATTTTTTATGTATGTAAATTAATATTTTATTGTTAGATGTAGTGATTTGTATAATATGTAAAAATAGAGTAGATTATTCATTTGCACGAGGGACTGTCGTAGATTCTTTAGCAGCTTCTTTAGTCTAAGATATTATGTTTTGGATGACAAGAATGTCTGAACTAGTCAAATTCATAATTTACTATGGTGTTGGTGAGTTCCAGAAGGACGAGTCTTGTTCAGTAGATCTTAGTAGTTTTGAACAATGCAAATTAACTATGCAAGATCCAAACAAATACCCTCTCAGTAGTGTGCAACTATGGTTGACACAGGCCTTTGGTCTCGATCCAGAGTGAGTAGTGTAACCATGCAGGCGTATTTCAGCAAGTCTTGCACGAATATTAGGTAGGACTTGTTCCCACTCAATTGCACCAAAGATTAGCGGGCTTGGTTGAGAGCAAGTAAGACGAGCAAGGGTTCACATTATCTGTTTGTCTAGGCGATAGCAAAGGAGGTGTCCTCGCAACAAATGAGAGGTAATGAAGTTGGACAGAGCAGCATAGTGGTAGAGGAAGATGTTGTTGAAAATTAGATTGTAGAGGAGGATGCTCCTCCTTCTGCTCCTTCTGCTAATGAATACCTGATCGGTCGGTGGACGAGGGGGAGATACATCTGGAGATAGTGTACAACATGCAGAGAGATGACGCCACTGCTAGGGAAAAACAAATAGGTGTTGAAGATGGTAGTAGCAAAAAAGATGAAGCTGACAATGATGGAGCGGATGATCTGATGTCTAGTATGTGGAACGAAGACATGCCCATGGTCATGAATGTTAAGGGTGCAAATGATGCCAATTTTCCATACAAGCTGAACAAGATTGTTCAGGGTGCAATGTATGGTACGAAGAAAGAGGTTAAGGAGGCCATCAAGCTCTGGGCGATATCAATATAGAGGAAATTTGTAGTGAAGAAATCTTGCAAAGATCAATATTTTGTTACGTATAAGTCTTCTGGTTGTGAGGGCTACATGCATGCATCCGTGGGGAAGTTTGAAGTGCATTGGGTCATAAGAAGAGTGGTTTCGCACACATGTATCATAAGTGGTATTCTTGAGACCTATTGGAACATTAGTCCAAAGCTTATTGCTGGATTGATGTATCATGACATAGTGCAGAATGTTGTAATACCGGCAAAATTCAGATAGACATATATAAAAAGCAAGTACCAATTCAACATAACTTACACAATGGCATGCTAAGTAGCTGGCATTGGACTGACAATTTGGAAACATTCATAGATTCTTATCAAAATGTGCCTTATCTATTGGACACATTTGGAGAAAGAAACGTTGGAGCATATGTTTCTCCTCTGGAATGGCCATCTCCGGAGAGGCCTAGAATGTTGTTGAATGGTGCTTTCTGGTCATTTAGCGCAAGTGCCGCAGCTTTTAGACACCATCGCCCGGTGATTTGTGTTGATGGGACATTCATGACAGGAAAGATGAAGCACACCATCTTTACTGCCATTGGGACGTACATAAATGATCAGATATTGCCGTTGGCAATGGCCTTCACCGATTGTGAGAACTGGTTGTGGTTCCTAGCCATCTCAAAGTAGGAGTTGTAATGGATCATCTCGATATCTGCGTTATTCATGATGGCATATCCATAGGTGGAGTCACAGGGGAGGAGGTACTAGGGTCACACAGTTGACAGCATAGCTTGTCCCTTTTGTGGATCGATGGGCCAATGCTCTGACCAGTGTCTCGGCCGAGGAGTGACCCTTTAGCTCTGTTGAGTTTGACTCTTACCTGCAGTGGTACTTGTCATGCATGTGCATCCACTTTATTTGTGTAAGTGAGCCTCCTCAACATGTAGTTGGATAAATGACAGACATGTACCCGATCCGCGCAGCAGAAATGCTGTACTTGGAGGTTAGTGAAGCAAAATATTTAATTTCCATGTCTTTACTTACACGTAAGTTAGTAGCCAACCAGTGCTTCTAAAATCTCAGGGACAATGAGTGACAACGACAAACACAGAATTCATCGCTATGCTTGCTCGACACCTAATTGGCACAAAGAACTAAGTTACGTGCACGTGTAGAGTTAACTAAGTAGATCATGGACTTATTCAAGTGCACGTGCAGGGATTACGTCGTCACCAGAATTGGCACAGGTTGAGGAGCACACTAACCACCATATTGTACACAACCGAGGCACCCATGGCCTACCGCTCCATAGCCGCCAGTGCCCATAGACGCGGGTTGTTCTGCATGGCAGCACAGTGCGTCCCCACACATAATGAGCCAGTCATGTAAAACCATTATTATTTCTTACAAAAGAAATCATACTATTTTAATGTTAATTAATTCCACCAACATGCAGGTCTCGTCATGCCTCACCTACCTGGTAGTTCGAGTATCGATGACTACCTTGTGGATAGTTTAGACGCTCACAACTTCACCTTTGGCGGAGAGATGGACGAGATGGTGCCACCATTGGCCACGTAGGAGACACATGATGCTCCAGCACCGGTGGACGAGGACTCGACGGGAGCCCTACGCATGGGTTACAGAGCGGCAAGTGCACCGTAGAGGTTTTCATCGTCATTGATCAGGAAGAGAATATGACGACGATAGATAGTTCGACTTCCACCTAAGGACGTTATGCTTTGTTTTACTTTATGTTATTGTATGGACTTTTGCTATTGTATGAAATAATGGATTTTGTTTTGTTCTGTTCACTTGTAGATATCAGTAACATAGATAGAAATGGGTGAATGATTTACCGTTCAGGTTACACATAGAGTATAAATCCATATTACACTACTACGTATATAATTTTGAAAACTAACGCAACTTGGATAGAAATAACATAGGTAGATTCAACAACGTCGTCACTTCAAATATGACTACATGATGTCATCTTCACTATCACTTGTGAAGAGCCCTGGATTGGGGACCTTGAAGCAAAACATATTCAAAAAGTCTTCATCACTCGAGTCACTTGGCACCTTCATCGATGAACTGGTTGCACATTTATCCTTCAATGATCCAACATCTTTCTTCGATGTTTCACCCCGTTTTGACAAAGGGGAAATCCACAAGCCATATTTTCATCTTCTTCAAATGGTGTTTTCATTAAGTGTCTCCTAAAGGCCCAACAATCTCCCCATACAAGGTCCATCCATCCAAATAAAGATCTTGTTGTGGAGCAACCTTGCATCCTTGGGATGTGCCTAGACACAGAGAATGTCATCTAAGAAATAGAAGAAACATGAAAATGCTCAACAATTTATTATAAAGGGATTGTGAGCGTTAGGCCATGTTTGTTTGGGCTGTGACTGTTGACAAAGCTACTTTTGGCTGATTGTCTGGAAAAGCTGCTGTGACTGTAGCAAAGTGAACATGTGGCTTTTGGTTGATCTAAACTATCTACAATATTTTGGAAAATGAGCCTTGAAGCTTCAATACATTGCAAAAAACTGGGAGAAGGCAGCTTTTCCAAACAGCCGAATTTGCACTGCAAAGCCCACATCCACTGTTGGCAAAAGCTACTCAAAAGCTGGCCGTTTGAATGCGCTGCAGCTTTTTCCAGTGAAAAGTTATTGAAAGGCCAACCAAATAAGGTCTAACCCTTATGTGCTTATTGTACTGAGATTCTGAAATAGTTATCGTTCCTATAGAATATTCATCTTTTTGTAGCCTTACCCTGGGGAGTTTTCTAAGCTCGCTCGCCCATCTTGTGCAACTCTGGGATGCGCTTGTCCACCTACTTGTAGGTTAGTGCATGGAAACCATATTCCGGTAACTCTTTTGCAATCACACACATATGAATTTTCTCTTAAATCTCCGAACGAAGAAGTTTACATTGGTTCTTCTGCTGCAACGTAGCCCTAAGAACTTCATGGTGCATATGCGTGGTCCATACAGGATCAGGAACATCTAGCTATTTTCATGAAAAAATAATGTGTGAAACAACACATCTTATAGACCAGAATGTTCCTATTATACTAGCATATAAATAAGAAAATATTGTGGTATTTACTCCCATCACCACCCAACCGCGAACTTCTTATTGTCCTCTCCAACTCTCTAATTCAGAAGCTCAAATAATTTTTCAAAAGAACAAAGGGAGGAGCCATGAGATGTTGGATAGAAAGAAGACCCAATATATAGGGGAGGGGCGCTATCGCCATTTGGGTTGGTGATTCTGACTTGTCGACACTGCAGGTGGCGATAACGGCCAATCGCCAACCCACGTGGTGATTCCATCAGGAATCGTCGGTGCTTTTGGCATACCAAGCCAATCGCCATACCAAATGGCAGTTTAGTCCACTTTTACATAAAGTTTAGTTTAGGTTATAATTTTGCAAGTTTTGAAAAGAGTATTCTGCATTTTTTTCTAAACAAAACATAACCCAAATGTCTCTCTGTTCACCAATTTAGAGCCAAAAGTACAATATATGTATCTTGAAATACTAGTTACTCCTACATCGTACTCTTCTTAGTGTATTGCCGGCGAGACGGCATACTGAATATATTATGGTCCTATTGGTCGATGCAGGCAAAGATGATCGATGTTCATGATTGCACCACCTGTGAGGAAGCTAGCAAGGCCTTGATAAAGTGGAGTATCTCTTCTCCAATGGAGATGTTGGGGCGGCGGGCAACAAAGCGATTGGAGACACGAGCTCCCTGGCCCCACACCAAGCATTTTGCGCCTCGCTAATCGGATAATTCTAGGTTTCATCTTTTTGTTGGCCCAGCCAGATTAGTCCACCATCATCTTGCATAAAGAAGAGGATTTAGTTTGTGTTGGAGGTTCCACAAAAAAGTTGGGTGCTAGATGAATACTCATATGTTTGTTTATACTCTCTAGATAAAACATATGTCACTCAAAATTTGCTTAGTTTTAGACCTACCGTTGAATGGATGCTCTTTACAAATATACTCACTATGAAGTAGCTGGTGGAAAGACGGTTTGCACCTTATGTTGGTTTTTATATATGTCAAATGTGTGTCTTGCCTTTTTCTTTTATATGTGAGAGGATAACTTTCGCAACTTCGTAGCATTGAGCAATATTTAATTTAAGAACATAAAATAATTGTATAATTTAATTAGTTTAATAATTATAACCAGGATAGGGAGCCGGGGAGAACGACGATGGGGAGGGCGCTACACGAGGCTGGGGAGGGTGGTGGCATTGGTATTGAAGAAGCTTGAGATAGGGTCTAAGATAAGGAAATATCAATTCAATCACAAAGAGTATTTTGGCCAATATAAAAAAATGATAAGGTTTTGAGTGGTACACGTGGAATAAAGATTTTGCCTATGGTAAATCTAGAACTGGCTGAATTTTAAGTGTCATTTATGAAGTTTTCTCTTTGGAAAAAGCAGGAGAAGTTTAATAGATGTGAAAATGCAAATTGTTGACACAAGTAAGACACATAGTTTGCGAAGTAGTACACTCTAGATTTTATCATTCGTGTTATCAAATGGCACTGGTGTTCTAAGCTTTAGCTCTTTAATTACCAGGGAGTGGATGTTCCCTCCTTACAATCAGCAGGACTATTTTCACTTTCACTTTTAGTTTCTTTGCTAGATGTTTCCGCGAAGCGTAGACAAGAGCTGTCACTTCCACCGGTAAAGCTCGGTCACTGTTGTCGCCGCATGTGTCCTCGGACAAATAGGGGCTCCGTTAATATGTATCTCCTCTTCTTTTTCTTATGTTAAGACAATGTGTTGGAGGCGTCACCACCGGTCGTTGAATATGGTGGTGAGAAAGAGGCTGTTGGAGCTCCTGGTCATTGTGTTAACATAGGGGAGGTACAGGAGGGATGGAAATGTAGAAGAGCAGTGGGGACAACTGATTATGTTGATGAAAAACAGGAAGAGGACATGTCCTCCTGTTTGTTAAGGAGGTGTCCTTTAGTTTTGATTTAAGACAATCCAAGTGTATTGTATCTTAAACTGTATCATATACATTAAATAGAATTTTAGGTACAACTCTTCTAGTGTTTTGTATTCTAGTATTGTATCTAAAAGAGTTTTCATTTAATATGAATTTTTAACCTTATGGCCTATTGTAGCTTGTATCTTATAAAGAGAGATGCACACATAATCGATTTCAGCATTAACTCATGTTGGTTTCCACGATTAGACAGTATCACTATCTTCCCTCCGTAAGTAAGCTGCCACATTAATTTTTTTACCTAGTTGATTTGTTTTAGATATAATTGATGTCATTGTATTGGGACTGACCTTAGCCCAAAGGGTTCGGGAAGTCCTTTTCTGGAGTCTCCAGGCTAGGGTAACATAAGCTTGTTTTTTCTCAGGCGTTTCGGATGATCCATGTTCAGAGGTTCTGAGAATCTCTCTGTTTTGGGTTGTGTTTGGTTGGAGATTCCAGAGTGGTGAATCTTCTCTTTCATGAGAGTCCAGCGGTTGTTTTCCGACCATTGGAGGGTGGTGCGTTGGTCCAGAAGGATGGATTAAACCATTAGCCTCATAGAAACTCTCCAACGGTATGTTTTTTAAGGTTGGCTACAAGTAGTCACCATGACCGGGGTGGGAGAGTTGCTGCTGCCCTTGGGATCATTTGTTGAATCCACCTTGTTATTCTCTTCCACTTAATAGCTTCTAAGGCATGAGTTGCTCGCTGTGAGGTGTGAGAGAGAGTTGTGCATTTGTTTTACTTGGGATTGTATTGGTTGCATCGGTCTGAGCTCTCCATGTCAATTGTGTTCGAGTGGAAGTCCGAGAGCTTGTTAATTTTGGAGGCCACCATCTCCTAGACAGCTTGACGGTTGTGAGCTCGGTGCTCTATTCAACAGAGGTTGTGAGGAAGCCCAAGGAGTTGTGAGTGGTTGCGGAGCTCATCATCTCCAGAGCGGAGGAACGAGCTAACCAAAGTGAGCAGTTCTTACTAGTGGCAAGGATCTTGTGAAACGTGCTCGATTCGGAGCTGGCTTGTTCATTGGGGGGTAAGCTTTCTCAACGGAGAGGTAGGATATCGGTGGATATCCAAACTTTGAGAATAAATATTGTTTCTGTCTCTTATCTCTTTTACTTCTTGTAATTCATATTTGTGAAATTGTGTTGTGTAGAAATTACCTTGCTTGCTTGTCACCCTATAATTGCAAACCTTGACATAGACATAGGTCTTGGTGTACTTAGTTGAGCCTAGTTATTTTAGGTTTTGAACTTGTGAAAAATCAGGTAGTTAAATTGCACATTAGAATCAGTCTAGATTTTAATTATTTTTAAATTCCTTATTCACCCCTCTAGGTGACATCTGAGATCCTACGGCGACACCATTGCTTTCTTGTTGCATCACTACATCCTCCTCATCACACCGTCGTATCTTCGCTATCCCTCCTTCCAAGTTAAGGGGCTCTGGTTAACTCTAATCCCTAACTCATCAGAATTAATCATGGGAAACGAAGTCGGAACGAGGACCCAAACTTGTAAGTTTTCTTTATTTGTTTGAATCCCATGTAACTCGAATTTTTCC
Source organism: Stipa capillata (assembly GCA_019208055.1). Lineage (NCBI taxonomy): Eukaryota > Viridiplantae > Streptophyta > Magnoliopsida > Poales > Poaceae > Stipa > Stipa capillata. The sequence goes on from JAGXJF010003318.1 coordinate 172,430, forward strand.
AGGGTACGTGAGACCACACAATAGTTACCTTCGAGAAAAAGAATGTCCAAAATAACTCCAAACCAGAACTAAGTAGTCCAACACCACTTAAAATGCTAACTGACACCTGCAATATTACAATAATCTTATTAAGGCAGGGATACACACATACATATATCTAGATTCTGCAAAGAAACATGACTTCCATCGAGTTGGACAATGGTTGACAACCCGACTACCCGTATTCTATCCTTAACCGTCGATCACAAGTTTGTTTGCAATACTTATTTTGGACCAACCTAATCATATATAATTAAACCTATTATTTTATTTGCTCCCATTCTATATGTTATTATCACACGTGTCAGTATAAACAAATTATCACTTCATTATACACTTGCAGAGTGGCAATTGTGCAATAGTTCAAGTGGTGGAGATGTAGGTAAACATCCCACCGTCTGGAGGGTACACCCAAAGCCCTCATCTCAAGTGGATGCTAGAGCTCCCAGCAAAATTTTTTGAAAAAAATGCTACTTGTGCAAAGGTCCTGCTTGTATCCCACCTATACAAAATTTCCTCCTAATCCCTAGCACCCCACAAAATACAAGACCAAGGTTTCCACAATGATCCAAAAGCTAAAAAAGAAGAGGAAAAAAAGGGAAAGAAAAAAACCAACGCCAAAAGGAAATATCACCAAACAAAAACTAAATAGTCTACATCACTGAAAATGCTAATCGACAACTGCTATGTCACAATAGTCCTATTAAATTCGGGATACGCACATACACGCATCTAAATTTGGATGTGAATAAACATTGACTTCTATTGAGTTGGACAATGGTTGATAATTCGACTACGTGTATTTTATCTTAGTTGTTGGCGGTACTTATTTTGGACCAACCTCAAGGTGTAAATCTATTATTTGATTTGCTTAAGAATTCTATATGTTATTAGCAAACGGGTCGGTATAAACAAATTATCACTACACAATATGCGTCGAGGGTAGTAATTGTGCGATAATCTAAGTGGTGGAGATGTAGATGACCATCCCACCGTGTGGGTTCAAGTGAATGCTAGAGCTCTCAGCTAAAAAAATACTTACAGAAAAGATGCACTAGTGTAAAGGTCCTCCTTGTATCTCACTACGTAAAATTTCCTCCATAGCTCCCCCACAAAATCCAAGATCAAGGTTTCCCCAATGATCAGAAGCCAAAAAAAAAGACAAGAAAAAGAAAACTAACACCAAAAAGAAAGCTCCAAATCCCACGTAGGAAAATCCAACCCAGAAAAATAGAAAAAGGGAAAACCAGCTGTGGAAGGGAGCCAAGGGTTTTTGAGTACAACATACCCTCCCCACTCTACTCCTCCCCTCCCTCCATTCCTGCTCCACCAGCTTCCTCCCCCATAGGCCAAAACACACAGGAAACTCATTCAACCAAGCCATGAGCTGAGAGCACCGAGCGACTCCGCCCCCGGAATCCTCGAATCCGCCCAGCACCAGCGCTGGTGATCGCGTGGTGTCAGGGGGTTTCAATTCGTGCCCCGAGCCCTAGGCTTAGATCCAGCGGGGAAGGGAGGGAGGGGGGACCCGCGCCGCCGCGGATGGCCGGGGTCGCCGAGGACGGCAGCGGCGGCGGGGAGCGGATGAAGCTGCTGTGCAGTCTCGGCGGCCGCATCCTCCCGCGGCCCGGGGACGGGACGCTGCGGTACGCCGGCGGCGACACCCGGATCGTGTCCGTACCGCGCAGGGTGGCGCTCCAGGAGCTCCTCGCGCGGCTTGCCGAGGCATATGGGGGAGCCACGGGGCCGCAGTTCGTGGTGAAGTACCAGCTCCCCGACGAGGGCCTCGACGCGCTCATCTCGGTGTCCTCGCCGGAGGATCTCGACAATATGGTCGAGGAGTATGATAAGCTCGCCGTCGCGAGCCCTAAGCTGCGGGTGTTCATCTTCCCCATCTCCGACGCGGTTGGGGATGAGAGTGAGGGCGGCGAGGGGTATGACGCTGGGCTTCGGTATCTCGAGGCCGTGAACGGCATTGTGCGCAACGATAGCATCGCGAGCCGCTCGTCCACGCAGTACTCCGATGGCGGGCATGCTCCTCCTCCTGCTGTGCCTTCTGGAGGAGGAGGAGGCGGCTCCCCATCTGCGGTTTCCCCCCACCTCCACCTGCTCCTATGATGCTGCGAGATCGGCGTTTAGTGCGCCGCAGCCGCTTGTTGATGTCTTCAGCAATGCCGCCCCCGCTCCTCCCCCTATGAAGCCGCAGGAGAGTGCCGCTGAAGTGAGGGCTCCACAGGCCAACCTGCATCCACATCCGCATCAGGAGGCTGCAAGGTACCGGCAGCCACTGTCACAGCTGCCACCACTACCACCTGTGTTCATGAACGATCATAGAGAGGCCACACAGGGTCTGAATCAGCCGCCACCAGGAAATGGGACTTGGATTGAAGACTGCAATATGTGCTTGAAGGCGCTGCCTCATGCACACTCTGATCCAGTGGTGAATGACTATGTCAGTGATGTGCATGGTGGGGCTAGGCCTGAGCCCATGCCAGTGTTCATGAGCCTGCGGCCTGAAGATGTGGCAAGGATCATGATGGCAGAGCGGCAAGTGCCGGCTCAAATGGGGGCTTATGGGTACACACATATGCATCCAGTGCCGCCTGAGAGGGAAAGGATGTATGCACCAAAGATGGAGGGTATTACAAACCCAGCGCCCGTTGATCCAGCTGGGTTTCATCAGCACGTCTATGTGCAGCAGCAGCAGCAGCAATTGCCACAACAGCAGTTGCCATCTACCTATGGTTTTAACCATATCCCTGTGATGCCTAATGAGATGGAGAGAATAGTCTCTCCAAATTCCGTCCATACTGATATTGCAAGCTCTCACCAACAAATTATGCCACACCAATTGCCTTCAGGCCATGGAATGACTCAGTATCCAGTGAAGCAAAGTAGTCCCAGTAATCCACTTGAAGGCGAAGGTAGTTTAAGTGGCAATTCAAGGCATCGTGAGGATGGACAGCTGCTTCATGATAACGTGCTTCCAGTGGCACCTGTGGCTGTGCCAACATATATGGCAAATGTGGATAGGATGATGGATTCACTACGGGTGAGCCCCAGCGAGGTTTCTCGCTCTGCTGAGCAAAGGATGTATGCAGCGCCGCTTGAGAATAGTTTACGCCAGAATGCAACACCAGAACACTCTCACGTAAAAGAGGTTCATCAGAGCAACACTAACACTTTTTTTGATGTCAATGATTCGAAGGCAGTACCTCCAATTGAATCAATGCCGCCACCTTCTGTGGCCAGCCCTTATCTGCACAATGTCCAGCATGCCAACGTGAGCCATATGCCACATATGGTGAGCATTGGGGGACCGTACTCTAGTTATGTTGCCGCTACCGTTGGGCATGGTGGTGTGCCGCCATTGGCTTATGGTGTTGATCTTGTGTATGCAAACACCACTGTTAATCCAATGAGCGAGCGGAAGGATGTTCCCCCTGAAGTTTATCACAAGGACTCTCCACATGAAGCCATTGCTCCTCCAAACGCTAATGCTCAGGTACCAACAGCAGCATTGTCAAATCATGCACCAACTGTCGACCAACTCCAAGAGTCTGGTTTACCGGGACAACAATTCAGCAATCCACATGTGCTGCCACCAAGACCTAAGAGGGTAGCAAGCAGGGAGAACATCAGCTCAAAGGATCCCCATTCCCACAACTCTTTGTTGAATTGCAAAGGGCCAGACTTGAATATCCCAGCTGAAGATGTTGCTCTTTCCCAACAATCAGACCACAAAGACACACATGCAGAACAAGCTCGTTTTGTCAAAGGTTCAGTGCTTGACCTTACTTTCAATGAAACCATGTTAGTATATATACTTAATGAGTTTTAAGTCAAATTTCCTGTCTTTCATGAACCCAGGCGATGGTATCACTAACCCAGACTTGCTGGGTATGGAGGATGGTTTAGCTTCATCTAATACTCAGTCATCTGAGCCTCCACCTCCTTTGCTCAATGAAGGGCTTGGGGCTGTCACTAATAAAATAGATGGGCAAGCTCACACCAATGAGGTTAGCATGTGATTCCTTAGACGCTTGTATATGTCCTGATTTATCTCATCCTTAATGCTAAACAAGAGAAATATGCAGGTTATCAAGAGCAAACCAGTAGATTGGATTTCAGGATCACCTGTTACAGATGATCATGGACACCTGCAGGTTACAATCATGAAATATATCTTTTTAATCGCGCTCATCTTTAATATAAAGTATTTATTTATATCTTTTTTTACCATCCACATGTTCATGTTTCAGATTATAAAGAACGATGACCTTGAAGAGCTCCAAGAACTTGGTTCTGGAACTTTTGGAACTGTATATCATGGTAAATGGAGGGGCACTGATGTTGCAATAAAAAGGATCAATGAAAGATGTTTCGCCGGGAAGCCATCTGAGCAAGACAAAATGGTATTGTTGTCATACTTCAGATTTTTTTTTCTTTGGTTATGCTTGTCTTTATATTGATAGGTCCTGAATCTTTGCAGCGGAATGACTTCTGGAACGAAGCATCTAATCTTGCTGATCTACACCACCCAAATGTTGTGGCCTTTTATGGTGTTGTTCTAGATGGACCTGGGGGCTCCATTGCCACGGTTACAGAATACATGGTTAATGGCTCACTTAGGACGGCTTTGTTGAAGAATGCCAAGTACGTCCATTATTTATATCTCTAGCATATGTTTTATAAGAATCTTTTGTATTAATCTGCTACATCTTAAAAAACAGAACTTGATAATCATACATGAAGTTGAAGGAATTACAAACTTTCTGTCTGTGCAGGAGCCTTGATCGACGGAAGAGACTAATTATTGCCATGGACACAGCTTTTGGAATGGAGTACTTGCATAACAAAAACATAGTGCACTTTGACCTGAAAAGTGACAATTTGCTTGTTAATTTAAGGGATCCTCAACGTCCAATATGCAAGGTTAGAAACACAGTTCTGTTTTATTCTATTGTTGGCCTGTTGCACTTTGTTGCTAGATTATCGTTTCTTCTCTTGTATATCTTATTTGTGACGCTTGATATAGCTAGATTATCATTTCTTCTCTTGTGTATCTTATTCTTATTCTTGACGCTTGATATTTGGCAATCCATCCTGTTGACTTTGAAAATTAGGCATTAATGAATTTTTTTTGCACCATATCCCCACATACTTGCAATTTATTTCTTAGTTGGAATTTGCACCATATCCCCACATACTTGCAATTTATTTCTTAGTTGGAACATACAGTGCTTGCTGTGGTAATCAGATAGACATTTAGTTCTGCTGCTCGAGAATTGCTGATAGGACTGGACTTTCCTGTGGGCCTGCTGCTACTAAGGCAGTTGATGAGATGAGCTGCGTCTTAAACTAGACACCTTTGATTTTGATGTAGCTGGGGATCATTGTAGCTAAACTTAAGGCACCTTTCGTTTTGAAGGAACATGGGATGTGTATATTCGGATGATGGAGCAGGTCTAATCATGGCAATGCATGGCTACCCAATATAATAGGGCATAAGTATATAAATCCTAACCACATGAAGTGACTTTACTTTAGGCATATCTACTCTCTAACAAAAGCCTCTTTACATATATTTCAGAATTACTTGTTGCCATCTGAATTTTGTATTCTTTTACTTGATCAACTATACATCTGTGCAGATTGTCTATAGGATACTTCAGTAGTTAAGGTTTCACGTTTTTAATATCTTGCAATGACACATGCAAATGCAATATTGCTTATGTGGACTGCCAACAAATTGGATGTACTGATGCCAACAAATTGGCCTTTATTTCTTCTTCTTTTTTGAGTGTGGCCTTTATTTCATTTAGGTTCCATCCCTTTTTCGTATATATTTCTGATGATTTTCTTGGATGATGCAGGTTGGTGATCTTGGGCTTTCAAAAGTAAAGTGTCAGACCCTCATCTCTGGTGGTGTGAGGGGAACGCTTCCATGGATGGCCCCAGAACTTCTGAATGGAAGTAGTAGCTTGGTCTCTGAAAAGGTCTGCTAATCCATCTATATCGTTTCTGTGCCTGTATCATTTAGATAGCTATGCTGAGTTTCACGTATAACACACGTTAATGTTGCCATGTTACCCTCAGGTTGATGTCTTCTCTTTTGGGATTGTTCTGTGGGAACTCCTAACAGGAGAAGAACCATATGCAGATTTACATTATGGTGTTATTATAGGTGGGTACAAATTGGCCAAGACAGATTTACATAAAGCTCAAGTGATACCCTCAATAGAAATTACTTATGTGCAATAGATAGTGCAATGGTGAAAAGTCAAAGCTCGATGTAAACTGTTCTTCTGTTGGCAGGTGGCATTGTGAGCAACACTCTACGACCGCAGGTGCCTGACTCATGTGACCCAGAGTGGAGATCACTGATGGAGCAATGCTGGGCAACAGAACCATCCGAACGACCAAGCTTTACACAGATTGCTGTCAGGTTGCGCTCCATGGCTGCATCGCAGAAAGTTCAACCCTAAGGTCACCGACCTGCAGATATTGTACCGGGACAGCAGTCTTCAATCTTCTGGGGGACGGGTTCTCTACTGCCAGATTGCGTATTTAGGAATTCAGCACTGATACATATGCCTTCATTGTGTCCCTAGGATCTGTTCATACCTCTTCATTGTTTCATATCTTGTAATCATAAGTTACCAGCCTTTGTCTAGAAGTATCGCAATGGACGTCCCAGATCCCTATTCATTCATTTATACCTTTTGATTAGAGGTGTGTTTAATAAGTTACTGTAGTGTCAGTTATAGAGTCCCATATTTTTTTCCTTTTTGTCCCCTTATCTGGGTAATAATTGAGTTATTTGGAAATCATAGGTTGGTCGGTCAATCTGAATGTGAACTGATTGTTGCTGGGTAAGTATGGTCTGTTGGTCATTACAAGTTTGGGAACAGAGAGTGAGGTCCATGCTTGTAACAAGAGCTGCTTGGTTTTGTGATTGTGACATATACTGAATTGTTCAGTATCCTTGTAAAAAATTCAGTTATTTGATTCCTGTGTTGGGCATTTTTGCTGTGAGGATGTCATGAATTTTTTTTGTGCATTCATATTATCTGCATATGCTGGAATCGGATTCATTGTATTGATGTTGCATTGCCATGAATTTGGACGTGAAGTTCTGATCGGTTTGACAGCATACCTGCGAGCCATTGAAGTACAATCCTTGCCATAGCAAATTACTGGCAACACAAGCAAGGCGTTGCTAATGTATCCAGATTCCAATTCTAGCTTGGTCTCATGTTGGATGCTTACCGAATGTCTGTTTGTGCGTGTGCCGGGTCATGCCATCTTGGTTGCACACGTTGCATCGTTCCCCGAAAATATGGCTCTCCTGTCGGACGAAGAGGATAGCAGTTGCTTGCTCCATCAGTGAGGTGCTCCGTCAGTGAGAGAGGACACGAGAGGGCAGTTTTGGTTCACTGTATCGAAGTATGATTTTAGGAGTTGACTTTTTTTGGACGAACCGATTGATGCTTAAAACTCAAGGACGTATACATCACCATAGTAACCTCCCGTTTAGCTGATTGTCACATCTACGTTTTTCGTTTCTTTTGGCACCTGATCTATTTGCCATAGATTCAATCAGAAGCTACTCCGTATATCCAACAGAGGGACCCAGCCGGCACGCGATCTCAGGGGTGCCAAGGCCCGGAGAGCACGCCGACGTCGTGCTGTCCCCGGAGGCAAGCATTGCAGAGGGCGTGACGAAGGTGGATGCAGCGAAGAATCGATGGATGGGGGCGTGGCGTGTGGTGACGGCGACCGTGTGATGGCGCCAGCTCGGGGGGCGCGGCGCGTCCGACGTGACCTGATGCGCGCGACGCCCGATCCGCTCCACTCCGTCCTCGGGTGCCTAGCGCGCGCGCATGGGACTCGTATGTATGTATCTGCACGCACACGCACACGCACACGCACGCCCATCTCCAGTCAATCATCAAGTGGATCGCTTTGTCCCCTGCGTCTGTACCTGCTCGACGCAGGCTACGCTGCTGCTACTCTTTCACGTCGCCATCGGTTACTAAGCCCAGATCCAATCTCGCGAGTCGCGATTGATCCGTGGAATTGTACCGTACCACTCCAGTCTGTGTGGATGGGTGGGATGGAGCTGCGAATCCGGTGTCGATCGTGATCCCGAGATCGGGCGTGAAATGACCGGGAAAAGTCCATGCATCCCCGCCCCACCCACCCCCGAATTCCCAACGAACATCGAAGAAGGACGTCGTGCGGCTCTCTCTTTCTCCGTCGCAGCCAGCCGCAAGAAGCAAGAAAATAATATGTAGTGGGGGAAAAAAATGAGGCAGACGAATGTGTATGTCAGTATGTGTGCAGATACGGGTGGTGGCGGAATGAGCATGTATGTACGTATCCGCCAACGTACGATACGATCGTGCCCCGGTCCCGAAAAGGACATCGTGTACTAGTGTAGCATCCGCATATGCACTTCGCACATTGATCGTTATGGTTGGAGTACATGGACTCCGGCGACGGCAGTAATTATCGCGGGTATGTATAGACATGGAGTACTATGTAATCAATCATGGATGCGCACGCGTACATACATACAGCTCGAACTCTAAGCAAACAGCTTATAGTAATATTTTACCGAAAACTGTTCCTGAGAACTGAGCATGGCTTAGACGGCAAGAGCAGTGGCTCATTCTCAGCCTATCAATGTTTAAAGCCTGACTAACACTCATGCTTCGCCACTTTCAAGACTATGACTGAGTTGTGAGGACGTGCACTCCTGTGTGTATGAGTGTGGTGTAAGTGTGTTGCTTGTGTTTGCTTTGTACTTTTGGGGACACCAATATACCTCTGCTTTTTCAAGAAAGATCCTCTAAATCATAATAAAATTCATAAACAAAGTATACAAGTATTCAATCACCAAAATCCTATGTTGATGAACGTTGCCCCAACTTTTTATTTTTCTCGCTGAATACTCTGGATTAAGAGATTCATGATTATCGGTGATCATATTACCGAACTCTATTGATGTGCAGAACTTGCCCCTCGCAAAGACATGGAAGAATTATTTGTACCAAAGTTATCTCAGTGTCGATCTCCAGCATAGACGTTGCTAAGGTTGTCCAAATCTATCGGACCGATAATACCCATTGCGGGTAAAGAAGATCCAACTGATAATTTGTCGGTGAAGAATAGGGGTGGGACTAACTTACGGTCAACCGTGGGGATGATTGATTCCGACATCTCATCCCATGGTCGAACGACCCACTAGCTTTCCATTTTAGGCATGATCCCCCAAATCATGCCTTCCTCCCCTCGTTTCTCTCCTCCCCTTCTATCTCCTTCTCCGGTGCGGTTGAGGAAGATGAACCAAAAACAGAAAAATAAAAGTGGAGGAGCTTTCTAACATTCGAGAGAAGAGCTTTTGCAAATTAGGGGATGGGCTTTAAAAAATTAGAGCTTTCAAAAATTTCAAGGAAGGATAAGCTTTCAAAAATTTGAGGAAGAATTTTCGGAAAATTGGACGAACTTTCAAAAATGAGAGATCAACTATCAAAAGTTTGAGGTTTCAACTAGATTCCATCCAGCTTTTAGATTGTTGAAATATAGATTTCAACCATCAGACATCAGGCTTTCAACCAAAATAAAAAAATAAAATTTCCAAAACAGAACCCTAGATCCGGCCTCCTACCTCCTCTTCAGCTCCAGCAAGCCATGGAGGTGGCGAAGACGAGGCATTGTAGCCTCTCATCGGAGAAGAAAGGGCGAGGAAAAGAGAGGCGACATCTGCTGGTGCTAATTACCACGGCGGTGAAAGCCGTCCACGTGCGGCGGCCGCACCAAGGGACAATAGCGAGAGAGGCCATCGTGGTGGTGGTGAGCAGACTTAGGGGGTGTTTGTTTGGGCTTTTTTTGGCTTTTGGATTTTGGCTTCGAAGCCGAAAAAGCACCTAAATAGGTGCTTTTGGCTTTTGGCTTTTTGGAAGCCGAAACTACATATTATATGCTTTCGGCTTCCAAAAAGCCAAAAGCCAAAAGCACCTATTTAGGTGCTTTTTCGGCTTCGAACCCAAAGTCCAAAAGCCAAAAAGAGCCCAAACAAACAGGGCCTTAAATCCCTTACTTATCCATTCTTTCCAGAATAGGATTTTGCAAGCATAGGGCGGGCGGCATGCCAAGAGCAGCGTCGTGGTTGAAGCCTTGGAGGAGAAGAATCGAGAATGGAAAGGGGATCGAGTGAGCTCTGTTGTTCGGGATAAGGAGAAAAAGAGAGACATGGAGAGGTGAGACCATTGCATTGTTGGGTGGGAATTAACCGTGGGCACGATCAACCACCAAAGAGTGTTTTCTAAAGAAATAGAACCAGAACAACCTAATCTGAAGGAAAAAAAAGACATGGAAGAAACTAAACAAATATAAAGTCTCTTCTTAAAATAAGAGGTCTTTTACGGTGCATTTTACTGCTATTAGAGGGGAGTAATATAGAATTAGATCCACCGTTGATTCACATGGGTAATTTCGTCATTTTGTAGTGTTAATCTATACCGGTACGATTGAATCGATCTATTTGGATGCAGCTGAACTCGCCCACGCCTGAGTCAGATCCCCCGCCACTGTCCCCCGGGCATCCCCGCTGCCGGCGGCATGTCGATCTGCCGCGTCCCCCGGCCTCCCTTGCTGCGTCCCCCGCCCTCCCCTGCCGCCGCGTCCCCCGGCAGGACGCCGCGCGGGTCGCCGCGTCCCCCGGCTTCCCCCGCCGCCGCCTCCCCCCGGCAGGACGCCGCGCGGGCGGTCTGCCTCCTCGTCGATCCGCCGCGTCGCCCGGCTTCCCCCAGTCCCGCCTCCCTCGGCTTCCCCGGCCGCACCCCTGGCTTGCCCCGCCGCCGCCTTCCCCGGCAAGACGCCACGAGGGTCGCTGCCTCCCTCGGCTTCCCCCGCCGCCGCCTTGCCCGGCACGACGCCGCGAGGGTCGCCGCCTCCCCCGGCTTCCCCTGCCGCCGCCTCCCCCGGGCTTCCCGTGCGCCGGTGCGTGGCACCTTCGGCGGCCTTCTCTCTGCAGTCGGTTCCCCGGGAGCTCGCCGGCGAGGTCCGAGGCGCCGAAGTGGTACTGCAACCGGCCGCCTCGTAGTTTTGTGTTTGCATTTGTGCAAACAGAATTTTTTTCTGGTTGATGGCTATTAACTGTGAAAACACATATATTGGCATGTAAATGTAGTGCTGATTGTTTGAGAAGAATATATGGCAGTAATTGCTTGTTCCAAATGATTAATTTAATGCAGACTTCAAATTAACAATAGTGTCGCTGAAATTCTGAAATTTGAACAATAGTGCCGCGCGGGTCGTCGCCTCCATGGCCGGACACCCAAGCGCAGCCGCACCCTCACCTGGTGCTTGGTTCTTGCGGACGGGACAAAGTGGACGCCTCAGATCCGAAAAGTAAGGAATTTCCAAATTTGCCCCCAAGTTCTATATACTGCCCTATACTATTTAGATTAGAAGATATATACTACTTATATAATTAGTAGTATAGATCAATCTCAGCCAATAGATCTTTTCAAATGGACGGTCCTGTTATTTGGTATGCACCGTAAAAGTCCTCTAAAATAAATAGGTCCTCACGCACTTGACGCTGGCAAGAACTTTGAAGAAAGAGGGACATGATCAGTTTCTCAAAAAATCGAAAAAGGGAAAGAAGGAGAAGCTCCTGTGAAAAAACCAGGGAGGTATAACTCTACTTGACAACCTCGTGTGATCATCCCTTATAATGAACTATTGGCTTTTGTACTTGATTCAACTAATTTCACATCTAGTTTTCAAAATAGCTTTTTCAGAGAACACACTCCGACTTTATTCATTGATGCTCAAAATTGGGGGTACAAGCAAATAACCGGTGGATCAATACACCATACATATCTACTCGGTACATCCTGGCCTTTTTTCACTTCCGAGGGCAGGTACTTCCTGGCTAGGAGGCGGCTTATGCTGGCTTGGCCCATGAAACAGCTCCGGAGTACGTGGCTGAGGAGGGCAGTGACAGGCAGACTGTCCTTACGCTGGATCATGACTTCACGAAGTTTATGTGCGGACAGGACTATGGTCTATGGGAGCCCACGTGCGCGAGTGCACCAGAAAGTTTCGGCTAGGTTGAGACGCTGCAGCAGTGGCAAGGCGTGTGCGTGATCAATTTGGCAATCTGACCTACGAGTTCGGGTACCCATGGTTATCCAATCTGTTAAAAGCGGATATGGATTCTTTTTTTTTATCCATGGGTAAAATTCATAGGTAACACGATTAGTCACGGATCAGATATGGATATGACTTTATACCCGTGGATTGTCCATGGGTTACCTGATTAATATGACAAGTGGGTCTTATGCCAGTCAACCATAGCCCAATAGCCCATATGAGGAACCCTAGATCCACTCCCTGATCCACCTGTACTCCCGCAGACCACAGTTGCCTCAAGTCCACAACCCTAGCAGCCACCACTATGTTGTCACCCTCTTTCCGTCCTTCGTCGCTCGGTTCCATCTGCCGGCTGTGACGACGTGGACCGGGGGTGCGACAGCCAGCCAGGCGAGGCAGAGCAGGGGAGGCAGTCAGCCGGGCGAGGCGGCGACACAACCAAGGGTGAGACGGAGCAGGGAGGCAGCCAGCCGGGCGAGGCGGAGCAGGGCCCCGCAGCGCAGGAGACACGGCCGGCCGACGCAGCGGCGAGGTGACCTGATGGGTACCCATCGGGTTCGGGCGCGGGTATGGTTCCGAACCTGTGGGTTTTCTCGTGGGCATGTTGTGGGCACGCTCGTGGGTTCAAGTATGGGTTTGACAAGTGTCGACGACTAAACGCCGGCGTCGGTGGTCCGGGAGGACCCCCTTTGGGATTTGGCCGGGGAGGAGCTGGAACAGAAGCTACGATGTGTCTAGGCCCGGTTTAACGATGGGAAAAACAGAGACAAAGATTTATCCAGGTTCAGGCCACCGCTGAGGTGTAAAACCCTAGTCCTAGTTTGGTGTGTGTGTGTGTATTAACGTTCTTAGAGATTACAAAGCCCTTTTTTGCTCGAAAGGTGTTCTTCTCCAAAGAGTCTAACCCTTTGCATGGCCTCGGCTCTCCCCTTATATACCCGGGGGTTTACCACAGTGACCGAAGGGCATTAAATGCGATAGACGCGCTGCTTACGCGGAGGGCGTGGGCATGCCATGCCGTCCGCCGAAAGCTGTTGCGGAAGGGACGTTTTGCTGACAAACCATCCTCGAAAACCAGGTCTTCATCATGAGTTGAAGTGTGCTGGAGAGGGCTTAACGGGCAAGCAACCCGCCACGGTGACAGATGCCCGGGTCCCACGGATCCAAGGGACGCACCTGGGCATGCCGTACCGTGCCTGAAAGTCGTAAAGCCTGTCAGATGATAACTGACAGGCCTTATCACGTCGGTGGACTCCCGCGTTGAGCCTGGAGTAGGCATGCCTGCTGACAGGCATTAAATGTAGCGGGCAGGCCTTAAATGCGCCCGATGAGACACGTGGAAAGGGCCCGCCGGGGCCCTCTGGAGGGCGCCGCGGATCCCCCGCCACGTGCACAGGGGGACCCACGAGGATTGCTCGGGGTCAAGGCCCCCGAGCGGTGCTCGGGGCATCCCGCCACGTGGCGCCGCGGGAGGAAACAGGTGGTGCTCGGGGTAGAGCCCTCGGGGGGCACTCAGGGCGCCTTGCCACGCGGCGCGAGGGAGGAACAGAAAGGCGCTCGGGGTTCCCGAGCTCGGGGACCCCCCCGAGCACGCATCCTCGACCACTCGCCGCACATGGGCCGCTTGACTAAAACCCGTAGGGGCCAAGCGGACACAGTGCTCGGGGGGCAAGCCCCCGAGCGCATACTCCCGACTCCCACGCCCTTTGGGTGACGTGGCATCGAGTTTGGGCCTTTGCCGACGGCTAAGGGAACTCTAGTTCCCGTACCGCCGACAACAAGGGTCAACCCGGGGAGACCTAACCCGATTGCACCTTTAGTGTGCGAGGGTGGGTTGCGGCCCAGATGCTTCTGCGCGGCACAACGGGCCGTGTGCGATGAATTAGAGAGAAGACACCCCCTGCTCGGAAACCGGGAAGGTACTGACAGATCAACGCCCCCGCATCTGGCCCATGTTGTGCAACGCACTCGGTGCCGCCGCCGATAACGTTGCCTGACAACTTCCACAGCATTGAGTAGCGACGGCAGCCAAAAGGACGATACCATCGTCTACTCTGCTCCAACCGTAGTGTGCCCGATGGCAGCAACAAAGGGGCATCCCTCCAACCTGTATTAGGCTCACAAAAATAGCTATTTGAGAGCTCAATGGTTAATTAACCAGTCAATATTGACCTTTGATCCCACATGTCATCCCCTGTGGCTTAGTTAGAGCTGAGTGAGAAAAGTATTTCTCTGTTTATTTAAATAAGGAAAAGAAAGACAATGTAAATATGGTTAAAACTTGTAAAAATCATAGAAAATTCATATGAACTCTAAATGAGATGAATTTTTTTATGTAAATTCATGATTTAATATATATTTAATGGTATCATCTTCATGCATGTTAATGCTTTAGAAAATTCAAAATTATTGATATGTTAATTAACCCTAAAAGTTTCATATAAACGTTAGAAAATTCAAATTTTAATTTTAGAACTCCAAATTGAGTGAAACCAATGGCATTAGTTTTGTTGTTTTATTCTCTACATTTTATGATGCATTTCATTCAGCATATTGTATTTAGAATTCCTACATTGATTTATTGCTCCCTTTGTTGTTTACGAGTGTTATGGTTTTTCTTTCGAGAGAACCCAGCAACGAGGTTTTTTACGATGTTGATCCCCATCAAGTTCGGGAACCATATCAGCAAGAAAAGCGTGCAACTTGCTAAAATTCCTAATTAATCCATGTCATGGTTTGTGATGAGATAATTAAGCTTGGTTGCATCATTTTGATTATTGTTTATTGCGATAGATGAAACCACTACTATGTCAGGGTTCGATGGAGGATCATGACCAATGGGTCATGATATTTATTTTAACTAATAAATATGGAACCTAATAAGTGAGACATGAAAGCCAGAGTTTTGCTTCAACAAATGGATCGATGGGTGAGGTGAGCGACACCCTAGTCATCCAATCGATGCTAGTGTCGTTGAGCTCTAACCTTCATCCAAGGTGGAAGTGTTATACAGGAGTGTTGTGTAGTCATAGCTGGCCACTTTTCGGTTTGAGAAGGAAATGGATTAAGTCTTCATTGGCTTAATAAAATGTTGAATGGAGTCTTCGTTGACTTGACATGATGGAATAATTGAAATCTTGTGTAATTTCACATATTGTTCTTGATTAAAAATATATGCTTTAAATCTGATAATTGATGGATATGATGTATACATGTTGGTGCTTATATTTCCCTCATGGTCATGGCATTCTGCATTACTTTGTGAATGAATTATTTGTGTAATAATTTATTTTCTGGCCTTATGGCATGTTTAACTTAATTGAGATGACCTTAAAAATCATCTTGCAAGTATGAAAGTACTCATGGGAATTCCACTCCTAAAATATTGCAAGTAATCCTAATGTAGACGAATACTATTATACCAAAAATGTTGAAAGTGACATCTAGTTGCATAGTTTGCTTTATCGGTTGGATGTGTGTGTTTTTTTTTACTTTTGTGAGATGGTAGTGGCCGCCATCTCAAGTACCTTTTTTGATATCTTACATTGTCTTTTGAATCTCTATCGATTTTCAAGACGATTTAATTGTAAGTTAATTAACTGCCCTGTGTATGGGATACGTACTATGTATTATATAACTCTTCTATTAGAGTTTGTGTTGTAGTGTTCGAGTTGCTATTTATGGCACTCCATACACCATGTGTCTATGATTTTGAAGTGTATGGGAAAGCTATAAAGAATTGGCGGTGTTCTCATGTTTGTTGAGCAAAATGGTTAAGGTTGAGTGACCCGCTAGCTGAGATGCTTCAGCGGGCTAGGCATGGTGTGGATATGTGTACCGAGCTTTTGAATGACCCACTAACTGTGTTGATATGGCCGGCTAGGTTAGTATGTGGGTATGTTCACTGGGCTCCTCTGAAATCATTTTATTTAACGTACTTGAGAAGGGCTCTAAGTCTTTACAGGATTTTGGAATTTCATTTGGACTCTTGTTTTGATGCGTTTCCCAATTTGCCAATGGTGACGCGTACACCTGAGGTGCGTTTGAGATGTTGGCCGGGTGTCAGACTGTCCAACGGTGATGGATGCATGTGCTCTTATACATATGGTATGTTGCGCAGTTAGTTGGGTATTTATGTGGCACATCATTCATAAATCGAGTTTAATTCTGGGGTCCTGGCACGATAGGGGTGTTCTAGATCTGGTCACCCTCGACAAGATGGTCACATGCGTTGAATCTTATGGTTCTGGTCAGCCGTGTTGATCCGTTAATGGCTATCTTGCTTGAGGTTGGCAAGTACAGGGTGATCCTCTTATTCAAGAATGGGGGCAAGAGTGCCCCAGCGGTCAACGTCCATGCGATGGTAGCTCTGTACGTCATCAACGGTGAAGATATTCAAAGGATGCTCTGGCGGCGCACAAAGGATGGAAGAAATACGCAGAGCATCACCTTTTTACAAGCTGAACCCCATCGTCCAGCGTCGTCTGGCCAATCCTCCTCCCGGGGGGTCTAACCACAA
Source organism: Stipa capillata (assembly GCA_019208055.1). Classification (NCBI taxonomy): domain Eukaryota; kingdom Viridiplantae; phylum Streptophyta; class Magnoliopsida; order Poales; family Poaceae; genus Stipa; species Stipa capillata. The sequence continues at coordinate 189,159 of JAGXJF010003318.1, forward strand.
TTGATAGATCTTTATAACTGTACTGAATATTATTCGATATTGATCCAGTATGCTTCAATTATCAATGGCCCACAACCAATAGATATTCATAATTTTATATCTCATGAAAAAGTTACATGAGCTTTAAGTCTGCACACTTATCTAATATCAATGATCAGTGATTTGAACCTTAACTCTGCTATTGATCTAATATTACATACAAACAACCAGCTAATCACGATTCGAACTTTAATTCCAAGTGATCTAATATCATTTGCAAACAATCTATCGCTCAATACAAACGATCAAGTGTCCGTCTCAATATATTTCCATACTTTTAGATACAGTACGCGTGGTTAATTCTGCCCACTGACATAATATCACGTGCAAATGACGAACAACCATGATCATAATATCACGTATAAATGATGAACAACCATGATCGACCTGCTAACACATGTGCAAACTAAAAACTACCGACCAATTCGAACCTTAATTATGCAATCGGAACAACTGATGGTACTTTGATGTTCTTACAAATAACATATTAATATATACCTCTGTCAACACTTTGGCGTAAAACAACCGAGGGTACAAAGAGATAGGACTGCCAATGCATCAAGGTCAATATACAATACCACGCAGCCACACATGCACACAGCTCAACACTTCTATTCCACGATTTTACAACATATATACTTCACAAAACAAATCATAAAATAGTTGTATACACTCGAATTGTACTGCTCTGTAAAGAGACAGCAGGTCCCAACAACTACCGATGCACCCGATGCACACTAGACAATAGCAAGCGTGAAAGCTACTTTCTGGTAAGTCACTATACACGGCTAATTACAACATTACATGATTTCTTCCATATAAATATTGGGTCCAGGAAACTCCTGTCTGAATGTTCGTCTCAGGAGCAATAGATATATCAATCCATTCTTCGCAACAGTAGCATTATTTACATATGCATTCTTCTTCGACCGCATTCTACCAAGATTGCTCGGCGTTGCCATCACCTGCATTGCTTCTTTTTTCGAAGCGTAAACAAATAGGAAATGGAAACCGGAAGGTGTCAAGCTTGTAAAAAGAAATTTTAAGTAGAATTTGTGCTACATGGTACCTTTTTCTCTTGCTTTTGTCTGATGAAGATGAGGCGGGATTGCTGTGCCAGTTCTGTTTACGTTGGTTGATGAACCAATTGTTGATCTGCTTTAGTTGCAATCCTGTTTCCTGCACCAGGCGAGCCTTGTCCTCCTCCTAAGCAAGTTACAGAAGATGCTAATCAGTAGCAGAAAAATATGGAGGTGGTTGATGATGGTATCTGTGAGCTCACATACAGTTGGGTATGGCCATTTCGAATGAGCCTGCCACCAAGCTTTCAAACTATATGATGTGTCTCCTGGGAGTTTTCCAGCTCTTCGCTTCCGAAGTATCTCTTCCCTAATATCCACAAGCTTTTCTCTGTACCCCTGAAAGTTGGCAACAAAAAAATAATTTAAATTTAGATTTTACACAAACAACCGAGGAAAATTGAAAATTTTGAAATTAGTAACTTTACCTGTTTAAGCTCATGCTTCAGCCCTTGCCTTACGCGCTCAACTAAGGATCTCTCACCCTCGGTCAGCATTAACGGACCGAAACCCATACCATCTGAGCCATCATTTCCATCAAATAGGTTGCTCTCACTGTCAACCTGATTATCTTCATCATCAGACATAGTTGCTCCAGTGCCTTCACCAGGAGATGCCCCTACAGGAAGCAAGATATTAGCGCACTCAGAATTGGCCAACATCAGCATAACTTGGTCAAATTTAGAATTCATATTGCCTTGATCACTATGAGATAGAATTAAGCCTATGTGAACTTAAACTGGCTCTAGGTTTATCGTTGTAGTTTCTCTCGAACAAAATGACCATTATTTTCTGCAGGTATGCTTCCCATGTTTAACCATACATGTCTCTCAAGCCCAATTGAAGAATGTGACATATCACTGCCAGAGCGATTTAAACCAGTTGGTGCCAACACATTCAAACATATCTGGCAACGTTATAATGTCCACAAAACATCAGGTTATCCTGGTGAAGGTCATAACTTTGGTTAGCAGCATTTTATTTTTAGTGTGCGAGTGGGCATTGGCATAGTTATTCATAGATGCATGCCCCCTGATACCCATAGGTGAGAATAGTGGCAATTGTTTTTACATATACATCTATATCCTAACAAAGTAAAAGACTATAGTATAAAGGAGAAGCTGCCACTAAATTTAAAGTCCAATATAAAGGAATGCCACTAGGAAAAAAGTCTAGCTCTATCAGTGTCTTTTGTAACCACATATCATTTTTAAGTTTCGAGAACATATTAGAAAGCCTTCTTTGTTGTGCAAAATTCCTTTAAACTGGAGAAGGGGCTTCTGGGTCTATATGGATTAGTCCTTGTTACTTCAAATTTGCAGTAATCTAAAATCAATACTGCCACTCTTTCTACTTATTGTTGCTCTCAGTTTGCTCACAGCAAACGAGATGTCAGGTCTGGTTGCGCTAGCTAAGTACATAAGTGAACCAATAATTTGAGAGTATCTCAGCTGATCTCTAGTTATTCTTCGGTTCTTACGAAGGATCACACTAGGATCATAAGGTGTTGGAGAAGGTTTGCAATCTGAATAGCCGAAACGATTCAGAACCTTTTCCACATAGTGGGATTGTAGCAATGTAATTCCACCATCATCATCTCTCAACAGCTTGATGTTCAAGATAACATCAGCTACTCCAAGATTTTTCATCTCAAAACTCTGAGATAAGAAGGTCTTAACCTCCTCAATCACCTTGAGGTTGATTCCAAAAATCAGTATGTCGTCGACATACAAGCACAGAATAACTCCTTCGCCCCCACCATAGCGATAGTACACACATTTGTCAGCTTTATTGACAACGAACCCAGCAAACGTTAAAGTCCTGTCGAATTTCTCATGCCATTGCTTGGGTGCTTATTTCAGGCCATACAAAGATTTTAATAGTTTACACACTTTTCCATTTTGACCATCTACTACGAATCCATCTGGCTGTTCCATATAAATTTTCTCGTCCAACTCTCCATTTAGGAAAGCCGTCTTAACGTCCATTTGATGAACGAGAAGTCCGTGTGAGGCAGCCAGCGAAAGTAGTACTCTAATGGTGGTCAGTCTGGCCACAGGTGAGTAAGTATCAAAGAAATCTTCGCCTTCCTTTTGGGTATAACCCTTGGCCACAAGCCGTGCCTTGTACTTTTCAATTGTACCATCAGGCCTAAGCTTTTTCTTGAACACCCACTTACATCCTACAGGTTTACAACCATAAGGACGGTCAGTGATCTCCCATGTCCCATTAGCCATGATGGAATCCATCTCGCTATGGACTGCTTCCTTCCAGTAGTCTGCATCAGGAGATACAGAAGCTTCTGAAATCGTATTGGGAGTGTCATCCACAAGATATACAATGAAATCATCACCAAAAGACTTTGAAGTCCTTTGTCTCTTGCTCCTTGTAGGAGCTTCATTGTCTATCTTCTCATAGTTTTCGTCATGTGTATGTTCAAGATATTCCATTGGAATGGAAGGTGCCGGAGTTAACTCAGATTCCTGACTAGAAGTGCTAGACATATCTCTCATAGGAAAAATATCCTCAAAGAATGTGGCATCTATAGACTCCATGATGGTACCGACTCTCATGTCAGGTACTTCAGATTTCACTACTAGAAATCTATAACCGATGACATGATGAACATAGTCCCAGAAAGACACAATCAACGGTTTTAGGTCCAAGCTTACGCTTCTTGGTTATTGGCACATTTACTTTGGCCAAGCAACCCCAAGTGCGTAGGTAAGAGAATGTTAATCTTTTCTTTTCCCACTGTTCAAAAGGAGTAATCTCCTTATTCTTTGTAGGAACTCTATTTAGGACATGACAGGAAGTCAAAATCGCCTCCCCCCACCATGCCTTGGATAAACCCGCAGTGTCTAACATGGCATTAACCAAATCAGTTAGAGTGCGGTTTTTCCTCTCAGCAACCCCATTTGACTGAGGTGAATGGGGAGGCGTCCTCTCATGGATTATACCATGTTCCTCACAGAATAGGTTGAACTCATTCGAAAAGTACTCTCCACCACGATCTGACCGAAGCCTTTTGATTTTTCTTTCAAGTTGAGTTTCAACTTCTGCCTTATAGATTTTAAAGTAGTGTAGAGCCTCATCTTTCGTTTTCAAGAGATATATATAACAAAATCTAGTGGAATCATCAATCAACGTCATGAAATATTTCTTTCCACCTTTAGTCAACACACCATTCATCTCACAAAGGTCTGAATGTATGAGCTCCAATGATGCCAAATTTCTTTCCTCCGCGGCCTTATGAGGCTTACGAGGCTGCTTAGCTTGCACACAAGCTTGGCACTTAGAGCCTTTGACTGAGGTGAATTTCAAAATTAAATTCAAACTAGCAAGCCGCGTCATACAACCGAAGTTAATGTGACAAAGTCGTGAATGCCAAATATCAGTTTCATTAACACTAGAGCAAACATGGTTCACGACCTTATTACAGAAATTTGATAGAGAAAGGCGGAACAGTCCTCCGCACTCATAACCTTTACCAATAAAAAGTCCATACTTAGACACGACAACTTTATTGGACTCAAACACCAACTTAAACCCTTCTTTACAGAGAAGGGAACCACTAACGAGATTCTTATTCATCGAAGGGACATGCTGCACGTTCTTCAGCCGCACGATCTTCCCCGAAGTAAACTTCAGATCTACCGTGCCAACACCACGAACAGAAGCATGTGACCCATTCCCCATTAGGACGATAGAATCCCGAGCGGCCTGGTAAGAAGAGAACAAGGAAATGTCAGCACATACATGAATATTAGCACCGGTATCAATCCACCAATCAGTGGACTGACTTACAGAGAGTACAGTAGGTAAATTACCGTACCCGGTTGCTCCAGCTTCATTGTTGCTGACAGTCACATTGACAGATTTGGAGTTCTGTCCTTGAGAGCCTTTCTTGCCTTTGCGGTGTTTGCACTGACTAGCCCAGTGACCAACCTCACCGCACACATAGCGTGGCTTGTTGTCCTTGTCTTGCTTCTTCTTCTTGAAGTTGGCAGTCTGAGAGGCTTTGAACTTTCCCTTGAACTTGTGGGCGTTCTTTTGCACCATGTTAGCGCTGGACTGTCCCTCTGTTCCCTTAGTGTGTGTGTCCTTTGCCCTCGCCTTCTCTTCTACATCCAGAGACCCCACAAGATTTTCAACAAAAATCTCTTGTCTCTGATGTTTCAGTGAAGTGGCAAAGTTCCTCCAAGACTGAGGAAGCTTAGCGATAATGCACCCCGCGACAAACTTGTCGGGTAAAACACACTTGAGAAGTTCGAGCTCCTTGGCAATGCACTGTATCTCATGAGCCTGCTCGACTACAGAACGGTTTTCAACCATCTTGTAGTCATGAAATTGCTCCATGGCATACAGTTCACTGCCAGCATCTGTTGCGCCGAACTTAGCTTCAAGCGCATCCCACAGTTCTTTGGCATCGCGTATGTGTAAATACGCATCCACCAACTTGTCTCCGATCACGCTTATAACGCCACCCACAAAGAGGACAGTGGCATCCTGGAATGCCTTCTCCTGTTCAGGAGTAAGCCCTTCCGGTTTGCCACTAGCCACCCAGTAGACGTTCATAGCAGTGAGCCACAAGATGGTTTTAGTCTGCCATCTCTTAAAATGCACACCCGTAAACGGGTTTGGTTTCAGTGACGCGGCAAAACCAGCAGTCGAAAATTGCCTAAACAAATAAGGTTTTTGGATTGTTGAAGTAATTAGCAATTTTCGAATTAATCTAATCCAGGAAAGTATCATGACACATGCGCAGATGATATAAACCAACTCAGGCGAACTAGACATGCAACTCCAAACTAAACAACAGACTAGTATGTCTATCTCACTTGCATCAAAAGCAAAACAGAACCACAGAAGGCTTAGGAGCACATACGTGGGAATAGCAGCAACGAACGATCCAGTGTTGGCGTCAGTAGCCATGTCGATGAAGTCCTCGTAGTCGAAGCAGTCGCCCGACGACGAGGAAGCAGTCGAGGCAGTCGTGCAGTTGTCGATCGTAGCCGAAGTAGTCGTCCGACGGTGAGGAAGCAGCGAGCAGTCGCGCCGAGACGCTCCCCAAAAACTTTATCGCCCCTCACCCGGTACAGGTTCTCGAGAGACGGGGTTCCGGAGGCCTGCTCTCCCGTGCAGCCGTGTACGCGGTCGCCGGGATGGGAAAAACCTGAAAACAGCGGCCGTGGAAAGCGTGCACGAGGAAGCAGATGCAATCTGAGCCCGACGGCTAGGGTTGCTGCTCCTCCTCTTATAGCCGCTCGGGGGACGTGGGACACACGACTCCTCGTTCGAGTCGGTAACAGTCCCACAATTCGATAAGCACGGGTAACGCATCCGTTAACAAAAAACTCTGTCCCGAGTGGCAAAAAATTCACGCACAGATTTAGCTTGGCTCGACCACGAAACACGACGCGCGCGCGCGCGCGCGCGACGTGGCGAGGCGTGCGGCGGAGGAGGAGTGCGCGTGAACTAGTGCTCTTCTCAAGCCTCAAGGAGGTGGGCAACACAACTCCTTATAAGTTGGTCTCTCTCCACCTCCACTAGCAATATGGGACTAAACTTCTACTCATGCCATCCAACTAAATGGGCCTTTGAGATTTTCAGGAATTAATTGGAACATGGGCTTTAGGCGCATTAATTCTAACAGTATAAGCTTCGAGATCATGCGCGTTGGGAGAAGAAAGGCCAGCTTCGGGCAGGATGGATCAGGGTGACTGCGAGACGTAGACGCGCGGCTACGCACCGACCTGCTTGGCTCTAGTGCCGCCCGCCTACCCGCTAAGCACCGCTGCATTGCTGGTGGAGCCTATCTGGTTGGCCATTTGGGCGCATCGAATAAACCTTTTTTTTACGGAATGGCCCAAGACTCAGGGAGCAGTGTGCAGTGGAGAGACCAGAAGAAATGGAGCACCATGCTTTTTTTTCCCCTTATTTACAATGCAGATTCTCCAAAACCTTTTCTATGAATGTATATACAAAATACAAAAATAATATACATAACTATTTTAACAAAATTATGGATAGTCAGCTGAATAAGCCTGAATTGAAGTAACGCCGCCCATGATGGTCCCTATGGACGTTGTGATTGTTTTTCTCAATTAAGACCTGAAAATTTGGTTAACCTGCTGAGTAATGATTGTTGGGTGTTAGAGCACGGCAACTGTTTTTTTTTCCCTTCCATCAGGTGGCAGCACTAGCACCAGTGCCTGATATGGTTTGTAGTTCCATTCCATGATCTCTGACGTGTACAATACTACAAGATAAGAATTATAAAGCTGAGACCCGGCGTCTGGTCCATTTTTGTTTGTTGTTTCTTTAAACGAGTTGCTCTGAATCCCTGTCCACTATCCACTTGGCGGTAAAAGCCATCAAAGAGGATGGGGCAGATGAGACTGGAAACGTGATATTTCCGGCGACTGGTCCGGAAAGCAGGACAGGACAGCGACGAGAAACGAAAAATAAACTATGCGTGCAGGGGCCCACCGCCCGGACAGAGAAGCGACCCGGCGTCCAGCCGGATCTCGACGCGTCAGCGCCATTTTCTGGCTCCAGCTCGAGGCTGGCAACCGTTTTGTACTCGTGATGATGCTTAATCATGAGTCATTTATCCCCTAAGACCTCGTGCATCATTCTTTTTAGAGATAACATAACTCATAGACACCTGCACAAACGGCGCCATACGAACCTGCTGATGCAACTAGAGACCGAAGTTGTCGAGCTTAAATTAACGAAGTCGTTATACGAACCTTGCCATCAACAGATAAGTCACCTGCTGTTAAAAGAAAATTATACTTTGATAAGACACAGGAGCGGATGAGCAGAGATATAACAATCTACATTAACTATCCAAGCAATATTTCATTCTCTCTCGTGGTATTTCTTTTAATAAATCATGATTTATTTAGCATAATAAATTAGGTACCAGTCACGACTTGCACATCGATAGTAACACAAGATCAAAGGTTATAAGACTGAGAGGAAGGTAGAGGAAATGCCAAAATGTCTTTTGGCTCCAATCCTCGAGTTAGGACTATGACAACATATCTAGTTATACCATGGTTTAGATGATACCGTGATACTTCGTTCACAAATGTAAGGTATGCATGAAATTTAAGGTTTAATTGACCAATAACTAAACTAATAATATTAAATTATATGATACAAAAGTGGTATTATTGGATTCATATTCAAATACATTTTTAAATAATATTATTTTTATATTATAATTTAATATTATTGGTTTAATTGTTGGTTAAAGTTAAATTTTAAATTTTATATACGTTTTTCCGTTTATGGACGGAGAGAATCCTATATTTAAAAAAAGTAATGCAAATAGTCATGATAAACTACGAAAGCGGTTGAAAGCTGTTCTTCAGCCACGCTTTTAAGGAGGAGAACAGCGTCCAAAGATACCATCATCACTGACATCAACCCGTCAGAACAAGATTTTCACGCAGAAACACCGCACCCTCGGTCCACCGAACGCCGTGGGAGGGGCCCGGTCACCTTCGTCAAACACACCGGGACCGTCAGTCCACGACCGGGCCGCAACAGGCAACCCCCACCGCCGCAGGCCCGTCGCACCGGCAGCAGCAACGCCAAGCCCAGCCGGATCTGCAGCTCCCGCCGCCACCGTTCACTGCAGCCCCGCTGCAGGACAACAACGGCGTTACACCAGAGCCTCCACTCACCTCCATAGCACGCCGCTGCCCCGACGCCCCTGGCCAGATCTGGAGAGAAACAAGGGCGCGTCCCCCCGCTCTCGATCTGGTCATCCTCGCGCCCCGTCCAACAGCTGCACCGGGCAGGAGCTCCAGCACCACACTATCGCAGGTCACCGACGGAGCCGCAGGGCCACCAGATCTGCGCCACCCGAACGCACAAGCGGCCGCGCCACCAACGCCTCGGAGCTGCCACACACCGTGCCGTTCGTCGCCCACAGGGAGCCGCTCGCCACACGCCACCCTAGAGCATACCCACCGCCCGCCGCGATCACTGCACCGAGCCCCTCGCAGCGCAAAGACACCACCTATAGTGGCAACGCCGCGGCCGGCCTTGCCAGCCCGCCGCCGAATCTAGAGCTCCTCTCCCGCATCGCCTAAGCCCCACGAGCCGCGCACCACCGGACCTCCACCGAGCCGCCGCGCCGCCCGTGACAGCCCCCTGGGGACGCCACCCCGGGCTCCGAATGCCGCCGCTGCTTGCGAAACAAATGCCGGCCAAATAACCCTCCATCACCTTCGAGGCGGAGCCCCGCCGCCACCGCGGCAGTCGCCGGCGGCAACGGCGGCGGGGAAGGGTGAGGGAGCAGGGTTCTCTAGCGGCTAGGGTTGGGCACCCCGGTGCCGCCAAGGGAACGGCACGGGAGCGGGTGTCTTCACCGGATGAGGCAAGATGCTGATGCACTCTCAACTCAAATCTGAGCTCAAGACAATTTTATTAACTCAAATAATTGTTACACTATCCACTGGAGAAGCCAGAATAAAGTCAGCAGGGTCATCCGTCCAAAATGACGACTGTTTAACAGAAAAAGAATATTTATCTAAAGCATCAGCTACTTGATTTGTTTCTCTTGGACATTGAACAAAAGTTGCCTTTCCGATGAGATTAAAAGATCGCCGACGACGAACTCAACATATCGTGATTAATTAATAGCAATATACTCACATAAGTGATTAATTAATAGTAAGAAACAAAGATAAGATATATTAAAAGACGAATCACACATATGTATTGGTTTATATGTCAGATGTTTAGGTATAATTTCGAAGACTCCATCAAGTTAATTAACTATTGTCTGCTTTAATATAACTATGAATGTACTTCCGATGTGATCCACTAAAAATAGATGAACAAAGAGAGAGACATATTTAAGAGAAAGAAGGAAGATATAATTATATTTTAGATTTATATGCACATGTCATATCTTTAAAACAGAACTGCGAATTTGCGTTTTGCAAGGGGGTGTTACTACAACACAATGCAAGTCGTACCTGCAAAATGTGAAATTGCCTAACATTTGGGGGTGGCAATTCTTGGGCCTTGAACAGTTCGCTACTTGATTGGTGAGGCCGAAATCAACCTGAGCCGGACCATGATGACCCATGTAAAAGTTTGGGCTCGATCACGATCAGGCAAGACCTCTTCTTTTCTTGGAAGTCCTCTCGCGCTTATGACCGAGCTTAGCGAGCTATCTGACATGGCTCAGTTCTCCATACTTCTCTTTTATCCACCAAGACATTTGTTTTTATTAAGTAGACCTCGTGAGGATGCTAGAGGTTAGCATGAGGGACAAGCTGGAGGCTTGGCCTTCTCCATACCAATCAGACTGAACTTTGTTTCTGTTTATCAGTCTCGTGGAAATGAAGTTGGGAGCGCGAGCTCCACAATTCGAAAAAAAAAGCATCGCCAAGACAACTTTTAGTTTGCTTGTCAGCTCTCTCATTTGTTACCTGTGACGGGGGGGTCATGTTGATGCATGAGTAAAGGTTAGTTGGCAAAATAGCACATACGACTAGCTTGTAACACATCGTGTCTAAAAGACTTAGCCTTAACCAGTTACTCACACTTCAAAATTCACCGGATTTAACAAAATAACATAATCAGTTTCCGTAGATTACTGTGTTTAGATGCGCCAAGCTACATAGTCTAAAATTCAACTGCATAAAATCTGCCTTCTTGATACAGAAGCACAGGGGTAAAAACTCCAAAGAAAAAATAAAATCGGGTAGGGTGGAACAAATCCTCCCATCTGCTTCTACAACACCACCACTCATCAGACCGGAGGATTTGCAGATTTGCAGTAGCGGCGTTAAACTCTACTAACTTTCAACAACTTATCAAGCAAACTGCAGTATGTCCTTCTTTAGCTTCTTCATGCAGGCATGGTCAGAGCCCCTATAGACAGTTAATTTATCAGATTAGCGTCAGACGCCCGCGGTGATAACCGGGAGCCATCAGGGAGCTGCTGATCCTTCGGCGATGTCCTGCACTGGAAGGTTGAGATCCGGGAGCATGAAGCCGTTTCGATCCTCCAGATCGGCCGCGTGCTGATGATCATCCTGCGCGTTTCTTTGCTGCTCTTCCTCGGATCTGATCCCGTTTCGCTTTCTCGAGGAATGCTCTAACCTTATCTGCAAAATGGTGAAAAGAAAATGTTACTAAAACATACTTCTCTTAAATGGATTTACTCAGCACCGCAATAGGCAAGGTAGGATAGATAATCTGCACGGCTATATACTAAAAATCAGCTGACTAGCTAGCCCGGACAGAGACAGCAGTGCGTGTACAATTTGCGCATGTCATATTATCCTTGTCCTGCTAGTCCCCGTTTTTCTTTTTCTTTTTTTAGCTCTGCGATTGTCACTGAGACAACGAGGCGACTAGGCTCTGAAGGGAATTCATCATATATGGAGACCCTTGTCCGATTTAGGAATTCTACCATTATATGGCATTAATTGGAGGCAGAGCTGAAAAATGCCCAATGCGCTGCCACCATGATCAACGCGTTAGGAATTAAACAACCTGAAAAGGACTTAGCAGATCCAGGATATTTGCCATTACAATGGCCGGACCTAGCATTCCCTCACACACATGGCCATTCAGTTGGTTGGCATAATAGGCACTACAGTTCTCTGTGTTGACACTTGACACCACACACTACAAGTTAACCGGACCAAACGAGATCGGGTAGCCCAGGCTGTAGTGCTACTAGTTTTTGAAGGTTTGTAGTGGTACAAGTAGTATCTTCTTTCTATAATTGCGGAGCAGAGACAGCAGGAGGTGCAGTGGCACGCAAGAGCAGGGATTTAAAGAAGGCCACGGGATTATCATGGCCGGGATTCGGGTTGGTGTGGAATATGCTACAGGTAGCGTGGCAACTTGGCGTTCTTTACTGGGGAAATGATTCTCGTCAGTGCACGGCCAGTGAAAACTGAAAACGAAGCATGAATGAGCAGTGGAACACTCTTCTACCACTGTTCATCCATTTGCACAAATAGTGCCGTCAAGTGGCCACCCCAAATACTACAGGAAAAGATAATGGGAGCTTCCATCTCGAGAAAAGGAGGAGTCCATGTGTTTGAGACATCTCCAAAGCAAACAGCTGCCACGTGCATGCTCCATCCAGCATCCTTAGCCTAATTGATAAGGAAGATCCACATCATCATCATAGGCATTTTGGCTAATATGGCTCTTGAGTCGGCAACAGTCCCTTTCGGCGAGACGAGAGACTCCAAGTGGGCCCAGCACTCCACCCGGCCCTACGCGCAATGACACGCGCTCCGTTCACCACGCACGATACGTCCCCAGCCGGCAAAGATAATCCGGGCGGTCTTGAAGGAAAAAAAGAAAAATAAAAACTTAAATCGACATCTTAACCTGCCAAAAGCCTATCAACATCTAAACCTGGCAAAAGCTTATCAGCTCTTTTTTTTCTTTGGTTTGAGAAACAAAGCTTATCAACCGTATCGGTCACAATCCGTTTTTTCCAAAGGACAGATGGTGGCTGAGAGGGATGTGAAATGAAGCTCACAACCAAACCAAACCATGCTACTACTGTACTAGTTCATCGCAGCACTGAAAGAACTATCAAGGCATCCAAGGGAGAAGCTAAAAAATATGGAAGGGCATGATACTAGGGACCGCTGCTTCATTGGGAGGCTCAAGGCGCTCTAGTTTTAGCGAGTCGGAAAGGTCGTCACTTCACTTATGCTTCAAGCTATGTTTTGACCTTATGCTTCAAGCTATATATACCAACTGCACAAGCGATTTTCTTTCTATGTGTTTATGATTGCACACACGAGTGAATCCCAACCTGGAAGCATACGGTGGTGCACGAAAAGGGGAAGGAGTTAAGATTGGTGTTGGTGGTATGCATGCCACTGACCTCTAGTTCGCCGTTTTCCTTGGACAGCGCCGTGCAAGCCCTCTGCAAGGACTTCATCTCCTGTTCCAGATAAGGAGATACAAAATTAAGTACAATTAGCTGCGAATACTACTCGATACGTACGGAGTATCATAGGGAAGAACTAATCACCTCACAGAGGCCAGCGTTCTCCACCGTCAGGGACCGTACCAGCTGCTGGACCTCCGGGAGCCTCTGCAAATCACACACCAGTGAGCAAGTTCAGGCCAATTCAAGCCACAGGCAAAAAAATAGATGTGAACTTTTTCTGTGGCATTAAAGAAAATTTCTTCTTTTGTCTATGAAATTTGATATCGTTCGTCACAGGACAGGACAGGACCGACCATCCGGTGGTGCGGATCTTTTTGGGCAGGCGGCCTTTATGGCTTTTGTCCTTTGGATATCACTTTCGTTTGCATCGCTCTCGCTCTCCTGGAGAGCCTTTCCAATGGCAGTGCTTGCACCAGACCCTTTATTCCAGGCTAAGCTACTACAATAATCATATTCTTTTGCCATTTGAACAGCTTTTCTCTTGCGACTGGGTGATGACTGACTCTGTCTATGGGGACTAGGCCAATGACTTTCTTTTGCCGGGCATGTCCAGACGCGTACATGATGTGGTAGCAGACGAGGTAGTCTGTATGTTGGTGAATTTCATTCAAAGTTCAGACTCAAAGCTGCATGCCTATGCCCATGCTACGGTCAAACTTACTTAATAGACTAGTAACTGAGCAGCAGTAGTGCGACTAATGTGCTGACAGTGCTGTGTTGGGGTTGTGTGGGTGAGGGAGCTCAGTGGCTTACCATCTTCTTGCGCGAGAGCTGTCCGGCGGGCCGGGGCGGCGGGACCGGCAGGATCGACGACGGGCGCCGTCCTCCTCCGGCGGAGCCCACCTGCAACAAGAGAAAGAGAGCGCATATGCACGCGAACAGTTAGCTAGCAACGGAGATCGATGCTGGTAGAAACAGACAACACGACTAGAGCCTGCAGCCAACCCACACCAGTCCAACCAAACGCATGCATGACAGGTGGGGAAAGCAACAAGGGGACGCATGTTCTTTAACAGAAGAAAAGAAATTCCAGGTAAGGAGGGAATGATGAGAAGGACCAAACTAACTCCCACCAAGATTGCCCCCGTTGCATTACTCCATTAGCCAATCACATGAAACACATTACGACACTATATACGAAGAGAAAAATCAGCAGTGAGCAACCTGCTCATCTGTCATCTTATCTCCATAATGAATGGAAAATGTTTTTTCTCTTCATCTGATGTCCCCACTTCCACGCTGCCTTTTCGATGGAAACATAGCTCACCTCACCTGTCCAAGACGGTGACAGGTGGGGCCCGTGCAAGGTCTCCTTTCCTTTCCTTGCAGAGGAAAAGCTCGGAAAGAGATACGCATCATCACACGCCGGGAGGTGGGCCCAAAAGGACATGTCTGCTTGGCCACAAAAGTACGTAAAAAAAACTATAGGCACTGGCAAGCGGGACCGCGCAATACACACTGACACGTGGCGGCAGCCAAGTGGCTAGAGGCGTGGTGCATGTACCGTCCCTCTCCGTCCCCCGTGTATGGCGCCACGGCCATACGCGACGCGACGCGGACACAGGCGCGAGCCAATAGGCGGCTCCCACGTGGAACACCCGTTTCTCCGACGCATGCCCACCAAACGCCGCCCCGGGTTTGACTCGGTATCACACTGAGGGCTGGGCCACCGCAAACACGATTTGAGGAAACCGAACGCACGAACCGGGGGGATAAGGGGAGGATGAAATGACCAGATTACCCACGGATATTAGATTAGACCAGTCCCGGACGAGGCGAGGGCAGTTTAGGGAGGCAATGGAAGCCGCAACCGCGGCTCGGCTCGTGGTTGGATTGAGTGGCAGCCGAACCCCACGCCAACAACCATCGCGAATTGCCACGACTGCCCCTCCCCCTCCAAGGTAGGAGTCAACCGCGCAACACCGTATATGTGGTAGAATGATGATGCTATCCGCACGGCACGCGAAATAAAATTCCACGGATTTTCCACTCACAAGTGTGCCACCCGAGAGCAGCCACCAAATCAAGTTGTCCAAAAAATGTAAGCAGAGATCTGCGAAACCCCCGAGCCGAGAGTTTTGCCAGAAATAACATTCGGATTAAAGTCGAAAAGAGGGAGCAAAAGATGAGATTAAGGAAAAGGTCGTGCGAACAAAAAGCGGGTGCGTGAGGTGAGGGAGAGGAAAAGCGACGTTTCATCGAGAAGTCATCGAACTCGCTGCTGACACGTAGGGGCAGTTTCGTCAAACCAGGAAATGGAACGGAAAGCAAGCAGCCAACCACGCGACGGGTGAGAGCAGTGCGGGGAAGAAACCCAGAAGCGCAGAGGAACAGGAGACGGGACGCGCGCGTGTACGTACCTTGGCCGAGGAAGGTGGGGCGATGGTGGGCCCAGCGTGTCGGTGGCCGACCGCCGGCGCAGCCGGTGGCGAGCAGAAGCCGCCTTCCTCGCCGCCGCTCGTCGACGCGCCGGACCCGGAGCCGCCGCTGTAGTCGAGGGGAGACGCCGGGCTGCCCCGCGCCCACCTCCCCTTCGCCGCCGAGCCCGACCCCGACGGCGAGCGGCGCCGCGACCGCTTCCCCCGTGCCACCGCCGGCCATGCCAGCTCCTCCTCCTCCTTCGTCACGCCTTCGCGGGCGGCGGGTGGCGTGCTCCAGGGCGGCGTCCAGCCGGCGAGGTCGGCCGCGCGGAGCGAGCAGATGATGTCGGCGGCCGCGGCCAACGCGCCGCAGGCCTCGGAGTCGGAGGAAGCCATGGCGGGCGCAGTGGATACGCGCGAGAGGGGAACGGAGGCGTGGACTAGAGAGAGAGAGAGAGAGAGAGAGAGAGGAGGGGTAGGAGAGGGGCGTGGAGGGCGAACCAACGCCACGGCGTGGCGTCCCGGCCTTTTAAATGGCGGAATAAAAACACACATTTTTGGCCAATAAAATAATCCAACCTCCTCACCGCCTGTCCGCCCACTGCTACACGCCTTGCGGCGACCCCTCGCGCCACGTCCTCCCCGCACGAGCTACACGACCGAAGCTTACACGTGGGGTCCTACAATATGTCCCGCATGTCAGCGACCGGGTGCGAGGGGTGTGGTGGACTAGCGAGACGCCGACCCGGTAGGAGTTGTGGTCGGTCGATCCCGACCGCGACCGGGCCTTTTCCGCCCTTTCGCGTACCGTGCAGCAGCAGCGCAGGAGGTAAATGACGGTGATGCCCATGGTGGGACGTGGTGTCAGCGGGCGATGGGGGAGGGGTGGTTTCGTAAAGTTGAGGCGTAGGACGCAAAGATAGGATGAGTGCTCGGGGACGGGGAGGGGGAGGGGGAGGGGGAGGGGGAGGGGGAGGTGGCACTGTGGACTGGGTTTCCGTGTGCGATGGGTGTGTGCTATAAAAGCGCCTGCCGGTGGCACTGTGGACCTTGTTTCTTCTTACGCAGTCGAGATTATCTCTCCCTTTTAGAAACAAGTTGAGTAACAACTTGTTAGAGATACTCCTACTCTAGTTATGCAGCTGGAGTACGTAGTATATTGGATAATGATATATGTGGTTGGTTTGGTTCCCTGGTCATGTGTTCTGTAGCTGCAAGTGGGGCCTGCACGCACCCGTTCGAAAAGGGCATGGTAGGATTTTTTTTTGAAAAAAAAACTCGAAGACATTTTTATATATGATAAAAGTGAAGGATAATATACATAAAAGTCCCTAGAAAAACAAGAAAAAACATCAAAGCCTCAAGGGCCGTCTTCCTCGAGCGCCATTGGAGCCTTCGCCAAGGATATGATGCAAATCCACCGGTTGGCTTGGCCGATACTTAGGTTGGCCTGGTAATGGTCGGAACCCCAAATCGAATCCAATCTAAACTGGGCAAAATTAGTCAAACCAACCAACCTAATCCAATCCAATTCACAAAACAAAATTTTCAACCCAAACCACATCAAACTTTGGGCGACTTCCACCCAAACCAAACCAAATCATTTCATCACGGCGGATAAAACCAATAGCTCAAACTGAACCAACCCATGAATATTAAACCGTCGGCAACACATCAGCAATTGAGCATACAACCAGCCTTATACATGAATCGACAACACATCAACAACGCGGTCGGCAAGCATGGCCTCAAATGTCGAGTGCCGCGTGTACAAGTCTCCCTACGACTGTGACCTGCAAGCAGAAAGCAGTGTTCTTGAAGAGCCACATAACGTTGTTCGACGCGTAGCAATCGTTGCATGGTTGCAGCCGCACCGGAGAAGCCCGCACCGCCATGATCTCACGCAATGGTCAATGACCATGTCATGGACACCACCATCGGCGTGGTTGTGTCTCCGAATGCCGCTAGCGCGAATAGCCATGGCCACTATGCGCGTCGCACGGCCTGTTGCCACGAGCTCAACTTGATGACGGGAGGAGGAGCAGCCGGCTGCCCCACTCGCTGCCCTTGCGTCAAAAGTTCCGCACGATGTAGCCGCCAACAAGGAAGTGGTCCCGCTTGCCATTCGCCGCCCACGCCGACAATGACCGGAGTCACTCAAAGAGGTTCTCTTCGAGGATGTTACGGACGCTGTTGCTAAACCCTCATAGGTATCGGCAGACGATCGATGATGATGGAGAGACGAGGAGCAAGAGGCTAAAACCGCCACAGGAAACATGGGTTCTACCCAAAGGTTCAAACCATTTCCTCTAGTGAAAACTAAATTCAACATAGACCGCTCCAAGCCATTTTATCAGCATTTCCAAACCGACCCAAACTGGCCAGCCTTTTTGAACCCATCTAAAGCCAAACCATTAGTATACCCAATCTATTCAACTCCAAAAAAACCGAACCGCTAGCGCCCTGACCGATAGGGTTGCTACTTGCTAGCTAGCCTGTGCAGCATTCTGGCCAGTGTTGTTGCTGTCCCCTGTCTTTTAGTTTTCTCTGCCTGGGATGTGGTACAGTATTGTACGCGTTTTTTCCCGGTGCCCTACTCAACGACGCGGAGTACTACACACTCGATCAATCGCCGTATTGCTTGAAAAGAAATCTCTGGCTCTGCGACACAAAAAGAAACAACGAGGAAGAAACTTCATTGGGATTCGATATACTATCCCCGTTCATTTTCAGATTCCGTCTGAAGTCATCCTTCTTGATATATGCAGAAAAGTTTTTAGATCCGTTACTGCAAATATGGGTTCTAGAAAATCATACTTTTATCCTGGTATAATTTATACTAACATGTAAATAGACAAGATAATGACCAAATGTGTATATCAAAGGCTATGTCAGTGTGCACAACAACCTTCAAAAGATTGTGCACAAGAAGTAAAAAATTATACTGTACGTGTACTGTTGCTTAGGCACGCTGATCCGTAGTATTGTAAGCTCTGTGCATGCGTAGCTTCTAAAAGACGTTCTCATGGAATATGGCTCTTCATGCGGTCGTCGAGATAAGACAGCTAAAAAATGTCTCCTTTACTACATGTGCAGGAACCGAAAGAGGATAGAGATAGGGATCGAAGATTTTTCTTCCTTCAAAATTCCACTTTGCCATGGAGAGGGACGTACGTGATCACTGATAAGTACTCTCACAGGTCGCACCCATCAGAAGAATCTGATCGGTCAGCTAGTAATCTAAGAACTCTTGAGACCACGAACATATCTCGAATTAATTTAAATGTTATGTTAATCTATATACATGTTACACTGGGTAGTTGGGTTACATTTTGTTAATTAGGCACGGCAAATCAATTGTCCAACCGTTTAACCGGTTCAAGAGTTAATATACATGGTACACGTGATATTCCTGGAAATCGAAGTATTCCAATTCTTTTATGGAGCTGAGCACCTGTAAAGCGCAGTCTGAACCAAAAAAACAAGCCCAGCTGCACGCTGATTTAGCGATTAATTAGTTATTACTCGCTACCAAACAAGCACCTGTGACCGCAAAGACAGCGGAGCTACTTGTAGATCAGATAGAGCGGCCGCTATAAAGAAATGAGCGCAAGTGGATAATCCGATAGAGCCATATACGGGGATAAAGAAAAAAAAGGAAAAAAGAAACAGAGGAGTCACTAGCAAGTTCTTGGTCGGCCCATGGTTACTGGGTCGCAAAAGGGCCATCAATTATGGGCCGACCCGTGCAATATTAATTTGTCCTGGCTAATTGCCCGTAGGCTCTGTTTCTAGAGGATTAGTGGTCCGTAAGACAGGCATAAACTTCAGAAACACTGCTAAGAGGCCCTTTTTGGGCTTCTCCACCAGTACGAGTATTTTCACTCTCAAAAACAGTCATTTTAGAAGTAGGCAAAAATATTAAGAATGTAAGTAAAATACTCCCTCTGTTTCAAAATGTTAGTTCTTTTAGTTTTGTCCTAAGTCAACATTTTTTAACTTTGACCAAGTTTATAGAAAAATGTACCAATATTTATAACACCAAATAAACACATTATGAAACCATATCTCATGATGAATCTAATAAAACTAATTGGGTGTTGTAAATATTGGTATATTTTTCTATAAACTTGGTCAAAGTTAAAAAATGTTGACTTAGGACAAAACTAAAAGAACTAATATTTTGAAACGGAGGGAGTATCAATATTGCCTTCAATAAATAGATGTTGCATGCAAGCGCAATGCAGTCACATGAGTAATTTATTTTTTTCTTGATGACATTAATGAAGGACAAAGTAGAAACAAAACGATAAAAACTACAGTAAAATTACAGAACTAAAAGTATTTCGAGAAAAATTAAAGAAGCTAAAGAACGGGAGCGCTAGTGATCTGCTACTCATTTTCTCTTCTGGAACTTTTCACCACTCGGCCGGTAGCCCAGTACCGGTGATAAAACTCCGCAAGATTGAGGCTATTAACAGCTTTCTTCATAAAGATCGTCAGAGAGTACCAACTGTTCGTTAGTCCAAGTGACCGTGTAACATCAGGGTCAAGGTTGCTCGTATAGGTTAATTAATTGTGCTGCAGACATCTGCTCTAGCCACCCACCTATATGGAATGGAGTGAACTAGACGGAACGAAGAGTGTCACGACATCTCGGCCCCATGAATCCATGATATGATCACCCAAATAATCATCTCCAAATCATGGAGATATTTGAGGTGGTGTGGCGGCCTGTGGCAGGGTGGGGCTGCATGCATGTTCGGGTCTGGCGCGTGCATCGATCGCATCGCATCATTCGTGCATGGTGATGGACCGGTAGATGATATTGCCCCATGCGCGTACGTACGAAAACGAGGCGTCGTCAACCTGTTTTCCTTGATCTTCGCACCATTCGCGTCGTAGCTGCCCTAACCTGCGACACCTTGTTCTGTTATGTGCTTGCGCGCGCACCTGCTCCCGGGTGTGGCTCGGCTCGTCGTGACGCAGGCCCATACGCGCGCGCTAGAAAACTTCTGGAGGCCATCACCGTCACCGAAATGATTTTCCATGCTCTGTTTGATGATTTTTCGATGTCAGCACTAGTTAGAACGGTTTCAATTTGTAAGACGGGAAATAAACCTCATCCTTAGGTGCACATTAACCGATGAAGCTCAACCCAATCTCAAGTTTTTTTTAAATATTATTTTTTTATTCAAAAATTTTAAAAATAATATCACATTTAAAAAAATTATAAAACTGACCTCAATCGCCACCAGTCCTGATGATTAGGGCATAACCGCCACGCGCTATGGTGATAGGAGCCAATTGCCAGCCGCACCGACGATTCAGTATGGAATCGCTAAGCCACATGACGATTGACCGTAATCGCCACAGGGGATGGCGATTGGGCCTAAATTGCCAGCGGACGTGGCGATTGACCCCTCTGATTATATAGCCAGGGCGCTACCGCCATGACCATGACTCGTGGCGATAGCGCCCTATGTCCTAACAGTTACGGAGAGTAACTGCCTATCGCCATTAGGGATGACGATTGCGCCATCTCGTCACCCCCCGCGTGGCGATAGCACTTAATATCGTCGGTGCGGTTGGCGATTGACCCCTATCGCCACGCTTCGTGGCGGTTGCGCCCTAATCACCACGGCTGGTGGCGATTGAGGCCAGTTTTATAATTTTTTTAGATGTGGTATTATTTCTGAAATTTCTAAATAAAAAATAATATTTTAAAAAAACTCATCCTCTCTCAAACCGAGCCATTTAAGCTTTTTCTTACACAAAGTTCAAGTAGGATTTAGAGTAGCATTTTTTGCACCAAATATCTCCAGTGTGTGGCTCGGCTCGTCGTGACGCAGGCGCATACGCGCGCGCTCGCGTACGTTGGAGGGCGTCGGCTCAGCATCTCGGGCGTTAAATAATGTCACCCCCGACGTGAGCCCGGAACCGAACGGTTGGAGATGGTCAAAACATGGACGTATCACACATTTTTTTTTCTTCTCCGGCAGGAGGGTACGTGCAACCACTCAACTTCTCTCTTTCTCTCTCTCGGCTCTCTCGCTGTCACGGTACTGAACGGCAGTTGGAGCCAGAAACCGCGGCCACAGTGGCACGTACTACTCATAACTCAGCACATTCTAGGCTCTCTAGCTAAGCTAGTCAAAACAGAACTCCAAGATAAACAAAAGGAATGAAAGAAACAAAAGAAACAGACCCGGTTTCCTACACATTCGAAGGGATGTAGCAGCATATCGCACTACTTCGCAAAGAATCTGGTTCTGGCGACGGCCGTCGGATCGAGATCGGACGCTTGTACTGATGGTTACCTGATCTGAACTGAACTGCTTGTACTGATGGTTATGTTTAGTTATGTTACCTGATGTCGACCTGGATACGCAAAGTACCGTGGTTAGCTGTGCTAATATGGTACGAGAGGAGAGAGAGGAAAAAGCACAAGATAGGATGGTCCCTTCTCCCTTGCAAAGGACACTGGTTCTTGATGATTAGTGGTAACAGGTAGTAGGGCCACCGGCCGGCCAGAACTCGCGAGGAATTGATTTTTGGGGGAGAGGTGAGGTGATTGGATCCGGAGATAATGCGGCGGACGGGGCATTCCTCTCCTGGATACTGTGTTGCCCGCTCAAGCTCCGGCTTCTCTTGGTGTATACTCGAGCCGAGTTGATTCTTTCAAGCGCAATTTAGGTGTCAGGAATGCTTGGATTAATCCTTTTATTGGGGAGGAATTATTAGCGGCTATTTGCCGAAACTTGGTGGCTGAGCTTGGAGGAAAAAATAGAGGAAACTAAGACATGAATTAGCTTATTTAGTGAGCTCTTTTACAGTACCCTAAAATGAATATAAGCCGTTTATTTGTTCAAATCTAATGGCTCATATTATCTGGTACTCTAACTAGATTTAAGGAGTACCACATCTAAAAACTTCAAAAAAATAGCGAGTACCTTAATATTAGGGATAAAATTAAAATTATAAAAATAACTTTTCTTTTTCTCAAAAAATATTTTCTCATTTTCTAATCCCCAATTCCATTTCTCATTTTCTTTCGATCCATTTAACCCTCCGGCCGTTGCCTCCGTCGTGCTCCTCATCGTCGACGTCCTCCGCCGGCCCACGCGTCCGGCCGCCGGCGCCCTGCCCGTGGGCGCGTCCGCCGGCCGCCCGCTCCCTCCTCGGCCCCCCGCGCCCCGCCCGCCCGCCCGCCCGCGCGTGCCTCTGGCCCCGCCCGCGCACGGTTCGGCCGGCCTCCGCACCTGTGCCGTCCTCCGCACCTACGCCGGCCCGCGTGCCAGGGTGCCCGTGGAGAATGGTGGCGCGGGTGACGGCGCCTCACCGGCTCCGCGCGCGCTGAGGCGTCAAGGGCATGGCGGCGTCCGACGGCCGCGGCCTGTCCATCTGGGTCAGACCCAGATTAGTGCATAATCTCTCAGTTAATTGATGGGTCAAAAGTCTATATTACCCTTTTGAATGGACGATTAGATTTGTGTGGTACTCCTACCTCTGTTTGAGGAGTACCGGGGTACTAGAAAAATTCTCTATTTAGTAGAGTTAATATAAAAATTAGAAGGACCAAGACATGAATTAAATAATGTATTAGAGTTATTTTGAGACTCAATTACTACATTACTTTAGATAATACTACTAATAAATAGAAGTGTACAAATGTTGGGGGTATTTTACTCGAAGTGTGTTTCAATTCTTTTTAGTGACGTCCATTTACAAGTAAAGATATGCTTGGAACACAGGAACTTCACATAAAGTTTGCAAGAGCTGGCCACGATTATGCGAAAGAAACATCCGAACACCAAATACTCCTAACTCTTTTGTTTGTTTCATGCGGCCTGACAGGTCCAAAGGAGAGTTATATATGAGGAACTGAAGAAATCAAAGGAGATGCAGACATGTACACCCAAACAAGGAAATCTTTTGTCCACAACAAAAATGCCTCAAACTCTCTCTCTCTCTCCCAGAGCTGAGCTACCCTGCAGTAGCTATGCATCCTGCACATGACTCCTCTCTCTCTCTGCCACGTGGGCCCCGCACGAGCAGCCCCGTTCTCCGTGCGCCCCCAGATTAAAAGGCCGAGTGAAGAGCAGCCGTCACATCGCCGCTGCTGCATACTGTAGTAGTTCATGGACTTCTCCTTGCTCTTTTGGCATCCGGATTGTCATCTTGCCGCCACGAAGGCGCAAACTTTTGTGTTCGTGGAGTAGGATTTCTCTGCTCGCGCTAACCAAGTGAACGAAATCTTCTTCTTGTTCGTCTACCTCTGTTCGACCAGGGAGGTGGGGGAGTATGAAGATATCGGCGCCACCTCCACTGCCACTTCTGTGTTGCTCCTCCCTCTTGTTCTTGCTGCTGTCTTCTTGCTCGCTGGGGAACGGGAGGGCGGCGCCTTCTTCTCCGGGGCCTGCTTCTGTGGCCACGCGCATTCCCGCCGCCGGCGCCGCCAATGGGTCTCCCTCCTTTTCTCCGGCGGTTCCGGCGCCTCCTCCTGTTGGTAGGTGGCCGGTGTTGAGGGATCAGGCCCTGCATTTCTGGTTTCTTCTTTTGTTTGTTCTTGCTGTTTTCTGTTTCACCGAGTTTGTCATCAAATTGTTTCCAGTTCACCGCTTGCGAATTTGGTTGGAAACTATTGCTTCTTCTGGAATGGTTAAAAAGAGCATTTCTGGGATCTGCGTAGTTTTGCTCCAAAATTTCAAGAATGCTGCTTAGTATTCCAGCCGGGGAAAAAGTTGCTCTTTGTTGGACTTCAGGGGCAAAAGGAACTATTTTGCATTTTGGGATCTTACGTTTTGTTCGAATTTGAGGGGAAAACGTAGCTTTAACGTTATTGCGGTAATTTCGCTGCGAGTTTAATCTCACCAAACCTGTTCTTCCGTTAGAGTTTACTGTCATCAAACCACTCCTAGTTCAGCCTTTCCAAAGATTTTGATGTAACCTCCCAAAAAAGCTCTAACTGTTCATCTTCTCGAGTTGGCAGATACTACTTCTTGAAATGCCCAAGTACGTAATTCCCACTCCTTGAGCTACCTACTGTTTTGCAGTGATCACAGTGGTGAGGCACCACCATTACCACCGCGAGCTGGTCATCGCCACCGTCCTCGCCTCCATCGCCAGCATCATGATCATCCTCTCCACGTTATGCGGGTGGATCCTGTGGCGGCGATCTCGCGGGATCCCCCACGGCAAGGGCACCAGGAGATCAGGTCTTGCCTCGCTCCTCAGGGCTGTCTCAATTGGTTGTTAGAGTTTTTAGCGTGTTGGCTTTAGTCAGATACCTACCTGCCTACACTGTTCAGATACTGCAAGAGGGATCACACTGGTGCCAATCTTGAGCAAGTTCAACTCGATGAAAATGAGTAGGAAGGGGCTCGTGGCGATGATCGAGTACCCGTCGCTTGAGGTGGCGACAGGGAAGTTCAGTGAGAGCAATGTGCTCGGTGTCGGCGGGTTAGGTCGTGTCTACAAGGCGGTGTTCGACGGGGGAGTCACCGCAGCGGTGAAGAGGCTTGAAGGCGGCGGGCCGGATTGTGAGAAGGAATTTGAGGTGATTGTTGCTCTCCATCGTTGCTAGAAAAATGTGAGCTTGTGTGCATGTTGGGTAAATTTTTGGATTGTGGTTGTTGGCAGCATGAGCTGGATTTGCTTGGCAGGATTAGGCACCCCAACATAGTGTCCCTACTAGGCTTCTGTGTTCATGGTGGGAATCGCTACATTGTTTATGAGCTCATGGAGAAGGGATCACTGGAAACACAACTGCATGGTATAATGTCTTCTATGATTGACCCTGTTATTTATTGGCTGCAGCTCTTTCTTGAGATCTTCCAGATGGGGGAGCTTTTGATGTGCGTTGTGGTTGTCTTCAGGGCCTTCACATGGATCAGCTCTGAGCTGGCACATTCGGATGAAGATTGCTCTCGACACGGCGAGGTTCTTGTGATATCAACCCTGCACTTT
This sequence comes from Stipa capillata, assembly GCA_019208055.1. Classification (NCBI taxonomy): domain Eukaryota; kingdom Viridiplantae; phylum Streptophyta; class Magnoliopsida; order Poales; family Poaceae; genus Stipa; species Stipa capillata. Next base: position 214,571 of record JAGXJF010003318.1, read on the forward strand.
CCTTCACACTCGAGTGATGATTTTTAAATTGATGTGCTGATGATTGGCTGTTTATAATATGCATTGGTAAATTAAAACTGAGCAGGGGATTAGAGTATCTTCATGAGCACTGCAGTCCACCGGTGATCCATAGGGATCTGAAATCATCTAACGTACTTTTAGATTCAGACTTCAATGCTAAGGTACACTCCTTCAACATTTTGGTAAGGTCAACTTATTTTTCATATTGACTGCACGTCACAGTGTTGGACGGAAGTAAATATTTGTGACTATTCAGCTCTCCTTTAGTCTTTCCTTTTCTTGGTGAATGTTCATTTTTCCCTCCTCGATTGGGCAGATTGCAGATTTTGGCCTTGCAGTGACTGGTGGCAATCTCAACAAAGGAAATCTGAAGCTTTCCGGGACCTTGGGTTATGTAGCTCCTGAGTACTTGTTAGATGGTACGGCCTCCTTTTCTTCCCAAATTCTACTTCTATTTGTAGACAAAATTAATTGTCGAGGGTCGACAGCAAAATTCTACTTTCATCATGCAACCATTTAGCGATTGAGTCAAATTTCAGGGAAGTTGACTGAGAAGAGCGATGTATACGCATTTGGAGTAGTGCTTCTAGAGCTCCTGATGGGAAGAAAACCTGTTGAGAAGATGTCACCCTCTCAGTGCCAATCAATTGTGTCATGGGTACTGTGCATATTTCTTTTTACTTTGAACATACCGAATCATTGAGTAATTTGGACTGAATGTTGGAGTGTTAATTAACAAACATAGGAAGTAATCTGTTTATATGCAATGTTCATATTTCTCTTGCAATAGAGCATTCTTTGAATTTACCATGCAACGATAAAAGCTTGATTTTCACCATCGGAGCCAATATTTGAGCAATAATTGCAATTTATCTTACACTAGTAATATTTGACATGTTGATAATCACATGCAGGCCATGCCTCAGCTAACCGACAGATCGAAGCTCCCCAACATCATTGACCCAGTGATCAAGGACACAATGGATCCAAAACACTTGTACCAAGTACTTATCATGAACAACTGCTAATATTCTCAGGTTTAGATATATTTATCTTTTCAATTATTTAGGCTGATGTTCCATACCTGTGCAGGTTGCAGCAGTGGCTGTTCTATGCGTGCAACCCGAACCGAGTTACAGACCACTGATAACAGATGTTCTCCATTCTCTTGTTCCCCTAGTGCCCACAGAGCTTGGAGGAACATTAAGGGTCGCAGAGCCACCTTCTCCAAACCAAAGGCATCATCCTTGTTGAGATGTGATCCTACAAGTTTGTTGAAGCAAGGAAGAAAAATATACCGTCGACCATAGATTACTGTTTAATGTATAACTTATGTTACCTGTACTTGCTGCTTGTCTGAGGATGAGAGTTCCAACCTACTGCTAGTTGGTTGGATTGAGAGAGAATTCTGCTTTGAATAGAGTTGTCTCATAGATCTTTGCATGTACAAAGAAGTGAAGAAAGCATTTTCTTTTCTTTGGATCTGGTACCTGCTGTACAGATCTCAAACACTGTAACTCAAATTGCATTTGAGAAAGCTGTGCTTTGGGCTTCACACAGATGTCAACAGTTCTGTTTGCTGCATCAAAAAGTTGGTTATTGATTTCTGATAGCAATGGCAACATTTCCTCGCCAAAAGATAAAATAAAATGCAACAACTGCAGATGTCCATATTAGGTAGGAAAAATCATATGGTTCAATGGTTGCATTATTTTATACTGACTAGTCATGAACAAAAGGAGCAAGCAACCAAGTAAAATTTTACAAGGAACATGTCCACATATATTTGTCACTGGCGCATAGCTTAAGAGGCAGTTAGAACTCAAACTTCTCCGTTCACCTAAGCCTTTTTGTAGCTATGCTGACAAGTGACAATCTCCTCTCAACTAGAAACCATAGCTGCCTTGTGTAGTTATGCTGAAGGTAGGTACATCATGGGCGGCTATGGCGGTGAGTAACATCAAGTCTTTTTCTTGGAGATATCTCTACCCCAATGGTTCACGCAGCTAAGGTGACCTGCTCATCTGACTATTTAACTCTTATCACATGCTTTTGTACACACTGCTGCTACAGAGCAGAATCTTCCACATTTCATGTTCTCCATGCAACTTGTCTATCATGGTTGTTCTTCAATTCAGTTCATAGAGTTAACATAAATTGCTTTACATATCATCTAGAAATTGTCTTCTATCTGACTGATGTTTTCCTCATCATGCTGGATATGAGACAAATAATTCAGTAATAATGATGAAGGAAGACGAAAAAGAAATTAATAACTCAAGCTGATAACTTCTGGATGCATCTCATTCAAGCCCTGCAGGTTGGCAAAGAAGAAATGCTGGGCACTGGATGGCTTTGCTTGATAGAGAGATGGCATCTGCTTCATTCAATTGAAACAATAACTCCACATGCATGCATTTGTCAGCTTGAGCAGAGCTACTGCTGCAGTCCACAGCTCCATGTCCATCTCTTGATTAATGCTTGCAGATTAGTACATGACGATGGATGGTTGGAGCTTGCTGTTGCTGTACTTGCACTTGGAAGTCGAAAGTTTCAGTTAGCTACCTTCGGTACATGCTTTCTGCCTGCCTGTACTTGGCTCTTCCTTCATGAGCTTTACTTTTGCATTTGAGGATGATTTGACAAGTTTATTATTTCAAAAAATAAAATTTAAAATAAACTGTTACTCTCAGTCCTTGAAGTTGAAGACATCGCTTATCCACAGCCCAAATGCTCTGTGCAATGCCTCATTTGCTCTGCGCCTAGCAAAATAGATTAATGAATAAAATCCACAATGTCAACCAAATTACAGGAAATAAAATAAAAGGTAGTTGATGCAAACCAATAAAAATCAATTTGTATTAGCATATCAAATGAACACACACACACACACAAAGAAAGACCAAAAGGTTAACTATCCGAAATACTGAACTGACAGTGAAGTGCCGGTTGTTAGCGTCAGTTACGCACTGAAATCAACACGAGGAACAGGATTGTAGCCACAACCTTGAGAGTTGAGTAGGTACCAAGTAGCTGTGGTGACTGAAAACGAGATATGAGGAGGGAATATAGGAGAAACGATTGGGCCGGCCAATCATGAATGGTGCAACACAGGGACGTGCCAACAGTAGAAATGGACCATGTTATGATATGGGGTGCAACTGCCCACATAAATGAGCAATGCTATCTCATTTTTTTCCTTCGTATTTTCTTTAAGAAGAGTGAGCGATCAGCAACGTTCATTGGCACACGAAGTTAAGAGGTCGTGAGCACGCATGGCAACGACGCCACGGTGCCCTAGTTCAAACAGAGCGCGCCAAAATGAAGAGGTAGAGGAGACGAAGCCCTAGTTCAACATGAAAGAGAGAGAGAGAGAAGAGAGTAGAGAACGATAGAGACCGAAGAGAAGAAGACATGTGACCTGGATATATATACTTCTACCCCACTATGGTATGGCCATCTTTACTTCTCGAGAAAAAAAAAGGTACGTCCATCTTTACATATCTGAATTAGTTCCTCCAGAGCATCATCCTCCTCAACGAAATCTGTTAGGGGACGTGACATGTGTTGCAAATGACAAGTTTAGTAAAATGCAGATTTTTTTGAGCTAAGTAATGTAATCACAAAGTTTATAGACCGGTACGATTTAGTCTGTGCTTTTCTTTGAGCCGGCCCCATTTTTCTCTCGATTTACTTGTTGTTGGGTTGCTTTCCACAGCGACAGTTCGATTGAAGGCACGGAACTTCTGTGATTTTGTCTCGTTTAAAAATCGTGGGACACGAGAAGAGGATGGGATCTTGATATCGAACAAAAGCCCATGCGCACTTTTGTTTGTACTCTAGTGAAACGAGTCTTAAATTTTGCTTTGGTGTACGTTTTTCGGGGGGAATTTACAGTATGCCACTTCAAAAATCATGCTAATCTTGTTTAGTAAAATGACAAGGTGTGAATATTTAGAATAAGCTGCCTTTGGTATGTTTCTCATTTTCACCCTTCTAGTCTTCTAGAGAACAGAACCCATTAAGGACTGTTTCTTCCCCCTGCCGTGGCCTTTATCTGGATATGGTCTTTTGAATTTTTTTAAGCAACAATCCAATTTTTTTGATTAAGTAAAGATAGTACAATAGTATGAAGAAAGTAAAACGAACACGGACAAAAGTTACATCAATATTCTCCAAACTCGTTGTCTTCAGCTCTACTATTCACATATCGATGTTTCTACAAGCCTCTGGCGGAGAAACTGTAGAAGACAAAACCTGCACAAGTTGAACTAACCTCAAAAAGTTTGAAGAGCTACGTGAGTTAAACCGTTGAACACATCGTGGCCGGTGAAAACCCTTCCAAGGTACTTATGGGAAAGAAAATTAAGAGCACAAAAGGACGAAACAGGAGAACCATAAACCAAATTGAACTAGGCAATACCAACAGTACCACTACCGCCAAGTTAACCGAAGTGTCGTACTACAATATGCAAAATCAAGAGCTCTTGATCCATGGGACCAAAACACCACTGGATCCACTGGCATCAGCCACAAACGCCCACGCTAGGACAGAGATGGAGTCGGGAGACCTTTATTTCGTACACTGTGTTATCTATATGCCAAGTATTTGTTCGAGATTCCCCCATCTTATGGCGCCAGATTAGCTGCCGGAGGCGAGGAAGAACTGACGGGTACTTTGGTGGAAGGAACATGATATGGTATTTAGACCGAGGAATAATGCTTCAACTAGACCTAAAACTACTCTTGAAGGACATGTTTGATGGGCCTGAATCTAGTGATCCAGCCTGATACTAATGGGCCAGTAAAATGTGCCTACGAGATTTTGCACTGGTTCAATAGATTTGACAGAGAGACGACATGAGCAAGTAATCTTCGTCTATTTATTCCGTTCTCTTCAACAAACATCTCCATAGCTCAATCCTACAATTTCTCCAAAGTAAAACGAGTAAATTACCAAAGCTGCTAGCACGACTATTCATCTGACCAACAATATCCTAACTCTAGTAAGCTGCAACAGAAAAGAGAGAGAGAGAGAGAGAGAGAGAGAGAGAGAGAGAGAGAGAGAGAGAGAGAGAGAGAGACTTATCCTGACTGGTGCTAAAGATCGAGTCTGCTGCTCATAGCATCATCATCATCGTCATCTGGCACTAGCAATATATGTGCAAGGAAAGGAGAAGAGAAGCCAGCACAAAATGATAAGAATCGAAGCAACGACCTCTTGTGTTCTCGATCAGAAGGTGTAATTGTGTTGGGTCTCGCCGATGTCGAGCCCCTTGAGCTTAACCACCGACTCGACGTGCCCTTTGAGCGTGTGAAGCTCCCTTAGCCTGCATGCGCAACAATGGATCAATACCCGGGTCATATGCATGTACGTCGTAAGACCGATGCACGTCACCTTGCGATCTCGGCGCGGCGCTTGGCCTGCTCGGCGATCTCGGAGAGCTCTAGGTAGTCCTTGTTGTCATCGAAGAGGCCGCCGCCGCCAGCCAAGGAGCCTCGGCGGTCTGCAGGCCATGGAGCACTACTACGAAACATGCCTTTAGAGGCGGGTGAAAATGATCATTGGAGATGGTTCGCCCAACCGACTGTGCGAGATGGTCTCTGATAACCCCTAAGTTCACAGTCGGTTACTAAAAACCCGACTGTGATAAAAAGAGTCATCTCAGTCGGTTGCTAAAACCAACCGACTGTGAACTTAGGGATCATCATAGTCGGGCCTTTATACGAACCGCCTGTGATGACTCTGGCATCACAGGCGGGCGACGTTTTCCAACCTCCTGTGTGTCATCACAGGCGGGCGACTTTCTCCAACCGTCTCCGTCATCACATACGGGCGCCTCGTTCGAACCGCCTGTGATATTTTACCCTAGACTATATGTTCAAGGGTATCACAGTCGGTTTCTGTCTTCCACCCGCCTCTGATGTCTGTATCTAGAGGGCATGATTTTCCTGCATTTTGGGCTAGCCTCAGGTTCCGCTAGCCATGCCCTCTGAAAAATGACAGATGCACATATATAATGACAGATTCATAGAATAGAACAACTGACAGCCAATAATCACATCATAATAAAGCAACTGCATGAATAATCACATCACAATTGACAACCAATAATCACATGACTACAAAGTTCTGAAATAATCGCAAGTTTTGAAACAAACAAAGCTACTCCACTACACCTCTACCATAGAAATCGCCTTCAGGGTTTAGGACCTGTGTGTTGATGAAGAACGCAAAAATCCCTCTAATCCGCGCTAGCAAGGCTTCATCAAGTGGGCGTCCCTCATCTTCTACCTTCTAAATCTTTCGCAAATGACGGAGAGGAGAAATTATCTGACATGCAAATACATATATGAATATATATTGAAAAATAACGAACCTTGATATCTTGTTTTTTGGTGACGAAACTCATCACCTTCTCCATGTGGAGGCAAACGTAGAACCCACAAGTGTTAGTTCCTTTAACTTGTTGTTTGCACTGCAATTAGAAAGAAATGTATTGTTATATACATTGAAACGGTACTTAGCGGAGATGTGATATAATATCATATATATTACCGGAAAGTTAAATTTGTGCGATAACTTGGATCCTTTGCCCTTCCCTCCCCGAGCATGGAATTCCAAGAATGCCTTGTCAAGTATTTGCCTAATGGGCCTGAAGTCACGAGTAGAATTTATCAAAGAATCAAGGTATATCACCTTGTTACTTCTTGGTATGAGGACTATCAAAACCCAATGGAAGCTGCATATATAGATGTGTTGTCATTGGTACTACAAAATGTTGATCTGGTTTGAAAATAACCAAATAGCGGAACACATACCCAGTTTGTATGGAAACATGAAGTATTCCTTATCCTTTTGAGCCAACAACGCCTTTGTAACATACTGCAGCACAAATTCTTTATTGTCCCTAATGGCTTGGTCTGTGATCTTGCATGGGTCAAGGAAACCAACTGGTTCCTTAAGCGTCTTGGCCTCGTTATACATGTATCTACAGAAATTATAGGATGATATTATAACTAGCATAACATGCATATGTAGATATTACAATTATGATCCGAGTGAGCAGACTTACAATGTCCAGCATCTCGAGGGATTGATCGAGGGCGTCGAGTCTTAGCAGATCAAACAAGTCCTCGAAGTACACAAAGAACACCCCATTGAGGTCTTGGTGCCACAAGTGCTCCTCTCGAAACTTGACCTTGAAGCTTTGTAGCCTGCTTTGAGTGACTCCTCGAAGAATGTTGCTCTGTTCCATGTACCACTGGTGTAATCTCTGACATGCTATTGACAAGGATTTGAACTCATGCTCCGTCACCATTGGCTTTCCGTTAACGAATTTGAGAGCCAACTGCATCTTCTCAGGAGATGGTGGACCGACACTCATGACGCTCTTCGCACTCTTCGTGCTCTTGATGCTCGTGCTCTTGCTGGTTCTGCTTCTCTTTTGACCTTTTCCGCCCTTTTCTTCGGAAAGCTTTGTAATTGCCATTTCTTGGTGAGTTGTTGCCACAATGCCATGCTCCTCTAGCGGTACAACTGACTTGACGACGTCAGGGATGTTCTCATGCACCATCTCCGCTACAAGCTCCATGGGGGTTGGATTCTACTCGCACGCCTATGATGCCGACTGCGATGAAGGCTAGTCCAATAGGACGACGTCCTTATTCGGCCATTGGATCGAGGTGCCAACGGACTCTTGCAGGATGGTGATCTCGTCAGGTACGGGCACGGGCACCGGTAGGAGCTTGAAACCATCAACAACAAAGTCCACCATAATCTTCACGAAGTTAGGGCGAAGGGGCACACAATGCACCATACTCCCCGGTTCCGAAGGATGTGCCACCCCAAAAGCAGCATCAAGGAGATTGTCACCCATCACTCTGGCCATGAGCTTGCATCGAGTTGGCTCCTAGAAAATAGCGTGAAGATTTTGTAAGACATGTTCATAGTATAATTGAACAAGCGACGACAAATAGGTTTATTGTTGTTACCGTGATACGATCAACCGGTAATCCTTGGCTGCCTCCTTCATCTCCAACCAGACCATCGGATGCGCAGCTACTTCGACGGTTGCCAGGGCTCGCAGCTGCAGCAGCAAGGGCGAACTGTGCCCTCAATTCTTCCTTGATACGATCCACCTGCCTCGATACCTCCGCTCTTATGCGCTCCTCCATGGCAGCGTGGTCTATCTGTGTTGTTTGACACCGTGTCTGGCTCCTCCTAGCCCTCCTCCTGCGCTCGTATTCCTCCTCAGTCTCGGGGAATCCCTGGCGCCATGGAACAACACTTCCTATGTCTCGTGTGCAACCAGGGTGCTCGGGGTTTCCCAGTGCAGTGGTGAGGATGTCGTGTGTCCGTGATAACATAACCACATCACCTTAGGAGGGCTGAGAACTCATTTCCACCTACAAGAAGAAATTCCGACTCAGGAACTATGAGTTGTACTAATTCTATTCTTTACGTTCGTAAGGACTAAAGTGAGTGACTTATACCATGCGTTGTGCGACTTCCTCATCTGTGGGATTCGGAAATCTTGTGGTGCCGCTTGAAGTGTCAGACTTGGCACGAGCTCTTAACCAGGAATGGGCCCGCCCTTGCAGGCCTGCAAATGGAGGGGTTACATCCTTCTCCCTTGCTAGTTGGTCCTCACGCGCCCATTTCTCCTCCGCCTGTTCGTATCCCCCTATGCCGAGGTGATGCGGGTGCTTGTTTCTAGCCGACAATTCCCTCTGTTTTGCACTGAGACGGTCGAACTCAGGAGTGGACCTCATCTCAACAAATCTCCTATACACTTCTGGATCCAAGAAGCCGTACTGATTGAACGGACTCTGTCCCTTCCTTATGAATTTAGTTGTGAGCTCGCTCTTAAATCTCCTCCACGCCTTTGAGATTTTCGTGAACGTGGCCCGTTCGATGCTTTTTTCAAATTCTGGAGGGAACTGAAACCACTCCTTTATCTCCGCCATCAATTGATTTTGCATCTCAACGGTGACTAGCTTCCAGTTATCTATACGGATGTCCACCTTCTCACGCCCGAGAATCCCGTAAAATGATCGGAATTTGGCAGCCACTTTCTCCGGCTTCTTCGGGGCCCCATATCGTATTGATATTTCAGTGATTACCATGCGTCGCGTGGGTCTCTGCGAAATGGTTCTAGGTTTCCTGATCTTCTTGGGTTTTTTGGGCGAAGAATGGGCAAGCAAAGAAGCAGGCGGCGGCGATGTAGAGGACGACCAGTTTGAAGAAGATTGTGCGTCCGACATCTTGTAATTCATTACTAAGATTATTAACACTAAACTGAAGAATTACCGTAAAAGGCATGTAAAAGAAAGGCCACAACTATTTTGGGGAAAAAATCATCTGGGATATGACCTGACTATGGCTAGGCATAAGATGATAAGAATAAGCTCCAATGATAGAGATCAAAATTTATCAGTAAACTATGATCCTAACAACAAAATTTGATATCACCGAACAAACTGGTACATGGATCATAATTTCATATTCAAGTTTGATTTTAATGCTTTAAATTAGCAGAAAAGGCTAATTTGAATGATAACTAATAAATAAGGAATGCGGGCATATTTGGGACCAGCAAACTACGTGCAGTAATCAGAACAAAGAAAAGCCCATGACAAGTTGCTCTGTAAAGTGGTTGCTCTTAGTTCAATATATTATCTAGCTTGAGGTCTAATTAGAAGAAGATAATGTAGAGTTAACTATATAGAAACTTTCATATGTAAGCTTATAATGACAAGCATGTAGAAACTTTTCGTCCATATTATAAGCATGTAGAAGCTTATAATGTAAAATGGCAGTGCCATGCTAGTACATTGAATATCTTGGTCATTGATTATCCATAGTTATAACGTAAAATGCAATAGATTATGAACTTCTATCAGAAGCTACATACATCAAGTGTTTTTAAAAAAACCAGAGGCAAAAGGGGGCGACATTCCTCACCCTTGCAACAGGGGGCGGCGACGGGGGCCGGGGCGGCGTCGGGGCGGCGTCGGGATGGCCGAGACGGCGGCGGGGTGGCCGAGGAGGCCGGGGCGGCGTCGGGGTGGCCGGGGCGGCGAGGTCGGGGCCGGGGGCGGCGGCGTCGGGGAGGATGGGGTGGCGCGGGACGAGCGGCGGATCGACGAGTGGCGTAGCGGCGACGGGGAGGCGAAGGGGCTGCGGTTAGAACTAGCGGGATGGTTTCTCAAAAAAAGAATTGGCGGGATGGAAAAAACCCTAAGTATAGCAACATCATCACAGGCGGTTCTAAGGAACAACCGCCTTGGATGCGTGACATGAACAGTGAAACCTAAGTAATAGAGATACATATCTGAGGCGGTTTTAACTAATAACCACCTCTGATGAGTCCTTTAGGCAGACATAAACATCCCTGTTTTTAGGGAAAAACATCAGTTATCATATGATTGAAACGACAGTTTAAATATCATTCATCATTTGAACTAAAATTTTCACAGAGATCATAAATCACATAGCACATAGAAAGAATTCACAGTACACAAAGATCACATTCATTCCGATATAGAATACGAAAAGTGAAATGCAATCAAAGTTCAAGTGCTCATTTCAACACATAAATTGCAAGCATACATAAGACCTTCATGAACCTGCACCCACATCATTAATCATACACTTGCCTTTTTCTTTGAAAATAAGACCTTCATGATGATCATTGCGGATATAGGTCTCATCGTCATGACTTTGTGTTTCTTCGCACGTCACTTCGTCCGAATTAGGGATATCGCCAAATCTGTTGTAGTCATCCTCATCGACCACTTCATCGACACCGACGATACTCCTCTTTCCATTCCTTACGACATGACACTTCTTATTAGATGGATCGACTATGTAGAAGACTTGGTGAACATGTTTTACAAGCACAAATGGTTCACTTGCATAAGCAACACGACCAAGGTCCACGGTAGTCACGCCATAATTGTCAACCTTCACATGTGAAAGATGCACCCAACGGCACCGAAATACGGGGATCTTGAACTTCACGTAGTCGAGCTCCCATATCTCTTCTACGAACCCATAGTATGGCCGTGCCTCATGGACGACACCATCTACAGCATCTATACGGACACCACTGTTCTGATATGAGCTTTTCACATCTTGAGCCTTCGTGTAAAATGTATATCCATTTATTTGGTACCCTTAGTACGTCATGACTTGATATGATGATTTTCTTGACAACCAAGTAAGCATATCATCGATGGATGAGCTATTGGTGATTCGGTCGTGTAGCCATTGATTGAACCTCGAGTTATGTTGTACAGTGATCCATCTTTGAGATTTATTCGGATTCTGTTTCCGTACCAACTCAAAGTGCTCGGTGATGTAGGGAGATACCACATCCATGTGTTGCAACACAAGAAAGTGGGCTTTCGCAAGTGCATCCGGATCGGGATTGATTCATTTTGCTCTGAGAGTACCGATTCCTTGTAGCCTCGCAGCATAGCGTGATTCAGGTACGCCAATGGGTTTCACATTCGACATGTAGTCCAAACAAAACTCAACGACCTCTTCGGTTGCGTAGCCTTCAACAATACTCCCCTCTGGGCGGGATTGATTGCGCACATAGGACTTCAAAATTCCCATATATCTTTCAAACGGGTACACGCTCCGAAGAAAGACAGGGCCACACATCTTAATCTCTCTGACGAGATGAACCATGAGATGCGGCATGATATAAAAAAAGTCAGCGAGAAATACATCTCAAGATGACATAGAGTTACCACCAATCGTTGTTACAAAGCATCTAGCCGAAGGGGGTCGATGACCTTTTGGGTTATTGCCTGAAAGAACTGGCATAACATTATGATTGTCTCTCTAACCTTTGTGGGCAAAATACCTCGAATAGCAATAGGGAGCATTTGTGTAATCAGAACATGACAATCATGAGACTTCGTTCCAAGCAATTTCAAATCTTTCATCGACACAAGTTTCTTTACGTTGGCGGAGTAACCGAATGGAACTTTGATACCATGCAAGCACTTGCAAAGTTCGGTTCTCTCAGCCTTTGACAGGGTGTAACTTGCAGGTGGAAGGAATGTTCGACCTTTTTTAGATTTCTGGGGTGCTAAATCAAGTTTGATGCCCATATCGACCATGTCAAGCCTTGCGTTCACACCGTCCTTTGTTTATCAGGGATGTTCAATAACAGACCAAGCAAGCTATCACATACATTCTTCTCTGCATGCATGACGTTAATGTAGTGGCGAACTTCGAGGTGTTCCCAGTAAGGTAATTTTCAAAAAATCAACTTCTTTTTCCATATGCCATTTCTCAATGGGATTCCTTTACCGAGAACTACATCAACGTCCTTCACCATATCGTAGACCTCCTTTCCTGAATAAGGCTTTGGAGCCATACCCTCCTCTATTGTGCCATCAAACTCCTTTTTGAGATTTCGGTATGGATGATTCCTTCGCAAATACCTACGGTGTCGCATGTATACTGTCTTGTGCGAGTGCTTGAGGTACACACTTGCCGTATTATCCAAGCATTGACCGCAAGCGTTAGGTCCGTGAGTGGTTTGACCAGACAGGTTACCATAGGCATGATAGTTATTTATGATGCAGAACAGGAGACCGTGTAAGATAAAGTGTTTCCTTTTGTCAGCATCCCATACATCGTCAACCCCTTCGTTCCATAGAGTCTGAAGATCTTCCATCAAGAGTGCTAGGTATACATCAATATCATTTCCAGGTTGTTTCGTGCCTTGAATTAGCATGGCCATCATGATGTACTTTCGCTTCATACAAAGCCAAGGAGGGAGGTTGTACACGCACATAGCCACCGGCCAGGTGCTATGTCGACAGGTCATGCTATCGAAGAGATTTATTCCGTCCATACTCAACCCGAACCTTACATTTCGTGTCTCGGTTCCAAAAGTTGGATACCTAGTGTCGATGTTTCTCCACTGGATTGAATCAGCGGGGTGTCTTAGCATGGAATCTTTCTTACAATCGTCGGCATGCCATCTCATAAGTTTTGAGTACTTTTTGTTTGCAAACAAACGCTTCAGACGCGGAATTATAGGAAGATACCATACTACCTTAACCGGCGGTCCTTTTCTGTCTTCGACACCCTCTGATTCATCACCTTGAACATCGAGCTGCTTGTATCTGGATGTCTTACATATTGGACATACATGTACGTTCGCATACTCTTTACGGAAGAGGATACAGTCGTTCTTACAAGCATGTAGTTTTTCTATTTCCAGACCTAGAGGACAAATAATCTTTTTCGCTTTGTATGTGTTCGTGGGCATCTCGTTTCCCTGTGGAAGCAAGTCTGCCATGAGTACTAAGAGAGAGGTGAAACTTTTGTCGGACCAACCATTGCTTGTCTTCAATTTGAATAGTTCAAGAACAGTTGATAATCTTATGTATTTTGTCTTGCAACCCGAAAACAAAGGTTTCTCTGAGTCCTCCATCAAGCCCAGGAATTGCTCGTATTGTCTCCCCTCTAGATCGTTTCCTTCTGCGTCACGCAACATTTTCTCCAATTCATTATCGGCCGGCTGCATATCTTCATCCTTCTCGCAATCGGACTCACCGTCGACATCATCTTCGTTGCTAGTCGTCTCATCTCCACCCGGTAAAATTATGTGCGCCTCGTCATGATTGGTCCACCGTGTATAACCACTTACAAAACCCCTACGAATCAAATGATCTTGTATCTGGGTTCTGTCCTTGAACATCTTCTCGTTCTTACAATCATAGCACGAGCAACACATAAATTTGGCTCCCTTTGCCAACATATCGTCACGTGCTACTAATAGGAAATCATCTACACCATTAATGTACTCTTGGGTCACATGGTTCTCGGGATACATCCAACTTCGATCCATCTCGCACATACTGCTACACAATACATATGAAAGAGAGAAATTAACCTACCACATACTAAAAGATCCTAACTATATGATTAATTTTCACTTCATCATCTCTAAACAATTAAACCTAATTATCTTATCCAACCAAATGAAAGCAAAATAGGGAGAGAGGGGCAAGTAGTACTAACCTTCTTCAATGTCCAATGCAATTACTCCTCATTATCCACTCTCCCTCCCTTCAAAATCGTCTTAAAATCACCTCGAAATCGCCCCTACCCGAACTAGCCGCCACCCAACTGAACAGGTCTGGGAAACCCTAAAAGACTTCCCGACTCCCCTGCTTATGAAGGTGACATATATCACAGTCGGCTGTCTCACATAAACCGACTGTGATGTAACATCATAAGCGGTTCATCTCAGACCCGTCTGTGATATATCCTACATCTGAGTCGAACCGCCTCAAATGACTCATTTCAGTCGGGTTGTATACCAACCGACTGAGATCTCCTACATCTGAGGCGGTTCAGATGGCTCATTTCAGTCAGGTTGTATACCAACCGACTGAGATCTGTTTAGACATCACAGTTGGTTTCCTTTGTAAACCGCCTCAAATGACTCATTTAAGACGTTTTATCTCTCAACCGACTCAGATGTTTCCATCGTGGGGACATAGCGTCAACATCGGAGACGGTTCCCGTGGCAACCCGCTTGTGATGAGTAAATCAGATGCGGCTGAGTTTTGCCCGACTGAGATGACACGTTCCAGATGAGCCTTTCTGTAGTAGTGGAGGGAGCGCTGCGCGATCGCCCACTGCGCCTCCCGCTTGCTCTTGCCGTAGTCCACCCCCTGCGCGAACGCCGTTTTGTTGTCCCACCCTTTCCCGCTGAGGAAGTAGCGGATGGCGAACTTGAACACGTCGAGCAGGAAGAAGGTGACGACGCTGTAGAGCCAGATCACCGCTGCCCAGCCCCACCCGATGCCCTTCATCTTGGCGAACGGCCACTCCGCGAACGCTGCGATCAGCGTCGCCACCAGCTGCGCAGCCAGGAACGCGCCCACCAGCAGGAGCCCCGGGCGCTCGATGAAGAACCAGCTCCGCGCGCGCGTCACGAAGATGAGCGCCTGGCTGATGATGCTCACCTGGAGGTACACCGCCGCCATGAGCTCCTACATGCTGCCGCCGATCGGGTGCACCCCGAACGTCCTCTGCATGCATGCACACCCACACGAGCAATAATGGTTAGTTAGCGACATGTCGGTGACGGGGAAGGGACGGCCAGGCGGTGGTCACCGTGAAGAAGTCGGTGTCGCGCACGGCCCAGAAGAAGAGGACGGTGGCGAGGGCCTGGTAGGTGCCGAGGACGATGCCGGTTGCGAAGATCTCCTGGAGGCGCCAGGCGTCGGGCATGGGGGAGGGCTTGACGCGGTCCTTAGAGATGGTCATGATGGTGCCGTCGTTGAGGATGGCGATGATGAGCACCATGAAGGGCGCAAAGTCGAACCTCCAGACGAGCGCCAGGAGGAGGAAGCCGAGCACCACGCGGATAGTGATGGACACGGCGTAGATGGTGTAGTTCTTCATCCGCTGGAAGATGGCGCGGCTCGTCAGCACCGCGCTGATGATCACGCTCAGCCCGGGCTCCGTCAGCACGATGTCCGACGCACTCCGCGCCGCGTCCGTCGCGTCCGCCACGGCGATCCCGATGTCCGACTTCTTCAGCGCCGGCGCGTCGTTCACGCCGTCCCCCGTCATCCCGCAGATGTGCTTTCTCTCCTGCAGCCGCCACACGATCTCGTACTTGTGCTCTGCATCATGCATCATCGATCAATTTCGCGTAGGCTTTCACGTCGTGATCGATCGATCGATCACTGCAGTTTGGTTGAGCTTCCACGTACCGGGGAAGACGCCAGCGAAGCCGTCGGCCTTCTCGATCAGCTCGTCGACGGGGAGGTCGCCGGTGTCGCCGTCCTTGAGCAGGGAGCTGGAGGGGTACATGTTGGTGCCCATGCCGAGGCGGCGGCCTGTCTCCTTGCCGATGGCCAGCTGGTCGCCGGTGATCATCTTGACGTTGACGCCGAGGTTGAGCGCGCGGCGGATGGTCTCGGCGCTGTCATGCCTCGGCGGGTCGAAGAGCGGGAGCACGGCCCTCCCGGCGTGTCCTTGCTCCCCTCCGGGACCCTCTGCCGCGCCACCGCCAGCGACCGCAGCCCGCGGTCCGCGAACTTGCTGATGATGCGGTGCACCCGACTCTTCACGTCCTCCCGGAGCCCGCACAGGTCAATGATCTAGCCACACCACATCGCACGCACAACCCGTCAAGCATTCATTCCTCTCCGATGAAACACAACGATGCAAACATGACCGATCGATCAATCGTGATCACCTGCTCCGGCGCGCCCTTGCTGATGCGGTGCGAAGTCCCGTCGGAGTCGATGTAGGTGATGGCGGTGCGCTTGTCGACGGGGTTGCCTGCACGGGCCTGCGCTCGACCAGTGTCCATGGCTCGTGAGATCGATCAGCGAGATCTGGTGGATTGGCTTGGCGTGAACCAAAATGCAGCGGTGAACTTCGCTTACTTCCTTCGGGTCGGCGAGCATTCCGACGATCGACGCGTCGATCGCGTCCTGGTTCTCGACCCTCGATACCCGGGCCGCGTACAGGACAACCGCGTCCTTGTCCATATCCTTCACGAACGGCTGAAACCAAAGAATCATTGCGCGTTGCGAACAGATCGTAGGCAGTGGTAGATGCACAGCAAAGGATTGGTGCGTATGTGTACCTCAATCATGTTCTTGTCGACGGTGAGCTTGTTGAGGGTGAGCGTGCCGGTCTTGTCGCTGCAGAGCACGTCCATGCCGGCCATCTCCTCGATGGCCGTCATCCTCTTTGTGATGGCGCCCTGCTGCGACAGCCGGTGCGACCCGATGGCCATGGTCACCGACAGCACGGTCGGCATCGCAATGGGGATCCCGCCGTTGAGGAGCACGAGGAGGTTGTCGATGCCGTCGCGGTACGCCTGGTGCTGGATCGGGTACATGACGATGATCTCGATCAGCATCCCCACCGCTATGGAGACTATGCAGAAGTTCCCGATCGCCGTGAGCACCTGGTCATCATTCACGGTCACGGCGCTGCCCATTAATTAGCTCCACGAAGAAAAACATGCAGGAGTATATTTTACGTGCACTGAGAAAGGCTGTGTGAGTACCTTCTGGAAGTGGCCGACGTTGTTGGTGCAATGGTGCTGTCGACGAGGTGGGCGGCCTTGCCGAAGAAGGTGTGGACGCCGGTGGCGATGACGACGGCCTCGACCTCGCCCTGCTTGCAGGTGGAGCTGGAGTAGACGCTGTCGCCGGGCATCTTGTTGACGGGGAGGGACTCGCCGGTGAGCGCGGACTGGTCGATCTTGAGCGGGTCGCCCTCCAGCAGCCTCGAGTCCGCCGGGATGATGTCGCCGAGCTTGATGCTGATGATTTTCCCCGGCACCAGGATCGCCGCGTCCTGCTCCGAGTCTCCGACCACTTGCCGTCCCTCAGCACCTGATCACCGATCAACCACCACGCACAACCAAACGCACGCAGCATCCATCACCAGCACACCAATTAATTCAAACTGCACGCATGCGCGAGAGCACCGGATCACTCATGAATGCATATATGTGTATGAACACGCGACGTGCCTTGGTCTGGGGGGCGAGGCTGGCCATGAGGGCGGCGGCGGCTTTGCCGGCGTTGTTCTCCTCGATGAAGAGCAGCATGACGATGCCAACGAAGTCCTGCCAGTCCGGAGGCCTCGCCCGCACGCACGCACGCACACCGGCAAGTTACACACATATATATACGTGTCACACGCTTCTTACAAGCTGTGATAACAAAATGCGACGACGGCGCGCGTGCATGCGTGCGTACGTACCCCTCCGTTGGCGAGGGCGATCGCCATGATCGCGGCGGCCTCCATGACCCAGGAGAGAGGGTTCCACATGCATGAAGCCCAGGAACTTGAGGAACTTGCTTTCCTTATGCGCGCCCGCGCGAGATGGGTCGTCGCGTGAAGAATCTAAAGACGTGTTCTTTTGACGTCGGATCGTACCTTCTTCTCCTCGAGCTTGTTGGGCCGAAGGTCTCGAGGCGGCGAGCGCCATCGGCGGAGGTCAGCCCCTGCGGCGAGCTCTGGAGCACGGAGAACACCTCCGCGATCGGGATGGTCTCCTGAAACACAAGTATAGCACGATACACCATTTAACCATTAGGATGACGTATACGTACGTGCATGCAAAACGACAACGGCGACGATCAAGAACAAGAACAAGTAATGGAAGAGGAACGCAGTACTGACGAGATCGACGCTCTCGTTTCTGAGGTCCAAGAGCGAGGCGGAGGGAGCCATGGGCGTCTGGTGCGAGCTTCCAGTGGATCTGATCCTAACAGATTATTCGTGCTGTTACGGTGTTTTATTATCATCAGGGCTAAAGAGGTCATCAGGGCTAAAGAGGTGGTTGCGGATGGCAAGAAATAAGGAGGTGGCAACGGAGCTGAACGGCTTTAGTCTTTTTTGAGGGATCGAAAATGGAAGTAGTTTTCTTGTGTCATCTAAGAAGAGAGTTCTGATTTTTCTATCCCCTGCTAAGTGAAGGCGGACGTCCAGTGAAGGCTCGGTCTAAAATCCTAATGAGGCGGACTGTTATGAGAAGTTGAGAACAACTTATACGCCTATTCTACTCTCCGAGTTATAATATAGATTGTTTTAGATATTAATAATCATCTATTTCTATATAAATATATTGCTTGAAATAAAATTAAGTAGACATGAAAGCATATTTCATGATGAATCTAATGATATCAATTTAGTGTTGTAGATATTGATAAATTATTCTATATTAATAATCAAAATGTAAAGATGTTTGACTTTCAAATATTTTAAAACGACCTACATTATGACATGGAGGGAGTATATTTTATTTCAATATTTGTGTCCCAGAGTCTCGTTTGCGCAACCAGTTTTTGCGTATTTTATCGTTTAAGTTAACTAATTTTTTCCTATTTTCGTACCTAATTTAACACAATCACTACCGGAATAATGATGTTTGCCATGCGCTTCACACTTTGCCGAGTGTTTTACGTCGGGCACTCGGCACACACAAGAATAAACCGAGTGTACAAGGAAAACACTCGGCAGAAATACAACACTCGGTAAACAAGCCATTTGCCGTGTGCCCCAGGAATGACACTCGGCAAACAGAATGTTTGCCGAGTGCCCGACGCACGACACTCGGCAAACATGGGTACACGTGCTCTTTCCCCCCCGCGGTTGACGGAGAGGCGACGGCGTGGTTCCTTTGCCGAGTGTATTGCATCTGGCACTCGGCAAAGCTGCAGCCGCCGTTAGCACTGTTCATATATGCCGAGTGTTCTCTGTAATACACTCGGCAAACTATGTTTTTTTTAATGTTTGCTTACTTTTATAGAAAATGACTACGGTTAGTTCTCTTTAACCTTACAATACTTAACCTTAACCTTGCAATCCTTAATCTTAACCTTAATTCTGCTGCCATGGCGGTATTCTCGAGGCAAAGAAATCATTTGTGCTGCCATGGCGGCATTCTCGAGCCAAAGGGCACAATTCCATGCCATTATTTTCAACTTATTTCGCCCTTTGAACTTCATTTTATAGGTGAAAAAGCGAGGATGCCGTCGGTCGATGGTGTGGATGTCGAATGTTAACGTCGATGGTGTTGAGATGTTGAGAACTTATTTCGCCCTGTGGACTTGTATTTTCTTGTGATGTTGAGAACTTGTCATATATGTGATGTTGTGATGGTCTTGTGAACTTGTCATATGTCATGTTTGGGCATATGTTATGTCGAATGCGTTTGGGTACTTGTGATATTGCATGTTTGGGTATTTGTGAATGCTCAATACTGATGTGCATACATATATATATGTTTCAAATGCTATGAAATTTTGAATTGCAGGGCTAATTAAATCCAAAATAAAAAGAGCTGTTGGCTCAGGCTTTGCCGAGTGCCGCACTCAGCAAAGAAGGGACACGTGGCGCAAGCCTGTGCTGTCTGGCTCGCGAGGTTTGCCGAGTGTCAGTACCATACACTCGGCAAAGAGTAAGAGTTTCCCGAGTGTCCGGACGCCGACACTCGGCAAACTGCCACCGCAAGCAGCGCTGTGGGAGCGCCACGTGTCCTATTTTTGCCGAGTGCGTGCCGTCGACACTCGGCAAAGAGGCCGTTAGGGCGCTCCTGCCGTTTAGTTGCTTTTTTTTGCCGAGTGTCGGATTTGACTCTCGGCAAATAGTTTGCCGAGTGCGCGATAGAAAACACTCGGCAAACAGGACTTTGCCGGCAGGGTGTACGCCGAGCAGTGTACACCCTCCACTTCTTTGCCGAGAGCTTTTCCTCCTTCGCCGTGTGCCCTGGACACACGGCAAAGGTCCAGAATCCGGTAGTGAATATGGTTCAGCGTCCGCAAAACGAGCCTCTAAATTGGACATGGATAGTGTTGAATATCCATTTCTCCCTTCTCTAAAGCATTTGGTCAGTCGGACTAATGAAAACCAGCTCCGACATCTATGGGACGTTGTGTAGTAGCTGTGCAATCTGGATGGACACGCACATGTATTTCTCATCTTCTATCCTATTCCGCACTATTTCCTCAGAACTGGACACGCAGAATGATGGATATCCATTTATCCTCCCATATTCTTTACAGAAACATACAGTTCGTTTGACAGAAATTATCCACCCCATTTAGACCATCTTATATTGCTCCACTTATTTTCTTATGACAACTTTTTGCACCATTTCTTGTGACAAAAGTGTGGCAAACCATAATTTATTATAGTGGCCAAATAAGGTTGACGCTAGGCCACGACAATAAGGGCACCCGCCTAGACCCATCATCCATGGGGGCTCATGCTGTACATATGAAAAGACATATATAGGTAGCAGCATGTCCATTCAATGCAGTAGGGGTATATATCAATGGGTTTTTCCAGATTGGCATGAATGTTAAAATCTTGGCGCACTGGATGGGTATTAGACGGGTTAAGGATGAGTTGGGTAGCACAATTTAGTCAAGCTGCACTAGTTCTCGGTAAATCAAACCAAGAAAAGAAAACCCTAAACAAACAATATTACAACCCTAGAGAAGATTTAGTTCTAGTTTATCATGCATGTCACAAATGCGGCCATTTCAAGGCCAAGAACAGAGCATGCATACCTTGCCAACCAATTATTGAACTCCAGATGATAAGAAGGGCACATTTTTGAACCAAAGAATCATGCAAGAAACAAGTAGTGCCAGAGAGAGAGGATGATTGAAGCACAAACCAC
This sequence comes from Stipa capillata, assembly GCA_019208055.1. Taxonomy (NCBI): domain Eukaryota; kingdom Viridiplantae; phylum Streptophyta; class Magnoliopsida; order Poales; family Poaceae; genus Stipa; species Stipa capillata. The sequence continues at coordinate 235,804 of JAGXJF010003318.1, forward strand.
TGGTTGATGCCTCATGTACTATAGAATTTTTCTATTTAGTTACACCAAAGCTAGAGACTTATATACTCTAGAAATCCTTATCGAGGTGTTGTTAGACCCGCATACTCTAGAACCTTCTATCAAGATACTTAAGGGGGCTAACATGGACATAACACATATAAACATAGATGTACATATTAATCTACAAAGGAACTGATTTTTGTTCTTTCTGTGTTGCTTATATCTACTAGAGAAATTCTACAAAAAATCTTTTAAAATTCTAAATTTATATATAAAAACTAATATAATTTTTGTGGGCAATATGGTTCAAGTTTAGCACATGTATTATCAATAATAGATGTTAAAGTTGTATAACAGAGACAATTGTTTAATATTTAGGCTCACAATCACATTGCTTGTCATAATAGAAACATATCAGTTATGCAAGAATTTTAAAGAGCAAGAATTTTAAAGACTATTCAATTAAAACAATAAAATGTAATTAAGTGATTTATAAATAAGAAGAAGAGTTACAATAAATACAAGAGAATAATTAATTTTAGCTCGCCCCCAAACCCATCAAATGATGACATTGTCTCATATTCAAACTCTATACCGCTCATGTTCTTTAATCTTCTCTCCTATTTAAATCACTAAACCTAGAAACAGGAAATTCTCGCTAATGACATGTGCGTGCACGGATTAGAAATTATGTTGGTGCACATCCAGACTGTTGGATTCTTAATTGTAAAATTATCTGAATGTGCCTATCATTCTTAGGAAAAAAGTACCGACTTTATTCAAAGAATAGACTTTAACCAAAAATTAAAATAACATAAATACTTAACAATTTGTTAGAAAAAAGACTTGTGCTCCAAATTGGAACTTTGAATAGTCTATCATCCCGCGAACGGAAGACTTACATGGAAATCATTTCGCAATGGAGGACAAAACAAGAAATCTATGACATTTAGGTGGCCTATTTTAGACAAGTTCTAATCGACCTAAAATGCTAAAACATACATCCAACCGAAATTATCATCGTAAGCTCTAAAAGGATATGCCATGTATCTATAAATAAAACTGGCAACTACGATAACACCAGTAGCTTGGGCATTAATTGTGTTGTTACGAGGGCGCTTGGGTGACGGACCCTAGAGCTAGGGGAATCACAGCGAATGTTAGGTGCTTATAAAGTGTAATAATAATCTAGAATACATCTCCTAAAGTTTACTTTTCTAAATTACTCCCTTCAATTTACAGAAACATGTCATTTTGTAAATCAATGTATTCTTCAAAACACAATTTTGACCACAAAATTATTTTTACTATAAAAATACTTTTCAAGACAAAATCTTCATACGATTTTCAAGTATCCAATCTTAATATCAAAAAATATGAACCACCAAAATTTGACTACACCTATGTCCAAAGTGACATGTTTTTTGAACTGATGGGAGTAAGAATGAACATCAAACTGCACATACTATTGTTTTTAGTTATAGTCATTCATTCTTTTTTTCTTGAATACGCAAAAGATTTGCGTATCATTTCATTGATAGGTAGAGAGGGTTACAGATACAGTGCTCACGAAACACGTTCACAACGGAATGGCGTGATCATGCGCCAGAGAGCGACCGACACGCCCGCTCGGGGAGCCTAGACTACGTCTCTGGCAGCAGCCCGGCGAGCTCAGAGGCCCCAGCAGATGCCCAGGATTTGGCATCATCACGAATAGTGAGGGTAAGACGGGTGACCGATGGCTGCTCGGCCTCGAAAACACATGCGTTGCGTGCCTTCCAAAGCCTCCATGCCGTGAGAATGATCATGGAGGATATGCCTTTGCGCTGCCCGGTCGGTGACGCGTCGTGGGATGCCGTCCACCACTCAAGGAAGTCGTCGTTGGCGCTCGGCGAGTCGTTGCACAGCACCACGATAGTCTCGTGCCACACTTGTCGCGAGAAGGGGCAGCCCACGAGCAAGTGGTGCATGGTCTCGGGCTCTTGATCACATAGGACACAGAGGGCTGCATGTGGAAGACCCCGGCTCTGCAGCCGATCGGCGGTCCAGCACCGGTTTTGAAGGGCGAGCCAGATGAAGATTTTAGATCGCAGTGGTGCCCACGTTTTCCAATTTAGCTGCCACCGATAGGCGACAGTGGCAGCGTGGAGCAAAGCCGAATAACAAGAGGCGGCAGAGTAGGAGCCGCTAGCTGTCATTCTCTAGCACAGCGTGTCAGACTCGGTCGAAAGCTCGATATGTCGAAGACGCCTCCAGAGATCTAGGTACCGGATGGTGGCTACGACACTGAGCGCGCCATGGATGTCCTGAACCCATAATCTCAAGTGGAGTCCATCAGCAACAGTGCGCCGCTTACGCTGTCTCCGCGGGACCAAGGTGTGGACCGCCAGCGCCTAGCTTTGGAAGGCGAGTAGTATATTGGCTGACGCGGAAGATTGGAAATTCAAAACGACACAATACACATATTTTCAAGAATTTCTCTTTTCAAGTACTAGTATTAATCCATTCCACATTTCTTGCTCCACTTAATTATTTTCTATTGCTAAATCATTCACCAACTGTATTTTTTCTTTTGAATCAAATCGTGGAAAAGAATGTGAAGTGCATATCTTTTGAATCAAACTATAGTTTCGAAGTACAGAGGGAATAGGTCTTATCCCCGTCAACTCAAAAAAGACCTCTCGAATGGCGTGAAAAATGAATTCGTCGAAAACTTTTTACCGGAGGCAGTATAGTTGCAGTATATATTCCACATTTGTCTCTACCCCTGGACCATCAAATTACAGATGATGAAATAGACAATCCAAGCATTGGATATAGTATCATCAGCATTAGGCACTACATAATTTGTTTTACATGTATAGTTCGAAGCTGCTGGCCCTTGTATAAGGCTCACTGCACAAATGGTATAAGGAAATACTCGGCGTAGAAGAGCTACAAATCATATAAAAGTACAAATCATCAGACACAGCCAAAGTATAATTAAATGGTTGACAGAAGGCACCGTATAAACCAGCAAGTTAATTATTACCTTCCAAATAAACATGTAAAATGATGTGACACGCGCCTGGTTTTCGACGTCAAGGTGCCGTGCCCTTCGCCAAAATTTAAAAGCAAGCAGGCCATGGCCGACCACCTGGATGATCAATGCATTGCAACAGCAAGGATTTTTAACTTACAACTTGGTGAACATAAATGATCGGCGTTTTGTTTATAGAAAACATTAATTTTTTTAGATAATGGAAGAGATATCTCCTCCGACCTCACAAAACTTTAAGAATAGATCACTCACAGTGATGATCTTTTGAAATAGATTTGTGGATGATGCTCCTACCCCTATGGCAGCCCCATACGCTGTTAACAGCATGTTTATGCAGAGCCAATACACCTAGAGCAGGAAAGTTGAGATAAATTTTGCACCATTTTATAGTGATATGTAGAGCTGACTTTTCACTTTAATGGTCGAATAGGCCTGTTCTTACTATTTGTGGGCCCAATCTCACACTCAAGGATTGGATGCCAAAGTCTCTGTCTCCATCAACATCAGGAATATCCTGAAAGCTCATAACATAAAGAAACAGATTGATTTTTGGTATGTAAAGAAAAAGATTGATGGTATTGAAACATAGTCACCTTCATTGGATATTTACCTTGAATAGAGCTATGACTGCAGGGAAGCAACACATGAACAACGTTACGAAGACCAGTGACTTTGTTGGTTCCAAGGGCCTCCCCAGAACATGTTGCTGTCAAATGAACCATCAAACACTACCCAAGGGAAGGCAAATCAGTAAGCATTTGTAGTTCCAGTGAAGATGTGAACTGTGTTAAGTACCTGCATGTGTGCAAAGAAAGCCAACTGAACCAGGATAGCCCTCACAAAGAGGATACAGGATGCTGCGAGAAACGCGTGCCGTTCCCACCGGAGTAATGGGGCCTGCAAAGGATCAAGATGAAATGAAAATGTGCATAAACGAGCCATTACATGGACTCATGGAACTTACTGAGTTACTGTGCAATTTACAGCAGGGTAAGAGCTACTTACATCAATGGAGTATGCACTTCCAAGAAGGAAGCTGATGAGCAAAGCACACATCAATGGTGCCGATGCGGAATGTATTCCGGTACCAAAGCTCTGTGAAACAGAAACAAAAACTTAAGGTATTTAGACATGAAACCTGCTTTACCCACATTGGTTTTTCTGTCTTCGTGTTGAACCTAATATACCATGATCAAGGATGCGAGTACTAACACTACTCCAGTTGCCACTGAAAACTCCCCGGACGCCAATGGAAGGCTTGGCTTATTGATCTCCAAAAGATGAATAATTTAATCAGAACAATGCCACAATATTAAAGATTAAGAAGACGATGTTTTCAAACCGCAAGAGAAATAATACTACCTTATCAATCTGAATGTCAAATAGCTGATTCAGCCCTACGACATAAATGTTCATACATAAAGCGGACACCAAAGCCTGCACATGAGGAAAATTAACAATGGGATTTCCCCACCAGGAAAAATGTCATACTGCAATTCATAAGAGATTACACAGTACCTCGAGATATCCCCGTAGGACTGTCACATTAAAATCACCTAGGCTCTTCATTGGCAGGAGAGACACTGAAGTTATGCCTATGATCTGATACATGGTATCCACATAAAAACAGTGCATCAGGCAGCGTGCATCCAAAACAGCAACATAGAGTTGGATCAGAGGTGCTAGAGCTCACAGTGCCAAAAATTGTATGGGGTCGGCAAAACTGATAGAAAGCGCGCAATTTCTTCCAAACTTCTTCACCAATGTCCTCAAACTGATTGGAGTTGGAACCGTGCTGATCGCGTGTAACCGCACTGCATCTAACTTGGAGGGCTGGATGATGCCTGCGTTGCCTCCTTGTGTTCCCTGCAGGACTAGCAGCTTGTGAAGTGGCACTCTGTTTATGCACGGCAGCAGCAGCACTCTTGATTGGAAGAAAACCAGCAGAAATTAGCAAGATACTGATAAACCCCACATATATTGAAGATAACTTGCTTGCCTTTGACATTGGCCTGCAAAACCTTGCACTGACAATTGATCTGCAATTTGCAGAATAGAAAGCGAACGTTTAGCACATTTAGTCATATTTTCATTTAATAATTTGGAGAAATTAGATTTGATAATTGATAGCTTAAGTTTGAGTGGGAAATTACAACATCTTTATAAGCAGGGTACTTCCTTATGTACTGTTAATTTGTCGTAACGAACTCCAGTTGAGAACAAGACATATTCCAATTCCTCTATAAACTTTGCGGTTGTAGATTGGTGACTACATACTGATCAGGACAATTCAACCAAATTTCTAGCACTCGATTTAAACGTAATTCTTCCATCCTCCTAAATAACAACACAATTTTATCGATTGCGCAATCCCTGAATCCATACCCCGTCCTGGAATTGACATATACCAGTTCAAAGGTTCATTTTTTTTAGAACAAAGCGAGAGCGCCGCCATTTCATTAAGATAGAGAAAAATATTTACAGAGAATTAACAAAGCCCCATGAGGGCTGAGGAGAAAACTAAAAATTACATCCCGCCGCATGTGAGAGTCTCCTCTTTTTGGTCTATACCTTCCTTTGTGAGACCAGATACCTCGAACACCCTCAAATGTTTGTTTCTAAAATCCTTCGATTCCTTTCCTTCCACGCATTCCACAGCACGTATAATAGGACGCCTCCAAATTCCTTATTTTTCTTTTTATCTAGAGCCTTGGTGTTGGCCTCCCACCATTCATTTAGTGTGGCTTGCTGGAAATTCACGTTAGTGGCGATCCCCATCCAAGAGGAGACGATCCCCCAGACAACTCTTGTGAAAAAGCACACTCTTGCAAGGTGTCTATTTATTTCGAACTCGGAGTTACAGAGTGCGCAGGTGTTGTCATGTGGCCAGCCCCTCGCGGCTAGTCTGTCGGCCATGAGCGCCTTACCATGAAGTATTAGTCATGCAAAGATTTTACATTTTGATTCCGCCATCGCATTCCAAAGCTTGGTGGCTGAAAAGGGTCTTGTCGTTCTCTCAAACTGGAATCTGTAAGCCGATGCCATAGAAAAAACCCCGGTATGTGTCCACTTCCAAGTGATGTGGTCACTGACATCTTCGTCCAAAGTCACCTCCTGTAAGGCCGTCCACAAAAGGACAAATTCTCTAATATGTGTCGTTGTTGTGATTGGACGGAGGGAGTGGATCGACAAGTCATCATGTACCTCCCGATATACCGTACGATTTTTCCTTTTGGCCAATGGAAAGATGGAGGGCGCGATGTCTTTTGGCACTGATCCATTGAGCCACCGGTCCTTCCAAAAACAAGATTTCTTGCCATTTTCAAGAGTGATTGTGGTGGCAATTCTAAAAAGGTCCATTTCTACCTCAGTGCATGAAAGGTTCATTTGTTCCCATGTCCTGTCCTCGGAGATCCATCTCAGCCATGGCCAGTTTTTTCTTGATAATTCCTGTTACACATATAGCCGTCTATGAATAGTCTGGAATGTTCATTTCCTAAGAGTCAAAGAAAAGAAGAGGAAAATCAAGACATACACAGCGTATGCACGTACGCCTGACCAACATAATCTCCTCATTCTCAACCGAAGCCTGCATCCCGGCCCTCTCCTATCGGCATCAGACAAGACGCACGATGTCAGAACCTTCAAATCAAACCGAATAAAAAAGGATGAGATCGCCAAGACATGAGAAAAACATATTCCGCGATTGCCTGCTAACAGCTGCAACGGCGCCGCCCCCGCCGCCGTGGTTGGCATCGTCGTCGATCTCCGAAGAAGAAGACGGCCAGGAGAAGAACCTGGAGGATTTATGAGAGGAGGAGCGGATGGAATGGGAACACAGGAGGGTTTTATGCGGTTAGTTAATGCATGGCGTGCGTCCAGCTGCATGCCGATCTGTGCTGCTTCGTTTCTGCATTGCGTTGCATGCAGATGCAGAGCGATGTGGCCAGTGTGACGTGTTAATTGACTTGCCAAATGAAACGAAGCGTGGATGACGTGGTGGGAGCTAGCTCTCGTGAGCCGTGGCCTGCACACTGACCTCCATAAAACAGCGGGTTTTAGTTTCTTTTCGGCGATTCGGACCGGGATGGTTGTGCGCTTTGTAAACGTGATGTTTTTTCTTTCCTGTGTGCTCATCCAACGTGCCGAAATTCTTGTGGCCTTAAATCAATGTGATGAGAAAATCCAACGGCAGGTAAACCATGGAAATATTTTTTTTCCTTGTTGTCTTTGCCCACTCTCATATATCACAGGCACGATGCATGACGGTCGTGTACTCGTGCAAGAGGAAAAAAAGCTTAACAAATTTCCGTTGGCTGCGAGAAGCCGACAGACTCCTCAGCCCTGGCCCCGCGAGCCGTGAGTTGTGAGCACATGCTGCGCATGGGCCGAGCACTTGGATGGCTCGCCGAGAACGAAGCGTGCCGCCGATCACCCGTGCGGGCTGCTCATGCCACCGCGCGCCAGCCAGCCCCACGTCCACTTTGCCGCGCGCGGCACGCTTCCTCCGCGCCGCAACGCACGGCATGGGCGGCCGGGGCGGCTCGCTCGCTCGCTCCATGGAATGGAAGTGGAACCATCCGATGATCCGGAACACCATTAACTCCGAATCTCAGTGGCGGAGCCAGGACTTGGAAATGAGGGGCCAAACCAAATTGATAAAAAAAATTATCAAATACGAAAAACTAACCATTTTAATATTATAATAATATTATGCTTCAGCGGCATAAAAACATCATTACATTTGTATTAGTTTAAATTTTCCTCTACGATTGCCAATAAGATCAAAAATATTAATAATTTCATCAGAAGAGATCTTAGCTGCTAAATCTCTTTCAATGTAGATTATCATGCAATGCCGAAGCAAGTCGTCTCCTATTTTACTTCGAAGACGTGTCTTGACAATTTTCATAGCAGAAAAGCTCGCTCTGCGGTTGCCGTTGAGACTGTGAGAGTTATAACTAGTCGCAGCAACCTGTCAACCATTGGATATGAAGAAGCTTTACCCGTTTTAACTAGTCCTTTTGTTAAATCAGCAATTGATGGCAAAATCATCAATTTTGGATGGTTGCACGCATCTAGCTGAAAATGAGGTAGTAAGCTATTTCTTGACTTGAAAAATCTGTAGGATAGAATTTTTCTGCCAGAGCGCTTATTTTTTAGATGTCAAAAGATTCATGCCTTGGATCCAATGATGAACAGAGAGTAAGGAGCTATGTTGCTTGAGTACTGAATCGATCATTCAACTCATTCAATTGTTGATCGATCGCAACATTGAAGACATCTACTTTGTAGTGGTGGAGTGTTGTCGTGTTGTCATGCTTGTTTCGAGATTTGGTGACATCAACGTACCTACGAATTGCATTACAAAATTAGCTTAGTTCTCAAGATAAAAAGTAACTAAGATATAACTTAATACAACTTAATTTTAGAGAGTATAGAAACATACTTGCGATCCAAATCTGGGATATCAATCTCGTGCTTTACACAGAATAATTTGACCTCCTCTAAAAGAGATTCCCAACCATGTGTCCTTAGCTCACCAAGTAGCACCTTTGTGTTAGAAACAGAATCCAAAGCATTTAAAATATCCAAAGATTTATGTTGGAGTTTCTGACATAACACATTAGTGATCTTCATAATCTTTTCCATGAGGTGTAGAATGAACACAAAATCAAATGATATGACAATTTTAAGGGATCCAATGACATCTCCACGAGAATATTTTGAGACTGAATGGTCACTTGCACTACCTCTTAAGACTGCAATTGTAGCAGCGAACATCTTCTTTAAGCTTTGTATTGACTTGTAGTGAGAACTCCATCTGGTGTCTCCAAGTCTCTGTAAGGTGCCTATTTGGTTTGCCCCTCTGCCTGTATCAAGCTCTCCCAACTCAATTTCAAGTGCAATTTCAGCGGCTTGATTCGCTAGTAACTCATCATTGCGTTTTGTAGAAGCACTAACAACATTTATTACAAAATTTGCATTCTGAAAAAAATTATGCACCTCATGTACCTCCCGTGATGCTGCAACAAGAGCCAACTGTAATTGATGAGCCATACAATGAATATAGTAGGCATAAGGACACTCACGGAGAATTAGAACCTTCAATCCATTCCATTCCCCTCTCATATTGCTTGCACCATCATAGCCTTGGCCCCTGATATCTTGTACATTCAAGTTATTATCTGCTAGTACAGCACAAATTACATTCTTTAGAGTTAAAGCAGCAGTGTCAGTAACATGAACTAGATCAAGGAAACTCTCATTTATTTCTCCTTCTTTGTTGGCAAACCGAATAACAATTGCCATCTGCTCTTTTTTTGATTCATCTCGAGCTTCATCAACCATTATACAGAACTTGCCATTACCAATTTCTTCTTTAATTGCTTTTTGCACTTGTCGAGCAAGGATGCCAACAATCTCTTTCTGAACATCTCCTGAGGTGTACTTCGCATTGCCCGGAGCATTTTCCAAAACAACTCCCGCCACTTCCTTATTGTACGAAGCCAGAATCTTGACCATTTCAAGAAAATTTCCTTGGTTCTTAGATCCCATTGATTCATCATGACCTCTAAAAGGACAAGCTTGGAGTATCAACCACCTAATGGATGTACAAAGCGAGCAATTATTAGATATCAATACATTACATCATGTAAAATTGTAGTTGCTGTAAACATTATTGCTTACCTCATGGCATCGATGGTAGTCTTAAGCCTTAATCTCGCATCTGCAACTACCTTTTCATTTTGCTTTTCAATCACCTTGTCAATATGAGCCATACTGGTCTTGAGATTTTCATAGCACCAAACGGCATAGTTGTGTGCAGAGTTAGGACCTTGGCCAACATGAGTTAGAAAAGCACATGCTTTTCCATCGTTAACCTTTTTCCAATTTTTAAAACCCTTGACTGTGAATATGTCTGACCCACACTTTCCAACTGGTTTTTTTGAGAAGAGAAAGCACGGCAGACAATATGCGCTATCCGTGTGAGGTGAATACTCAAGCCAAAAGAAATTTGTGAACCAATTACTTTGAAATCAACGACGGTGCTTAGACGTTTCATGAAATGGGTATTTCAGCATCGGTTGATATGGTCCCTCAGATGTATAAAAATGCCGAGCTTCATCTTGCTTGTCCGGTGGCAGTTCCCAAATTCGACAACGTTTACCAGGATCTCGCTCATAATCCGTGGTTATGACTCTTGCTTGTTCTGCAACATTTATCATGGCCGGCATATCCTGATCAGGAATGTCCATTGGACTGGGATTTGTAACTTGCACACTAATCTCATTAACAATATCAGTAGGTTGAGACTCGAAGCAACAGGCTTGAAAAATGAATTAATTTTTACGGTGTTTGGTGGTGCTTTTCTCTTCATAGCTGTAGCAATTTAGTAGTAGTGCAGCATAGATCACACAAGTACACAACCAAAAGAAATTAAATATTACGTATAATTTCAAAACAATAAGAGTTGAGATAATGAGATAGATAGATTAGTAATTGGTAGTGCAAACAGCTAGTGCTAACCTTGGGTAGTTTGTTGGCTTGACCGCTTGAGGAGATGAGAATTAACGAGTGCAGCACCGGGCACCGGCGTCTCCCTGTGAATCGATTGACTGCGACGCCAACGCAAGGGGCGAGGCCGCGAGCGGCGAGCAGGGAGGCAGCCGGCAGTGCTAATCGGCTAATCGCGTACCGCGTACGGCGTCCCTGATCACGTTAATTACGGAACTACGGAAGAGTTCTGTGATCAGGCCTTTTCGGTATAGTGACTGGCTTTTCAGTTTTCATGGGCCTTTTCTGCTTTTCATCGATCGTTGACCAGGCCCCTGTTCACCCCCCTGTCTCCGCCACTGCCGAATTTGTAAGTTGCACATTCTTGGAGCAGACACAGATTCGGACTACTACGGAGTCCGTTTTTATTCCGTTGATTCGTTCGTTCCTTAATTTTTGTGCCGAGGGAAACTTGAAATTTGCATGATTCAGCTGCTGATCCCGAATCGGACACGGGAGAAATCGAGCAATAAAAGGAGAGGCAGGGTGCGGCCTTACTTCCACGAAGGCAAGAGCACAAGCGAAGCAGCTAACAGAAGCAAGAAGACGCTCAGTCAAACATGGTGTTAGCACTGCGGCTACCTACACTAGATATCAAGGCCCAAGAGAAGAAGGACCAAAGGCCCAAAAGGATGCTAAAGCCCAACCCACGCTACTATGGCAAGGAATGGAGCAGCAATCCACCAAGGGCCCAGCTGAAGGATGCAATGTGTTTATGCCAACTTCTTGATAAGCAGCCATGTGTTCAGGGAGGAACTATCCTAGAGGATCACAACGAATTGGCAGCTGGCTCTCTCCTATCTCTGGCTCTAGCTCTTTCAAATCCTCATACCTTTTGCTATCGTAAACTATTGTCTCAAACTATCTGTGAGTCCTATGCAATACAGGAACGAATCCTTAATAAACTGGTGTTAGAGCACGTCCACCACCCTTCCATCTAGCAACCTGGCCCCTAAATACAAATCGTTATCAAGACCCGCAACAGCAAGAAGAAGGAGTCCATGGGCGAGGAGGCGAGGGAGTTCATGTGATCGGTGGGCGAGGTGAAGAGAGAGCTCAAGGGCTCGATCGGCTTCATCAACGCCAAGGTCAATCCCATTATCGCTTGGAAGTCAGATCTCGAGACTCGCATCTCTGAGCTCCAAAGCACGGTGAGGGAGTTGCAGAAGACCATGCTTCAGCATCAGCAACACGTGCGAATCGACGTTTCGGCTGCGACATCCTTCGCACCAGGCATCACCGACCAGGTGAAGGGAATGACCCCTATTCCAACTCTTGGTGCAACGCATGTGGGACGGTCCCAGGGCCATTAGGCCACAGTGATTCTTTGTTCCACCGGGGGTTGGTGTTTGGGGGATTCGCAAACCCAGTGCCACCATCGGGCATAGGTGCGTCTCCCGAACCCATAGCTACACTGAATTCTGTGCAATCCGTGGATTTTTTTCTCGGTTTTCTGCTGTAGCTGTGCTTTAGGGGAACAGGGGTGGGAGCGGTGATTATTAAATTGGTGTTTCCTCAATTCGATGGGGGACAACCCAAGGATGTGGAAGATGCAAGTGTGAGAAGTATTTTGTTATGTATTCGATTCATCCTTCTTATTGAGTTACTATGGCAACTCTGAATTTTTCTAGTTCCACCACCATATGGCTTCAATCTGTTTAGAAACGTTTGAACCATTTGGATTGGGAAGGTGTGAGTTGTTGTGTACTCATTTTGGTTGAGATTAGCACCAACATCTTATTTGCCAATTTTACCAAGTGCATCAAACTGGATCGGTTCCTGAATATGTTGAGAAATTTGAAGATCTTATGGCCCCCTTAGAGACGGCTTAGGCTTGTGCATAAGCCAGCTGTCCAGAGAAGCTCTCTATAAGCTATTGTGAAAATAAGCTCTAAAAATAAACTTTGCCTGTTAGGTATAGCTTATAGGTTTGAGCTTATCATCGATGATGAAAGGTGTAAAGTCCTAAATACCCCTGGACTTGTCTACGCCGCATACATACACCAATACATGTTCTTATAAATGACACTCACAAACATGTTATCAAATGGAAAACTGAGCATTAACAGATTTTACATGCATATACCTTGAACAAAAGTATTGCAATACTAGTTGATTGCTCACTGCTACACCAAAGCATTGCAATAGGCATTCAGTACTTGTATATTTTTGTGAACTTACAATTGCAATAGGCATTTGCTACACCAAAAGAAAGCATGAACAAAACATGAACCCAAAGATGAAACATTTGCTACCAAACATTTTCACTAATAGCTTGTTGCTCAGGTGTCCTGCTGGTACGCTGCTGCTTTGTTGCTGCTCTACCCTGCTGCTCCTGCTCTGCTGCTTGGCTGCTCGGGAGCTCGACTGGGAGAGGGAACGACGGCGGCGGGAGGCGGAGCAGGACCAGGAGAGGCTGGCTGTGGGCCTTGGTAGCCGGTTGCTTGGCTGCTCGAGACTGGGGATGGAGGCGAGAGGCGGAGCTCAACCGGGAGAGTGCCGGGCGCAGGGAGGAGCCGGTGCGGGGAGGAGCCGGCGCGGGGAGGAGGTGGCGGCGGGGACGAGGCCCACATGGGGAGGACGCCGCAAGGATGGCGCCCGATCTTGCACGGGGGGGAGTCGCCGTTGCGGACGAAGACGAGCGGGGGGCGAGGTCCGATGAGGGAGAAGAGAGTAGAGGATGGCGCAAGGGGGCGGGATCTGGCGGGGGAGGGCGGCGCAGAGGGAGGCGAGCGGGCGGGCGGCAAGGGGGAGAGGTGAGCGGGTGCAGCGCCGCGGGAGGAGATTTGGCTGGGGAGGAGACTGTGCTGGGTGGCGACGGTGACGGGCGCGTGAACCCTAGCGGCGATGCGGGAGAGAGCAGAGGGGAGCAGTGTGCGGTCAGGCAAGGGAAAGAGAATATGGGGTTTTCGTGAGTGGCGTTTTTTTTCCAGAATTAACGTGAAGTTTGAGGGTAGGGTAGGAAGGGGTTAAGTGGGAGGAGGAGAGAAGCTCGGGAAGCCTCCAATTTGGAGCTTCCTGCCACCAATGAAAAATTCCGTGGGCTTAGAAATTAAGCCATGCCTCAATTTTATCTTAGGTTTAGCTTATGGCTTATTCTCACCTATAAGCCCTCTAGAAGCTATTCCTAAGGGGGCCTATGAATCATTTGGCTTCTTACTTTGAAACTACACATCCTCTAGGACTCAAAGATGACATCAAGGTGGTAGTGATGGTCCAGCGCCCTCCCGATTTGGATGCGGCTTGCTTGCTGGTGTTGTTGCAAGAGGAGGTGATTGAAGGGCTACGTCATGAGAAGCCTCACTGATTCAATGTTGGTGTGCGAAGATTATCACCACAAGTTGTTGTATCACTTCCACTACCCCCACCACCACGTCTTGGCTAGGTGCCTCTATGGAGGATTGAACAAGCATTGAAGTAGCTCGTGCACACCAAGATTAGGATTGGGTGGCTGCGTTGTGAATGTACTGAAGAGCACGTGGCCTCTGCTTGACCCATGGTGAGCGCTGGGCCCGTGATCATAAGTGCCCCGCAACCATCCAGTTACATCTGGTGAAGGAGCTCTTGCAACTTCTCGGTATTAAAGAACTCAAACAACCTGAAGAAGGGGTCCTGGTCATGAAGAGGGGAAATACTCAATGGCTATTAGTCGGCAGGCAGTGTCCGGTATTGAATCAGCTCGCACTATTTAGCTGAGGGGGTGTCTGGTACTGAAGCGTTGATACTTTTGGATTTTGGTAGTTCATCTTCTTTTGTCAGTCAAGCACTTGCCTCCGTTACTCCTGGAATTTAGCCTCTTCAACAAACTGTCAGAGTCAAGATAGCTGATGGTGGCCTTTTGTAGGGTAACATTTTGCAACTAATTTGAAGATTTTACCCCTAGGCAGTTATGATATGGTTCTTGGCATGGATTGGCTTGAGGAAAATAGTCCTATGACCATTGACTGGCTGCAAAAATCTTTTCAGTTTTGGTGCAAGGGAAACCACATCAAGCTTCAGCGTATCGTCTCACATTGACAATTGCCAACCTATTACTATGCATCAGTTGTCTGGCATTCACAGAAGTTCTAGAGTTCATTGAATACAGTTGTATGCTGTCTCACAGGGCTTGCGACCTGACATGCCACCACCTGTATAAGAACTATCGGACCAGTTTAGTGATTTTTTTGACCTTATCATCATGCTCCAGTGTTGAAAGATGAAATTGAAAGGCAAGTTTCTAAACTTTTTACCAATGGGGTCATTCAAGCCAGCTCTAGCCCCTTTCCTTCTCCTACCATCCTCGTTAAGAAAAAATATGGGTCGTGGCAGCTGTGCATCAATTATAGGCACCTTAATGCTTTGACTTGCAAAATAAGATTTCCTCTTCCGATCATTGACGAGTTGTTGGATGAGCTTTTTGGGGCAGCAGTATTTTCAAAGCTCAATTTGAGGGCTGGCTATCATCAGATAAGATTGGCAGAGGGTGAAGCACCTAAGACAGCCTGTCAAACACATCGAGGTCGTTACGAGTACAAGGTGATGCTGTTTGGGCTTGCGGGGACTCTGGCCACTTTCTAAGGTGCGATGAACACAACGCTCGAACCTCTACTTCGTAAGTGTGCACTAGTATTGTTTTATGGCATCCTTGTGTACAACCCTTCCCTATCTGAACATCTTGTTCACTTGCGCTCTATTCTAGAGTTACGTTGATAAGATCAATGGTAGGTCAAATGGTCCAAATGCTCTTTTGCTCAAAGCCAATTGTCTTACCTGGGCCATGTCATTAGTGTCGCTAGTGTTGCCATCGAGGAGGATAAAGTCCACACTGTTTGGCAGTGGCTGACACCTACTAATGTCAAGGACTTGTGCAATTTTTTGGGTATAGTAGGATATTATCACAAATTTATGCGTCATTTTGGTATAATCAGTCATCCCTTGACTGATTTGTTAAAGAAGAATTTCGCTTGTTGGTGGACTGTAGCTCATGAGGAAGCTTTCAATGCTTTGAAACAGCCTTAATCATTGCCTCGGTCCTAGCTCTTCCAAATTCCCATCAACCCTTGGTGATTGAAACAGATGGTTTTGACACCGGCATCGAGGTTGTTCATCAATAGGATAGGCACCCTATTGCATTCTTAAAGGATCAAGATGTCAACCTAGAGGGGAGGGGTGAATAGACGACTTCAAATGTTAACCAAATTTTTGTGTTTTCTTGCAATTAGGCATAATGTAAAGATCTAATGTAAGAGTTGTATGGGCACCTTAGATACTAGTAGCACAGGAAATAGCAAGACAAAGGGAACTTGTGGAAAGTAAATAGAGGAACATGAAACGAAAAAGGACATGGAAATTTGTTGCCGAAGTTTGGATCCTTGGGGGATGCTAGGTCTCTGTTGAGGGACACAGTCACAATGACCAAAGTCAGCTCTCTTTTAAGCCTCTTCCTTGAGAAGGTGCACAGAGCAACTATTTTTTCCTTCTTGGTAAACCTTTCCTCATGAGAGGCAGATCCCAGGCCTTCACAAACTTTTCGAGATGCACCACAAGAAGCTTGGTGGCTGTCAAGCACTCCTAGCCTTCTAAAGACCTCAACCTCCAAGAGAAATAAGTGCGATGAATTCTTGGTGGTTGTCAAGCTTGAATATTTGGGCAAGAGGAAGGTGGGAGAAGCTCTCAAGACTGTAGGAATTGAAGTGGCAAAGAGTTGTGCTTGGATGGTGAGTGGGGAGATAAATAGTCCACTCTGAAAAACTAGTCGTTGGGGGTAGATTAATACATGTCTGGAGCATCTAAGATCTAGACTCAGAGTATCCATAATTCAAAATCAACGGCTTTTTTTTCAACACCCAAAGACTGGCTCAGATAGTCCAAGAGATAGATACCTGAAGTATCCGGAATAACCCCGGAGACTCCGGACACACAGAGAACACCCCGGAGGAAACATTCATACACTCCGGATAGATAAATGTCCGAAGTATCTATCAAGAATACAGAGACTCTGCGGGCTAGACAGAGGTATTCTGTGGAGTATCCGGGATCACTCCAGAGACTCCGGAATCAAATATGTAGAGCCCAGAGCAACACTCAGCTACTCTGAACAAGTCTTCATCCAGAGTTCACTCTGGGAGCCAGAGAAAGAGTTTTCCATAGTATCGATGAACAAATGTGTACACTCTGGGAAAATGCAAGCAACATAGCATCTCACATCCGGAGTCTCACTCAAAGTCTCCGGGTCAGCACTGAGCAGAAACCCTACTCAAAGTTTCAAAGACTCTGGACCAAGGTCCAAATACTCCGAGACATAGACAGATCAAAGGCTAGGGTTTTGTGGAGAGAAGATCGAGGCAAAGATATAATTGAGCATTTTGAGCACTTAGCCTATTCTCCAACCATTCATTACACCTCTCTTAATAGTACAACGGTTCTTATACTCAATGTGATCTTAAATCACTAAAAACTAGGAAATTGTCTAATCTTCACATTTTGCTCGATGTATCCCTGATCAACTTTTGGGGGGTCATCGATGCCGGTTGGACTTCACACATGGGACTAAAACCTGTCCATACACTTCACATTGCCATTAGTCCCTTAATCATTTGCCATTAATCACCAAAACCCATTAGAGAGCCTAGATGCATTTCCAATTCTTGAGTAAGGTGTTGGGTGTGTACACTTGGGGTTTATCCACGTATAAAAAGGAATACTTGGCAATTCTCTTGGTAGTGGATCATTGGCGGCCATATTTGCTATTGGGTGAATTCATCATCAAATTCAACCAACGTAGCTTAGTACATCTTGAAGATCAACAGTTGTCTACTCATTGGTAACACAAAGCATTCAGGGGAATACTTGGTGATTCTCTTCGCAGTGGATCATTGGCGACCATATTTGCAATTGGGTGAATTTATCATCAAAACCGACAAATATAGCTTAGTACATCTTGAAGATCAATGGTTGTCTACTCCTTGGAAACATAAAGCATTCACAAAATTACTTGGGCTTCAATATCAGATCTACTACAAAAGGGGCACTGAGAACAGAGCAAATGACACTCTATCTCATTGTAGCCACAACCATACTCCTTTTTTGGCGCTATTTGAATGCCAACCTACTTGGCTGGTAGAAGTGGGTTTAGCCTATTCTCAAGATGATCAAGCATAGTGTTTTTTTGGCAGAATGGCTCTTGGTCCTAATTGTCCTGGCTTTACTCTTCAAAATGGGTTACTTCGCTACAAAGGATGCATCTAGTCGGGTACTAATCTGCACTTGCAATAGAAGATTATCTCTGTCCTTTAGGATACTGCCATCGGGGGCCATTCGGGATTTCCTCACATATAGAAGGGTAAAGAAACTCTTTGCTTGGACACGCATGAAGCCGATGATCAAGTCTTATGTTCAATTTTGCCGCATCTACCAACAAGCGAAACTAGGTCACACCAAGTATCCAGGTTTGCTTCAGCCTTTACCGGTCCCTGAGCATGCTTGGCAGGATGTGTCGATGGATTTCAATTGCATCTTAGTCATGGTTGACAAATTTTCACGTTATGCACATTTCCTTCCTTTGAGTCACCCATTCACTACTTAGCATGTTGCTCACTGCTATTTAAACCATGTTTTCAAGTTACATGGCTTACCTCAGTCCATTGTTTGGGATCGGGACAAAATTTTCACAAGTCAATTTTGGCAGCAACTCTTCAAATTGACAAGAACTCAACTCTGCCTTCGAACTTCTATCATTCGCAAACAGATGGCCAGATGAAGAGGTTTAAGCAATGCCTCGAAACTTATCTTGTTGTTTTGTTCATTCTTGTCACGAATAGTGGGGTCAGTAGAATTCCATGGCAGAATTTTGGTATAATTCGAGCTACCATTCAACTCTTGGATAGTCCCCTTTTATGGTGTTGTTGCCGTGAACCTCATGATTTTGGCATCAATGGATTGGATTCTTGCCTTGCCCCGGAGCTCCAAACTTGGCTTGAAGATCAACAATTGATGAATGATCTGCTCCGCCAACACCTCCATAATGTCTGAAGCATCAAGCCAATAAGAAGAGAGAACTCTCATTTTCCTTGGGTGACTGTTTTCCTAAGGCTCCAATTGTATGTACAGTCTTTTGTGTCCAAGCCCAGTGATCATAAGCTGTCATTCAAGTTATCCGGCCCCTTTCGGGTCTTCAAACATGTTGGTGCCATGGCTTACAAATTGGGCTTGCCTCCAGATTCATCTATCCATCTAGTGTTCCATGTCCTAAAACTTCGCCTTGCCCTCAAACCATCTGTGTAGGTATCGCCAACTTACCTCCTTCTACTTCTAATTAGATTCCTGTGAAGGTGCTCAAGATTCACTGGTAGCACAAGGAAAATCTCATTCGATATCAAGGCCTCATTCACTGGTCTGGTGTGCCACACACCGACGCTACCTGGGAAAATTTGGCCGAGCTTCGTTAGCGCTTTCCAAGAGCACCAGCTTGGCGACAAGTTATTTATCAAGGGGTGAGGACTGTTAACACTGCGACTATAACTACACCAGACATTAAGGCCCAAGAGGAGAAGGATCAAAGGCCCAAGAGGATGCTAAAGCCCAACCCACGCTTCTATGACAAGGAATGGATCGCCAATCCCCTAAGGGCCCAGCTGCAGGAGTGCAATCCACTTATGCCAACTCCTTGATAAGCAACCATTTGTTCAGGGAGGAACTATCCAAGAGGATCGTAGTGAGTTAGCGGCTGGCTCTCTCCTACCTCTGGCTCTAGCTCTCTTGAATATTCTCAACCTCTTGTTGTTGTAAACAATTTTCCCAAACTATTCGTGATTCTTGTGCAATAGAGAAGTGAAGTGAATTCCTAACGGATGGCCAAGAGCACGTTGAAGCTACTAGCTCTAGTCGCGGTCTTGCTTACGGTTCTACCGTGCACTGCTGCCACCACCGCTAGGAGAACCATCGACCCTAGCTGGAGCTAACGCCTTAAGCTGGCTGGATCCATGATCGGCCCGGTGTTGCGTTTGACGCGCACGATGCTGGGCCATATGTTAGCGTCTCTAATGGCTGCACCCTGAAGTGGGCAGCGACAGAGCCGGTTGGTTGACATTTGCCTACAGTCCGACTATGTCATGAACAATTACGCAGCGTCCAAACTATTGTCGGTGATCACCGAGAACACGTGCAGCTAGCTGTTTGGCCTACGATTCCACTACAATTCTGGATACTTGTACATTGCCGATGCATACATGGGGTTGATGCGGGTGGAGCCAGGTGGCGATGTGGCCACGGTGCTGGCGACAGAGGCTGATGGCGTGCCATTTCGGTTCACAAATGGGGCAGACATTCACTAGATAACCGATGATGTCTATTTTACAGATAGTAGCATGACCTATCAGCGAGTGTAGCATCAGGTAGTCACTGCCACGGAAGACTCGACAGGGTGCATCATGAAGTACAATCCACGGACCAACCAGGTCACCTTGCTCTAGTCCGGCATGACCTATCCAAACGACATAGACATCAGGGTCGATCGGTCTCACCTCGTCATCACGCTAACTGGACCATGCCGATTAGTGAGGTATTGGATCAGAGGGCCCAAGGCTGGCACCTCCAAGCCGTTGCGGAGCTGCCAGGTTATCCCCACAACGTGAGACCTGACGGGAAGGAGGATTCTCTGTGGTGTTACACAGGGAGAAGAACGAGTTGCCCTTTAGCCTGGATAGGCACCTTGTTGCCATCAGGCTCGGAGGGCTGTGGACAACGTGAGACCAACTGAGGTGATGGAGAGGGATGGTGGCACAATATGGCTCGGACCCATAGAGTTGCCATACGTCGGCATTGTCAAGGTTATCTAGGAGTAGGATATCTTATAAGTTGGTGCTCATGTTCTCCATTTTTGTTTGTTCTGTTCTTTGTAAGTGTCGCGGTTCTACAGAGCTGAATGCACGCTCATTGTTTCCCGCGAATAATGTCTGGAATCTAGATATATTGGTGATATTACTATACGTGAATGTGTGATTGACATTGACACATTGATGGCATTGGTTTAGTTATGCTTAGTTTGTGATTACCGATAATACTGAAATTATTTTATAATTTGATGTAGAGATATAACTATATAAGTAAAATTAGTTAATAGACAGTCAAAGATATTTTAAAAAGTATAGTTAGATAAACGAAATTATATAATCGACCGTAACGTAAAACGGAGCCTTACTCAGCCATGTGCGGTGGGCCGTTGCCACAGCCCACGTCATCTCCACCCCCAACCTCACCAAAAGCTTTATCCTCCCATCCGCTCATCCTCTTCGCCGCTGCCTATCTAATCCGCGAACGAACCTGAGCGGGAGCGAGCGAGCGAGAAAGAAACGAAGCCATGGCGCTGTCCCTCTCCCTTGCGCGCCTCTCCCTCCCGCCTCTCCTCCAGGGCTGCTCGGCCGCCAAGAAGCCGCACGCCAGCCTCGCCTTCCCCGCCAACTCCTTCTTCGGCTCGCCACTGGCCGCCACCGCCGCCGCACTCACCCCGCTCCCACGCAGGCGCCGTCCACCTCCGGCTCGCTCGCCGTCATTGCGGCGGGAAGGGGTACAAGATGAAGACGCACAAGGTTGCTTCTTGGTCCTTGGCTGTCGGGTTTGTTCTTGAATCCCTTTTGTTTGGGCTTTTCGTGATTTCTCCTCCTGTGTCTGTGTGTGTTGCAAGGCGTCGGCGAAGCGGTTCCGGGTGACGGGGTCTGGCAAGATCGTCCGGCGCTGCGCCGGGAAGCAGCACCTTCTCAGCAAGAAGAATGCCAAGCGCAGGAAAAGGCTCTCCAAGATGGTATTGCTTCTTTTAACCTCACTGCTATTCCAGTCTTCTCTCCCCACTGCTATTCCAGTATAGTGCCGGTCAAATTTTGTTCTGCTAATGTTATGGATTGTTTAGTCGTGAGAAATTGACGCTTGTTCCTGTAATTGGGAGGGCCCCTAGGGAGCCTATGCTTAGATTGGACGGCAATGTGGGCTGTTGGTGTCAATTAATTACTGCCAGACTGATTGATTTCACCATTTGGCTGATGTCGTGTTGTCGGAATGGTTGAAATGCTTGGTGAGAGTGAAGTGTGTTAAGTCCGTTTGGTCGGAGGCATACGAGTGGATAGATTGGGTCATCCATCCTTTTTTTAGCTCATTGATGTGTTTGGTTGGAAGATTTGTTGACAGAGCAGTTAATTTTGAGGAATATTCGTCAAATACTCTAGATAGACTGAGCCGGTTTATTTGGCCGGATGAAGCCGCCGCACTTGTCTAATCACAATCATTAATATATAATTAGTGATAATTAGCATGTTTTATTAGTAATTAATAATCATTACTATAAAATTAGCATTGATAAGTGTTAGTGTGCTGATTAGTGTATTTTTAATGTGTTGATTAGCGTATGTTTAGTGATAATTAGCATATTTTATGGTTAATTAGTATCATTACATCAAGATTAATGTTGATAGTATAAGTGTCGGCTGATTAGAGTATGGTTAATTATTATTAATGAAAATTAAGATCTATAGTTTAGTTAATTAATCTTGTGGTATTCATCCTTGTTCCTCCAATCAAACACAAAATTGGCTCTTCCCGGCCACCCAACCAAATTAGATGACCATATCCCTACTAAACGGGATGACCCCTATCCATCCCTACTCATCCTTCCAACTAAACGGACCCTTAGATGATGTGCTTCGAAATGCAACCATAATTTTTAGTGTTTTGTTTGTGACTTTCTCGGCACCGCACAAGTTCGCGCCAAGTATAGGTGTCCGAATCTGTTTGTGCATTGCTGCAACTCGTTGTGTGTAATCTAGGTTGTAGGCCAATCACAATAGCACTCAGAAGGTCCCAGCTAGTTTTGGTTATGGCTAGTTTTCCATAAGTTAGTTCATTAGATTCCACTCATCCATTATTCATGAACTATATTGGTTCCAACTAGCACGGTGTCCCATGCAATTGCACGAGAAGTGTCTTTAATCATTTCTAATTTTTTGAACTCTTGCAAGAACCATTATGCCAATTGTATATGATATTTCAATACGCATAATTTAATGTTCGAATCGCGTGCCAGCCAATCAATAGTTCATACGTGTGTTGATAGGTTGTTTGCACGTGATATTAGTACGCGAAATTAAAGTCTGGATCGCTAGTTAGTTGGTCATTTACGTGATATTAGAAGTACGCAGGATTAATTGAGCCCGCTATATCTAGAAGTATGGAAGTATATCGAGACGGATACTCAGTCATTTGTACTGAGCTGATAGATTGTTTGTACATGATATTAGATCACTTAGAATTAAAGTTCGGATCACGATTAGCTGACTGTTTGCATATTATATTAGATCAATATGCAGAGTTAATGTTCAAATCGTCGGTTGTTGATATTAGATTAGCATGTAGTCTGAAAGCTCATGTAACTCTTTTATGAGGTATAAAATTATATTATGATCTGTTTAGGTACAATTAGGATGATCTATCAGCCTGTGATGTTTTTAGATACAATTATTAAGATCTATGGTTTTGATCTGTTTAAGTATAGTTATAGTGATCTATCGGTTGTGATCTATTGAGGTATATTTATGAAGATCTAATGGTCGTGGATTGGTTAAGAAAATTATGATGATCTATCGGCTATGAATTTTTTAGGTACAATTACGAAAATTTATTATTTGTGGTACAATAATAAAAGAATAGTCCACCAGACTAATGACCAAATGTTTTTTGCTTTTTTTATAGGAATTTCTAGTATATCTATCTTTTCTTTAGTTAACCCGTCATGTGAAGGGTCCATCAGACTAACGGCCAGATGTTTTGTTTATTTTTTATGGAAATTGCTAGCATGTGTATTTTTTTTGGTTAACTCATCATGTGCTTTAACATATAATAGATAGATATCAGGTCATTCCTAAGAAGAAGGCATTTCTTATGTACTTCTTTTAACTAACTGCTGCATGCTAACATATTAAATTATTGAATTATGATATGCCATGCTCTAGTGTTCTAAAAAAAAAGATATCGTCTTCTCCAAAAATATGCCATGCTCCGAGGAAAATATTGTATAAGCCAATGGACTGCAGAATTTATTATTTGCCTATTTGGTTCCTTGAGATACATGTCAAGAAATGAGGAGCCACGAAATTTGTTGTAATATTAGAAATACAGGGGATTGGAATATTAAGCCACTGGGAAAATAACACTAATATTCCATTTTCTAGTTGGCAAAGTTCCATTTTAGTACTACGACTCTGACAGTTTCACTGGAAGTCCGAAACTTACCATATTGTACTACAGTGCCAGTTTACATGTCCTGTGAGACTCAGAGAGCATTGCTATATTCTTTCTCGCAGGTCCAAGTTAACAAGAGCGACTACAGCAACGTGATGGGCGCGCTGCCCTACCTCAAAGTGAACAAGAAAGCAGGCTGATATCTATTAGATCTTGCAAAATGATTCTGTCTCAGACTTTCAGTTCACCAACTTGTAATTTTGTGTATCTTTCTCTGTATTTATTTTTCTGAATACCGAGGTCCTACTTCATTCCAAGCAAGCATATACAACTATTCATATGAGCAGTCTAGTGATGTTCCACAATGAGATGCACTCACTTGGTTTTTCCACATGTTCCCTGGTTGAAATTTGTGCAAGAGAAAGGGTACTTGATCTTCTTTACGAACTGGTACTCATATATTCGCTTGGTGGATGGTTACCTAGTCATGAAGAAAACCATGTAGGAACTATTTGTTCATATAACGAATTATGGGTTTAATGATGTTGCTTGTGTATTTTGTATTTGTGTCCGTCCTCTCGTCAAGCGATGAAAATTTCTTGATCAAAATTGAAGGTTCAGATGTGTGTTTCTTTAGTTTTATTTGTTTGGTCCAGATCTGCTACACCGAGATGATAGATTACAGTGCCAGACGAAAATAAATATCTTTTGTTTTACTCCTATGATTTTCGTTACTCCCTACATCCTATGATAGAAGTAAAGGTGGGACTAGGGCTGGGCTTTCCCGTGCCAGCCCCTAGGCCCAGCTGTCACGGCCCGGCCCGGCAAGGATGCTAGATGGGCCGTGCCTTGGAATGGCATCTGATGGGTTGCACGGCCTGACACGAGCTGCCCGGCATGATGCTACAGACTGTCTTTTCTCGTAACCTAACTCTAGCTCCCGCCACCGCCAGCCTCCTCCTTCTCCCTCTTCCTCCCGCACCGGGTCGGCCTCCTCCTTCTCCCTCCTCCTCTAGTCGGCGCCACGTTGGTAACTCCTCCCGCACCGGCCCGAGGCACGACGGGTTCGTGCAGGGCCTGCCCGAGTCGCAGCTTTAGATATAAGGCGTATTTTGATTGGCTAAGACAAGGTTTTTACCATCAATTACTCTATTAACATATGATTTATGTGATATAAATTCATAATCATAAGTAACTACTTTTGAATACAAATATAATGATATCAATTTTATGTCATTTAAACCACATATTAATAGAGTAATTTATTGATCAAAGTCTTATCTTAACCAATCATAATACGTCTTATATTATGAGACGAGAGAGTAATTATAATGACGCTGATCTTAATTTGAAGGTAACTTTCATTATGGAAGCATGGTATATAGCAGAAGAGTGAGATGAACCATGCATGCGAACGTATTATCGTTCAAGTATGTGAGTTGCACAAATTCTGTGTCAACTGTCATCATAATGCCTCCTTATGTAGATGTTTACACATCCACAAGGTTGTTACAGATGTGACATTAGCCTGGCCTACCTATGCACATGGATAGAATTATTTGTATTTCGGGTTCAGCAGGCAGTTCAGATTGGGGTCTATTGGAAAAGAATTGCAGAAAGCAACATATCATGTGTTTGAGTAGATGCTATCGTGCTACTAACGTTCAAATAGTTATCCAAACAATAACTGAAGATTTTGATTATTTTTTTAAAACATTGATACAGAACCAATCTATTATGTCATAAAATTTTAATTCTAAGCTTGATCTACACATCAAAGAACGAAAAGAAGAAGAGAGAAGACGACATCTGCTGAAAAGGATATCCAAAATAAAAGAAAAATGAGAAAATACTGTTCACTGAAACTTGTCTTTTTGTTTGTCTCGATATGCGACTCGTTTTGGAAAACTTGCCAGAAGAAAACATGAAGCCAGAGACGATGTGCATTCACCTTAGGTGTGAGCTTATAGGGCATTGCCACGCTAAATCCTACCACGGAGGCAAACTAGGGCTTGAAAGGTATTTCGCCTATCAAAGAGGGGAGCGGATAAGGGGCATGGGTAGGGGCACAAATAATTGTAGCCGCAACTACTCGTTGGCTGCTGACCTAACGTTGTAAGTGCAAAGTTTTTAGTTTTTCACCGCATCTCTATTTTTCACGTGGTGTGTTGATTGGGCATAACCGCATAAGCATTTTGCCTCGAAGATGGTAAGCGTTATCACATTACATTATTAGCATCAGAAAGATTTGACAGATCATTTCTTAGTCCATATCTCAGTATAATGCAATTATTCACGACACGTGATTAAAATTTTGGATTTAGACCAATGGCCAACCTAGGAGTTGAGCACACCCTGGCCTTTTGGTCCTAGGCCCAGGGCGGAAGCCCTAATCCACCCCTGATTTAGATGATGCTCAGTCTCGATACATCTAAACAACAATGAAATCCTCCATGGGAATTCATATGATGTCATTCCCCTCGTAGATCGGGAAAACAAAGATGACTTCTTGCAAATAATCGTGATAGGCTTCTTTTGCAAGAATGTGCTCAAGTGGTGATGCATCCGTTTGCCTAAATTCGAGTCGCTGGCTACTTATCAAATGCTCTTAATTCAAACTTTCTAGTTTTCATCGCATCTCCATTTTTCACATGGTGCGTTGGATCTTTCCATAGCATTTTGACCGGAAGAGGGTAAGCATAAGCATATTTGTTTATTCGTATCAGAAGGATTCGACATATCATCTCTATGTCTTATAATATTGACACGCATAAATTAAAATTCTAGATTTAGACGTTGCATAGTCTCGATGCACCCTAAGAACAACGAGAGCCTCACTGGAAACTCGTAGCATATCATTCTCCCTCCAAGACTTGCTAAAAAAGGAAATAGAGATAAATTCTTGCTAATGATCGTGACGGGCTTCTTTTGCAAGAATATGTTTAAGTGGCGGTGGCTTAGTCTGCCAAAATCTGAGTTGCTCGCTGTTGATTTGACACTCTTAATTCAAACTTTCCAGTTTTCACCACATCTCCATTTTCCATGTGGCGCGTTGACTCCTTCCGTTAGCATTTTTCCTCGAATATGGTAAGCATGTATTAGCGTATTCCTTTATTCCATATCAGAAAGATTTGATAAATCATCTCTTAATCTGCACATCAACATATAATTATTCACGTGCATGATTTGAAATTCTGGATTTCGACGATGCGCGATATCGATTCACCCAAACAACAACGAGAACCTACGTGGGAACTCATAGGACATGATCCCCTCCAAGAATGCATTTAAGTGGTGGTGGCCCCATCTGCATAGACCTGAGTCGTTTGCTATTGATCCAATGCTCTTAATTCAAACTTTTCAGTTTTCACCGCATCTTCATTTTTCACGTGGTGTGGTGACTCCTTTCATAAGCATTTTGCCCCAAAGATGGTTAGCATGTATTCCTTAGTTGTATCAGAAAGATTTGACATGTCATCTCTTAGTTTGTGTCTCATAATATAAATATTCACGTGCATAATTTGAAATTATGGATTTCGATTATGTACAGTGTCGATGCACCTAAACATCAATGAGAGCTCCGTGGGAACTCATAGGATATCATTTCCCTCCAAGAATTCGTGAAAAGAATAGAAAACTAAAGGTGAATTCTTTCAGATAGTTTTTTTTTAAAATAGATAATTGCCCGTGCGTTGCAACGGGGTATAAATATTCTAGTACGTTAGCTCGTGATTTACCTGTCCATATTAATGTGATTGTGTAAAAATAGTAGGATTTTATTTGGTAAACACATATTTGGTAAGTATTTATTGGCAAGAAGGTTGCAAAACAGGAAGGTTGGACGAAGAGTGGGCAAAACGCACTCTGTCGGCAGGAAAGGGAACGCTACTCTTTTTTAAGTAGTAGAGATTCTTGTGAATAGTTGTAGCCGTGATGGGATTCTTTTGCAGTACTGCGTTAAGTGGTAGGAGCCCCATCTGCCTAAATCATAGCTGTTGGGTGCTGATCCAACGCTGTAAATCCAAAATTTCAAGTTTTCCATCGCTTCTCCATTTTCCCATATGTGTTCACTCATTGCATAAGCATTTACCCCACTCCCACCCCCTCACCCCCACCCTCCAAACAAAAAAATGGTAGAGCACATTCGTCCATATCTCATATCAGACGATGAACGGTCTCGATACGCCCAAACAACAACAAGAGCCTCTCTGGGAACTCAGATGACTATTATCATTTACCTCCACGGTTTGCTAGGGAAAAACAGGAACACCTGATGAAGTGAACCATGCATGGCACACAGAGAGACCAACCCAGCACACCGCCAACGGAATAGAAACTGTAATGGTAGAGAAATTAAGGAGTGGGAAAATTGCACGCCCGAAGAACACCTTCCATCTCTGGAGCTAGCGCACGAATTCCAACTCTATAAACCTCCATGTCCATCCTCGAGTCCTTGTTGCTACTGAACTGCGCTGCTCCGACCTTGACCTTCTCCTGCGCTGAGCGAGCCTTCGAGGGAAGCCATTGTGAAAGGTGAGGAAGGAAGGAGGAATCTTTCGTGGGGTTTGGGCCCCTTTTTCTTGGCGTTCTTGGATTTCCATAGGGTTTTTAGCGGGGGGGATTTGGTGGTCCGGGTTGTTTCTTGGTGTTTGATCTTGTTTGGCTTGCCAGGGGGGAAGAAGGAGGAGGCATGACCGTGGGTGAGGAGAGCCAGGTGAGGGAGGCCGCCGCGAACAAGTTCCCGGCGGGGATGCGCGTGCTCGCCGTCGACGACGACCCTGTCTCCCTCAAGCTCCTGGAGACCCTCCTGCGCCGCTGCAACTACCACGGTGAGTGTTCTTGCCCACCTCTCTATTATTCCGTCAGGATCGAATTCGAATGGTTGAAAGAATTTGGTGGAATAATTCGTCATGTTTGGTTCGATTTCCGGCGGTGTGATGATGCAGCGACGACGGCGCGCGACGCAGAGACGGCGCTCCAGATGCTCAGGGAGGGGAAGGAGCAGTTTGACTTGGTGATCAGCGACGTGCACATGCCGGACATGGACGGCTTCAAGCTCCTCGAGCTCATCGGACTCGAGATGGATCTCCCAGTTATCAGTAAATTCTTTGCTCAATACAACTTATCGATTTCTTCTCTTTTGCCTGACATGACATTCCCCATGGTCTGGAGTGGATGTACCTTCGGATAGCATGTGAAATGCACTAAATTTAGGGCGCTTCTAGGAACCATGAGCACGTATACGTTGCTTCACGCACACCCTGATTTACATAGAGAAAATATAAGGAATGGGGCCCCGTAGCACAAAACCAACAGGATCCCATCTAACCGTTCACCCATCATTTAGACGGCCAGCGCACCGTCTTTCCAGCAAGCCACCCACTTCCTCTGCCTCCTTCCTGACAGGGGCTTGATGTGGGAGAGGAACTGAAGCCGCCAGAGCAGAGCGAAGGCGGAGCCGACGTGTGAGTTCAGTGGAGGGAGGGCTAGGGGTGGTGGTTCATGAGGGCGGGAGTTGGAGGACGAACAAATAGCAAGAGCCGACGGACAGGTCGACGCTTGAGCCTTGAGGCAAGGTAGACATCATCATACGTCGGGCCAGGCTTGAAAAAGCTTGGTCATTTTGAATATGATATTATTTTAACTATTTTTCAAATTAATTTAATTCTTTCAAAATTAAAAAATCATTATTCTATATATTTTAATTCAGTTCGGTCGAAAAATCAAGCCTAGGCCTGGAAATTTCGTGTCGTGCTCAGGATGGGCCACTGGACAGAGCCATCCATGAACAAGAAGGGGACAAGGACATGACGATGATTATAGTGGTTAGGAGAGGGTAGGTGGTAATAGATCTGACTGTTTTAGTACCCCGTAGATGGTTTGGATGGTGGCGAGAGAACAGATTGAGGCAAGGCTCGGAGCGGTTTTGTAGCAACGGTTGGGCGGCAGCGACATGGGTGGCAAGGAGAGAGAGGAGGGAGGTGGTGACTGGAGGTGGAAAGGACCGTCTCATTGGGAAGCCTCCCACAGGAATCTGTCGTCGTAAGAGCTCTCTTTTTAGTAACCAACAAAAATAGAAGTGTGCCCTTTTTGTCCTTGTACCTTCTAGATAGCACATGAGTCATGAGATCCTACAAATTTATTGGCTTTGAATACTTGGGCTGATAGCTGGCACATACTAGGTTAGAGAAAAATGGTCACCCGTGGATAATTAGCCTATGGAATTGCGTAGCTATATGTTTTTTTAGTTAAGAATTTATCTCTATTTTCGATAAATTAATTTCTTGTTTGGAATAAAAATATATCGTGGGAATTCCAGATAAATTATACGTTTATACCTCTGATCGTATTACAAACATGCATGAAAGGCTACATGATTGTTTTTAGAATTTAGGATAAAGAATAAACCATATTTTCAAAAGTACAAATATATCCCAAAAGCTAGAGTTTTATATCATGCATGAAAAATAAACCGATACATGTGGGTAATCTAGCTTAATGAGAGTTAAGAGTCCCCACGCAACGCAGACCCACTATCCATATGTTAGATGGGTGCATTATGGACTGTGTCCTCTTAGTTGTTAAGCCCTACAATTATAAAAGGCAAGGTAAATACATGCACTATAGGAATAGTGAACAAATTATACGTAGTTTTCCATTTTTATTCCTGACACGACATTCCCATGATGGTCTTACTCCCGAGAGTAGCATAGTAGGAAAACCACTTTTAAGTAGACGCATTGAGTGGATGTACCATCACGATAGTAGTCGGAGCCTGCAATTTATTGACTTGGATGTACCGTGGATACAGTCGGATCCTGCAATTTATTGACTTTGAATACTTGGGTCCATTCTTCTAAATATGTATAGAGGAAAGAGGTGAATCAGAAGGTCATTTTGTTATATCAAGCACATTTATATATTCGCTGAATTTAAATAGTAAACCTGTTTACAAGGCCGCTTACCTATAAAAGCTAAACTGTGGATGACCATTCGTTAACAGTTTACCATTATTAAATATTGCTTGTGTTGATAGCTATTACCTGGTAGGCTAAAGAAAAATGGTCACATATCAATAACAATACTAGGTTGCACGGCTTGCCATCTGCTACTTTCTTCTTCGGAGGGTGTTTCCGTGGGCTGTGCATTGCTACCTACTTCTTCGGAGGGTGTTCTGCGTCTTGTGGATCGATGGACTGTGCATTTTCTACTATCTGTGATATGTGCCAGCAAGCAGCCAACGCTTGATCAGTTTCGTTTCTGTTATTTTAGCAGCTACCGAACATCCAAAAGAAAGAAAGCAAACATGAAGGATCAATACAAATAGATCAGCTTTTATAGAGCTAGACTATATGAGATACACTAAACCGAAGAACAAAGACATGATATTTATCAACTCCTTCCAATGATGGAAATGATTCAAATATCCAAATTCCGCTAATGAAAGAGATTCAAATATCTAAATAAACATCTAAATAGGATAGATTCAACCATTGTTTTTATAAGATGCATCAGTGTGATGTACACAATATTCCCATAATAACTCCAAGACTGTAGCAAGTATACATGGAGTATATATAAAACATAGAATGCATGAAGCCTCACTAACCTAAAATCTTATATTCGGTTACTTTTGTTCTAAAATGAAGAAACAAACTTTAGAAAATTTGATATCTTCTTGGTCCTTGGGACAATTCTTATTTTCCTTCTTCTCTAATGAAGTGGTCCTTGCATGGTCATATAACCAAGAAAATAATATCTCCTACTATTTGATGCCTATACTAAGATATCAGTAGATTTAATTCATAGAGAAAATTGTGTGTACATGAAGGTTATAAAAAGCATCTAGAACAGAATGATGCTAAGGCGTATGGAAGCAGCCGCATAAATAATAACGGTATTGGAGTGAACAAATAAAATAATAAAATAAAAAGACATATGTAGATAACCCACAAGGATAGATGTATCACATCATTTTAAGTGAGGCAGGCATAATAAGAAGCAAGCAAACAAAATTAGCAAGTTCTCTACTTAGTAGTACATAAAGAAAAGGCATACTACCATCAGGTCCATATTAAACAATGAAACATAAACATGTTCATAGATTCCATCGATCTATCTCCCAAGATCAGCCTAGTCTAGTTGGTCACCCAGTTTTGCTAAAAGAATAACATAATAATAACTCAAATAAGATTTAAACAATTAGTTATAATGATCACCAATATTTTCATAGAAGGCTAAATATGCTAACACTTTGGAAGGCAATAAAATTTCAAGACTGTAAGACATTTAGCTCAACAACTTACATAAAATAGTAACAACATGACTTGTAGTAGGACAATAGAACTGCATAATTAATTTAGTCTCTATTAGTTATCTATGCTTAGAACATCTATGTAAATAGGGATCATGAATAGATTAAGTAGACTAATGTCTTAAGCTTTGAAGTATTAAAGACTAGTAACTAAGAATGAGAGCGACATGTAGTCCAGAAACAAAGAAGAATGCATGTAGATTGCAAACCTGAAATCTCTATGGTCTAGTGATATATGTAGCTAGAAATTTCATCTGAGTACAATCAACTCAAATTCACATGTAAAGAAAGTTTAGGAACTATAGCATGTCATTAACTAGCAGTAGTAAGAATAAATATCTGCAAGAAATTATTCGGAGAGGCTAAAGTTAAACTATGATACTACATCAATACATTACAAAGGACCAACATGGGACAATTTTTGCGGGAACCACGTTCACACTTGCTTCGGTGGCATTTTAAAATTATAAAACAAAATGGTAAGCATAACCTGATCGAAGTGTATTCATATAGAGATATGGGAAGGCTCATGCATCCCCTAAATAAGTTGTTGCAACTCTTATAGAAATATGTTGCATGTTAATGGTCAATTCAAGTCACATCTTTTAAGAGGAAGGAAGGACAGGACATGAAGTGTACAAATCAAAATGGTGGGTATAAATGGCTCTTATACACACCTTTAGCTTTGGTCATGATGCTCCATTCTTCTAGGTGATGTTTCCCACATCGATGACATGAAGCAGGACAAAAAGAACAAACAAACATGATCATGCTATACTAAGGTAAATCAGAATCTAGCACTGAACAATATGAATTTAACTCAATATGCATGCTTATTTCATACTTTGTATATGGTGGCATCTTTTCTTATCTTGCCCAGGTTGACATCATGCACTATACAAATTTGCAAATTACTGAAAGGTTTAGGATTATTGACATTGAATGACCAGCTCAATACACCTAACCCTATCAAATGAGAAATTCTTCTAATACCTCATGGGAGACTCCTCGTATACTAAATAGAACCAGTAACTTAACTTGGGATGGGTACATAGTGGCTACTAATGTAGAAACCCTCACCATTCATCAATGAAGCTAGGTAATGGGTGACTCAATTAACCAAGGAAGGAACATGTATAAACTTTAGGTCAAAAAACAGCAAGAGCTATATGTGAACTACATGTCCAGTAGTGAACATGGGTACTTTTGTAGACTTCAGCTTCAAAACAAAGGTCTAGACATGCAAGTGTTTCTAGTCATTTTTCAACTATGCAATGTTGCTCAAATCCATACCAAAAGTAGAGTGATCTAGTTCTCTGTTTATTTATTGACCTAACGTCAACCTACGCTTGAAATTCAGACGGCTCCATTTTTAGTAAATTCGATGACCATGGAAATCTTCCCCATGTAAGATTACAATAACCATCATTTGCAAATATCTAAATTACATGTCTAGTAGTGAACATAGGAGGCAAGCATCTCCTAGAGTGAGGGTGTTCGATGGGGTGCACGTGAAACAATAACACATATAAGCCTATGGCAAAGTGAGGATGGTAAAACATCAACGAAGATCTATGAGTAGCATAGTTGGATATGAGATGTGCATTATCATATGGCAAATAATGGTAATTGTAAGTTACCTAACAGCACCCCAAGGCAAATGTTAAATAAGAAAATAACCAATGCATAAGTGACCCAGAGTGCTGCATGATCTCTTTGATCATTTCGAAATACTCAAAATCAACAAATGAACTATAACTGTAGTATTAGGAAGGCTTAATTGTAACAGGCTCAAATAAACGATTAGGATGTATTGGAATACTTGCATTGGATGCCTGGTTTCCAAACTACAGATATACTCCCTCCGTCCAAGAATGTAAGGCATACTTTGATTGGTTAAGACAAGACTTTGACCAACACTCTATTAATATGTGATTTACGTGACATAAAACTAATATCATTGATTCAGATTCAAAAGTACTTGCCTACGATTATAATTTTGTATCACATAAACCACATATTAATAGAGTAATTATTGGTCAAAGTCTTGTTTTAACCAATCAAAATACGCCTTACATTTCTGGACGGAGGGAGTAATAATTATATATACTTTTATAGGGCAACAAATCAAATGAAGAAATGATGATATAATTAGTTGGAAGTTGGAACCATCCAAAGCATAATCTTTACTGCAGTCTATTAATTAAACAACATTACATATGAACCACGCCAAAAGCGAAAGCCAGATAGGAACAATTAGTGCCTTCTAATATTCCAAATAGAAATTTTTTACATGAAGTTAATCCAATAGACAAAATATAAAGACTGCTACCGAGCTCAAGCATGCATATACCAATATTATTCCTAGAAAAACCCCATGCTTCATTCGCATTATGGATTCTCTCCAAGTTGCAAGAAAAATGTTGTGCAATAATATACAGGTGTTTCCTAAAAAAGATATACATGTGCTATGTAAAAAAATTTGATATACATGGTTAATGCATTAGAATGATTCATTTAGTTAGGGCTAGGATTGTGTGCGTCTTAGAATGCAAAGACCGAGGAAGCTTATTCTTCCATTATCCAAAAAGGTTTAGTTAACGCTACTTTCATGCAGATTGTTGTTTGTTTCTTAACTGAGGCAGCTTAGCCGTTAGGTGAAACTGCACATGTAAGAAAGAAGGCGTATTTTCTACTGCATTTTACTCTTTACAAGGAAAATGTAAGAACAAAGCATGCATGGAGAAGGTTATTTTGTGTTACTAAATCTTTTTTCTCACATGGTACATGTCAACAGTAAAAAAAAGATCACTTTCTCCGAATAGAACTTTATACTGTTACTTTAAAATTTAAATAGAACAATGATTAGAACTTATTGTTTCACAAATAAAATCAAATGTACAAATGTAGTACCTTCTCCAAATAGACTTGAAATAGTAAACAATTAAAGGTTTCTACAAACGCAGGAGAACAATCAGTTGGGTACTACTGACGTAGGTAAAAGCATGAAGAAGTACCTTTGCAAAGCAATCTTGCCATCATGCAGTGTTGTTTGATCAAGTAGTTAATTGGCGGTCAATAGCTTGTGCATTAGACACAAAATGTTAGCTCCTATTGCTAGAATTTGTAAATAAAAATGTGCTCTGCAAAAATAGATGGCATGCAATTTTCATCTCTTGCATAATAACCTAACCTATTGAGATTAGCAAACATGTACAGTTATCACCTATCCCGTGGGAGAGAGTAGAGTGTAAATTTAGGGGTAAGCAACTGCATCTCAATGATGATAACACATAATTGGCATGGCAAAACATAGGACTAACATGGCCTGATTGGAAGAGAGAATACCTAAAGAAATAAAAGATGGCATGGTGATAAAATCAGATTCACCTCATAAGTTGTGGTAAGTTAACATGGGCAGTAGGTCCTGGAAAACAATGAAGTCCAACTTTGCATTTGCTAAGCAAAATCCAAGCCATCAGAGATGCATCAGCCAAAATGATTAGTAAAAGAAAAAGGTATTGAAGCTTATTACGAGGGATAGAGATGAGACATTATTAGGCAAAATCTGAAGCAAAACAAACTACTTCATTATACCTGAAAAAGATAAGTGATCACGAAAATTCCAAGCGATTATGAGCACAAACCGTTCACCCTAACATTCAGATCTAGCTTCAACAAATAATCATGTGCTTACATCATCAAGAAACATTGAATTCTTTCATTGTAGCAGACTTATTTCTCATTCTCCTCTTCACTAGAAGTGAAGCATAGCACTACAATAGCACCAAAACCAAGTTAGAATTACCATGACTTTATTACCCTCTAAAATACAACAAATCAATTATTTGCCACACAAATCTTTAAGATTGCATCAAACAATAGGAGTTATGGGACTTGACCATAACACCATGATGGTCATACAGGGAAGCAGCGAATATCAGGCTGTAGAAAGTCTATTGTGCTACCAAACAGGCCAACCATTAAACACCTAACGCCTAATAGGCAAGAACTAAGATGGTCACATAACAAAAATCGATTTCATGACTTGAGTTGCTTCATGAAACACCAATATGAGTTGCTTCATACACCAATATGATCTGTTCTTGGACCTATGAATAGGAGAATGCACCTATTACCCTGTCTCAAGTTAGATGCTCAATTTGTCAAGGAAGGTTTTGACCGATAGTGTGCATTCAGCTGCACTCTAGCCACTACCATCCATGGGTGACCCCCAAACCTGCAAGATGTATGGGAATCCCACAAGAATCAAACACCTCATAGCACCGCGATCAATTCCAGACCAGAAATCATCGAACAAACTACCAAGCCGTTCTCAGTGCAACGAGGTGGATAAGGAGTGAGGGGAGGGAATGCATGCTGGAGGAGGGGGATGAGGGAGATGAGCTCGTACCGCAACCAGGATGGCCAGCGAGCACATGGAGCCACCAAAAGAGCGTGAGGGAGGGAACTTCATGCTGTCAGAGCCGATGCCAGCAACCTCCTCCTTGCTAGATCCAGCGCCAGCAAGCTCCTCAACAATGAATCTAGCACCGTTCCTCGGTGATGAACACCACATGCAAACAAAACCGAGCACCAGATGAGTATATCATAGAAAAAAAGGGAACAAAGCAACAGGAGAAAAGGAGGCAAACCCTAGAGTGAAAGATGAGTGTGGAGAAGCACCGAGCGTGTGCAGCTACGATGAATGGGAGGTACACCTAGGCTGCAGAAAGGCGGCTTGGGTGCGGTGACAATAACAGAGGAGGCTACCGCAACCATAGATTGAGGGGGGAGGACGACGACGGACGAGCTCGTGGGAGGGCTGATGACTACGGTCGATGGCGAGGGCGTCGCCGGATCCGCCGATCCTCTTCACCTTATAGCAAAGGAAGTGAGCCGATGGTGGCTGTAGCCAGTGCAGCCAACGGCACGAGGAGGGGTGGAGGAGAACGATGTTGGGGCAAACTAGGCAAGATAGGGTGATTTTTTTAGCGCGCAAGCGCTGCTAGTGTTTTCACCCTCTCTCGGGCTAGTAGCATTGCCCTCCACTGTGCCACAACGCTATAGCCATGTACTCGACGGCGAATCCCTGGAGGCCATGGGCGTTTGACGATGCCAGAATCCAAGGAAATCCTATATTAAATCCCATCCATGCCCTCAAGAATCTAGCCAAACCACAAGAGCGGCCACCACGTCTCTCTCCTCCAATCCACTGTAACACCCAAGCTTGAGGCACACACACTGGTTGCGACCGGGACAAGTAGGCGTCGGGTCCCTTCGTAATAGGCATGAGATAGCGCAGCGCACGGTGAAAAGAGAAAGCCAACTAGGCAAAGCCCAACCACCGCTGGAAACTGATGGCTAGGATAGAGGGTAGCACCGATCTGACGACCAAAATTTCCAAATCACTTAGGAGCTAGCGCCCGAATCCTCTCATCAATCACCCTTTTTTATTAGAACAAATCATGGGATTTCCTCTAGAATATGTTGTGGTGGTTTAAGTGAGGCTCTATTCTATATTCATGCGGCAAACAATGTCTGTTTCTTTCTATTAAATGGGATAAATTTCACGCATTAAAAAATGTTTTGCGGCAAACAATGTATGTTTCTTTCTATTGAATCGGAAAAATGTTTTGTGGCTCCAACGAAGAAAAATGCGTGTGGCACCTGAAATATATGGAAAGGATAGAGTCCATCAAATTAACACATTTTTCTGATTTAGATCCATAGAGACAGTTAATGATGTCCAGTTTATTGATTTTGTGAACTACGCATCCCAGAACTGAATCACTGATTATGTGTCATGCAGTGCTATCTGCGAATGGGGAAACTGAGACTGTGATGAAGGGGATAACTCATGGGGCGTGTGACTATTTGGTGAAACCAGTGCATGCCAAGGAGCTCAAGAACATATGGCAGCATATTGTAAGGAGGAGAAAATCTGAGCTAAGGAACCGCGGCAGCGGTGGCAACGATGATGCTGATCAGAAGGTGCAATCAGGTATTGCTCAGGGTGAGCAGGGCGGTGCAAAGAGCACCAGGAAGTACTCAAGGATGAAGAGAAATGATGGAAATGATTCTGCTGAGATCAAAGAGAACGCGGACTTATCAACCCGAAAAAAGCCAAGGGTGACCTGGACCAGTGAGCTGCACGCCAAGTTTTTGGAAGTTGTCAATCGGATCGGCATTGATAGTAAGAGCTCATATTTCATGGCTTATTCATCAAATAAGGAATATGTATTTGGTATTTGTTTGCATTAATTAACAAAGATTTTGATTATGTAAATGTAGGAGCTGTTCCAAAGAAGATATTGGATAAGATGGATGTGGATTACATCACAAGAGAGAGTGTTGCAAGTCATCTGCAGGTTTAATTTCTACCCTTATGCTCAGTTTATATTTTTGAGTTCCCATCTCTTATATCATTGAAGATCTTTGGACCATATTGTTTCTAGTCTAATATTTCGCAATTCATTTAGATGTGTGTAGGAAACTTTTAATGAATTTTCCTCTGTGAAATGTCAGACATGTCTGCTGTAATTCATGCCCCGCAATTTCCAGATATTTTGAAACTATGTAACACTTTTGGTTCTTTTTGTTTTGTAGAAGTACCGGCTATACCTGAAAAGGGTCAGCGGTTACACAAGAAGAAAGCCCGATCCATTTGCTGATGCATCTGAAAGTTGGAACTCCTACAACACCATGAATGAACAGGAAGGTTTCAAACATTTCCATGAACATGGGAGATGGCGGCCTTCCCCAGCCATTGCCGTTGCCTCTTCGAGTTCAAACAATCTTTTCACAAGGATGAATTATGAGCATGGTGTGCTTCCCACTCAGTCAATTCAACTTAGTAACACCCAGAGCAACTTGGGCATGGGGACAGTTTCCCATGGTGGCAGCACGCTCAAGGATGATGTGCATGTGCCACTGCTGCCGGATGCAAGGTGCCCCTCTTCCGGTCCTTCCACCAACTCATTTGCAAACATATCAAATGACACAATCTTGGAAGCATTTCTTTCCTCTCATTCTGGCAAATCCTATGCAAACATATTGCGTGGAAAGCTGTTGGAGGCGAGCAAAAGCGCTTCTTCTTGCCATACCGGCAACTCCTTTGCAAACATACCAAATGGTGGGATGTTGGTGCCTGTAAAACAGCTCCCAGTGCAATCTCCCCAACTGGGCAGCCAGCCTTCGGTTCAGATGAACTGCAGCAACTCCTGGCAAACTGCAGTGTCGTCAAGGTTTCCTGATCTTGGTCGTAAGGATGGAACATCTCTAGGCCGATCGCAGGCGAACATCCCCAAGATCAACAAACTCGCAAGCTTTGCAGCTTCATCTGGTCAGACACCGATGTTTCGAAATGAACTGCAGAATCAAATGGCAGCAATCATGAGCAACGCCTCATCAATGGCAGGTTCCAGTGAGCATATGGCGCCATTCATCAATATGGCAAGCAACACAAGCTCAGTAGACATGCTGAACGACAGCTTTGAACTTGGTAGTGCTTCAAGCATCAATTCTGCATTGCCTAACCTTCAAACAGGTAGTTCTATCGCGCCGACCCTGATGCTGAATGGTGGAAGTATCAGTTGCACAATGCCTAACCTTCAAATAGACAGTTCTGCCGCGCCGACTCAGATGCTGAATGGCGGGGGTGCAGGTGGCATTTTTCCTGTGCAAGAAAGCATAGTTGATCAGCAAGCTGTTGATGATCAACTGAATTACAGCAATGATTTCCTCGTAAGAACAAATGGGAGTGGTTCCTTGGATGACATTTTTGTCGGCATGCTTAATCAAGTAAGAACCTTTCTCATTCTTTTCCCGCATAATGCCTGCTCATTTTACCCTGCCTGCTTTGTGGTGATTTTCATCTGATGCCATCTCTCAGTTTTATACTTCGTTTTGGCATTTACTATTTATCTCTAGCTTTTCTATGCTTACACATGAATTTGCCGAGCGCGTCAGGTGTGTCTAAATCAAACTTCTATTATCACTGTAGGATTTCATTGAAGATGATGCTTTCATGGATGGAGACTGGTAGCTAGTTCGTTAGACGACCCTAACTATGTGAGAGATGTTTCTGCATCTGTGTAGGCCAGATGTTGATCAGTCCATGACTCTTGCACATTGTATGTGCGAAATTGTGCTAATCGTAGTAGGCTAGTTAGAAGCAAGGTCATCTTCAGAAGAATGCCATTTGTGTCTCTGTAGACTGTAGTCATAGAGTTCAATCTGTTTTACTATCAGCTTTAGCTTTTAAATTTTGGTGGCTGTTTTGGGATCATAAACAAGGTTATGTTGCGTCAGGTAGAACCAGTTTTCGTATATGGTTTGTGGGATCATATATGGTTTGTGGTGATCAAATGAAATGTTCTCTATGAATTATCTGAAATGATGTGCCTCATTTTCTTGTTATCAGTGCAATGCTGCTCTTTTCATGGAATTAACGGGAAATACCTAATTTGCATGCATGAGACAGACATAATAAGTGATTGCAGATATAGGGTCCATTGTTCATTGCCGTGGGAGCCAAACAGACTAAATATTGCAGTTTCAGAAGTAGAAACTTTTTTAAAGAAAGTTGAAAGTAGAAACTGAGTGAAGAGAAGAATGTCGCACTCATGATTGGCGTATGACTCTTTCCGTCTTAAAGTTTCTTATGCTGAGTGGCAGCAGTTATTAACTTTGCAGTTGCACTCATGTATTATCTTAATTTTCTGTGTCTATCACCCTGTGGAAGAAAGAAAATCTCCTCTCTTTTTTGCTTGGAGTCAAATATTGTTTTCCTTGCCTGTGACAACAATGTCATCTTCTTACTGTGACATCTGTGCAATGTCCTGGTTATATTGATCTATCCATCCCTGTATGATCTCAACTTCTTGTCTCCTTTGTTCTACAACCCAATCTGGATCATCCTGGGTAGCAGATCTGAAGTCCAAATGATGTGCACCTGAACATCACCATCACAAGAAGTGACAATGCATAAGTAAGTTTAAAAATATTTTGACCTTACACATTTTCGGCAATGTCCTATTTACCTTTCTCTGTGACAAGGGCAATGATGTTGGATGATATGTTCTTGAGCACCCTGATTGCAATCCGAAAGGAGACCATTATGGTTTGCTATAGCAAAAATATTATCTGAAGGACTCAAAACTATCAGCAGATCAGATGGTGAGATCTTTTAGGCCTACCCGCCTCGACTCCATGGGTCTCGCATCCCGTTGGAGAAGATGATGTTGCTCCCAAACCTCTTCAGAACTTGGTCAATTTTCTGCAGTGAATTTTGCAATGCAACACCAGAT
The DNA here is from genome assembly GCA_019208055.1 of Stipa capillata. Classification (NCBI taxonomy): domain Eukaryota; kingdom Viridiplantae; phylum Streptophyta; class Magnoliopsida; order Poales; family Poaceae; genus Stipa; species Stipa capillata. The sequence goes on from JAGXJF010003318.1 coordinate 277,232, forward strand.
GAAGACTTGCAACTCAGCCAATGTTGCTACTGACGGTTCAGATGCATACACTGGAAATCTGAAAGGACGCTTACATTGCCACCATATTCAGTAGTGATCCAATGCATCCTCGGCTGGACTCCGTAGGCCGCAAGGCAGATCTCGGACATTGCCTCATAAGTGAAGGCGTATGGTGGGAACATGCTCTCGTTCGACACCGTCATCGGCATGACCATCTCTGTGCAAGCCTACACAGAAGTTGTTCAGAAAAACACGTCTCTGATCTTCTCAGACTTTCAGTGTTATAAATCCCACATGCGTGTGAGGTTTCTACCTGCCAGCCCCAGCCGCTGAGGCCATGGGGGTCTTCCCCACCCTCTATCTGGAAGCACTTCTGGTCGCCTGTGTAATTGTAATACAGGCTCGCCGCTGCGAAGGCTCTGTCAATAATGTCTGCTCCAGCGTGAAAACCGTCAACGATCTTGCACATCTGCAGAGATTTCATGAGAATAACATATTCAATAGAGGAGAAGAACAACAGATGCAGTTTTTGCATGACTCATATTTATAGCTCCGAAACTCTTGCCGCTCTGGTCATTCATTTGGTGTGATGTAGACAAGAGAATGGGTTGTAGAATAGGTTACAAGTGACAACCTCCTTGACAGGGTAAGCAGGCAGGTTCATCAGAAAATTGGCTGGGGTTGGATAGTCCACCATGGCCGTGTACACAAATGCTGTATGTAGCCAGCTGCGCAGCGAACCAACCGATTGCACAGTCCTAAAATTTGAGTCGAAGAAAAACGATGTCATGAATTTGAGTTACGATAGATTCAAGATACGACATTCTTCATTAGTTAATCAGTCCAGCAATCTTGTCAATATGAGATTTTCGTGTCTATCATATATATATGAAGCTGATAAGGTATATGTTCACTAGCAAATTTACAGATGACAAAATGCTTTGATTTTGTTTTGCATATCATATTTCATTTGGATGTAATGTAAATTCGTTGGGCCTACAAGGCTGCACGTAACTTCTCATGTATTTCTTTCCTACAAGATTTGACTACTGTTTGATATACGTGCACTTCACACAACAGAACACAAAATAGTACTTGCAGTCTTTATTTTGTTTTCCTTGTCTGACACGATTGAAGCTAGGTGGCGTGTTGAACAAACTTACTTGCAGGCTCTGAAGGTTTTGCTGAGCTCCAAGAGCCCTGTCTCGTTGGATCCCCTGTCATATAGCACATCCCAGACCGCCTTGATGACACCGAAGCAATTCAGGCTCTCAGACTGCAAGATTAATTGGAAGTTATAATCAGTTAAACATCTGAATCAATTTCAGCTTGCGAGGATCCAAACAAAGATGGCAGTATGGAAATTGAGCAAATTGAGGACGCACTTCACTGATTTGGAAGCATTCGTCACCAGGTATATGCATACTTTAGCAAACAAACTTGGAGTTGGAGGTATATTACATAATTGATAAGTCTACTACACGGTTAAGGGTCTCAACCTAGCTAATTAACAGCAAAGTCATCAACAATCAACTCAAGAGATCACCTTCATTATTGGAAAAGCACTTCAGCACTTATAAAAACAGTTCGCTGCGTATCTTTTTGAGCAAATTGAGGATGTAATTTGCAACTACTATTGATAAGCCTACAACGCGGTTAAGCGTCATAATCGAGCTAATCAACAGCTGAATCATCAGTCATGAACTCAAGACCTCAACTAGAGACCTCACATAGAGATCAGCATTGTTGTCTGATCGGTGCCATTTCAGTCACACATTTAAACTTTATTTATTTACCGTTTGACAAGATTTCAGTCACACGTTTATTATTTTTATGACAAAGTTTCAATCACACACATTTAAGTTGCATGTTCATGGACAGTGCGGCAGGGGCTATCACAAATTCAGAGTCCACAACTGAAACCATTAAGGTGTCAAGTACTGATAACCAATAGGCAGTGCACATTGGTCCGTTGTGTCTAACTAATGCCAAGAGAGATATGACAACCGATTGAGTGTCCAACAACAGGTGAAGAAGAGTACTATCGCTTCAGAGCCTAGGAAATCATAATTTTACTTGCTAATACCTTGTAGTCTTGCGAGACGGTGTCGTAGAAGCTAGACCACGGGGTAATGTAGTCGAACTGCAGGATTGGTGCAGAGGATGCCAGGGCCCCCATGGCGACATGGGGATACTTGAGCCTGAACCAAGAAGCCAGCACTACAAACAACAGCCAGCGACGACCATAAAACAACATTAGTTCAGCAAAACTCAAGCCGGTCTACCCTTGTCACTTGTACGATGCTACCACACTATGACTTTATCAGTGAACATAGACTAAGAGATCCAGACTTCACGTTGCATCACAGAAGATAACAAAAGCGTACGTCACAGGTGTGTGCACTAAGCCGTTAACCGAAGTTAATAATACTAGTGGTTATGGTCGCTTACTGCCGCCATAAGAGCCACCGAAGACGACGACAGGGGCGGCGACGGCGGAGATGTTCTGCTTGAGGCTGGTGATGAGGACGGCGTAGTCAGCGAGCGCCTGCGTCGACGTCAGGTAGCCCAGCGTCTCGGCGGAGTTGTACGAGTCGTTCCCGAACGGCTTCGACTCCCCGTAGAAACGATGCTACACATAATTTATAATTGAACAAGTACGTGATTAGTGTTATTTAGTAGCTTGCGAATCTCGAGCAAATCAAATCCACACGAAAACCCAAAATTATGCCTGGTAAGCAATCTCAAAAGAACAAAACAAAAATAGGACCACGTTGAGAGTATCAATAAGCTTAAAAATACCAGCAATGTTGGACGTGACGATACGGTACCTCGATGAAGACGAGCAGGGCGCCGAACCTGGGCGCGATGTCGAACATGAAGCCGGTGTTGGTGGCGAACCACTCGATGTCGCCCTCGTTGCCGGTGTACACAAACACCGGCCCGGCGGCCGCCTCGCCACCGGTGGTGCTCGGCCTCTTCCAGAAGGTGTCGTTGATGAGGTACTTCTGGTAGAAGACGGCCGAGGAGTTGGGCGTGAAGGTGAAGTGGTCCAGCTCCTGCGGGAAGTAGTGCGCCGTGAACGGCTTCGCCGCCGCGGCGACGGCGGCGGCGGCGGTGTACCTGCCGTCTGAGCTTGCTGCCCGCGGCCGCAGGGGAGCGGTTCCTGGGAAAGGAGGAGGCTGGCTGGGATTGGAGGAGCGTGCTGCTGCGGGCGGGAATGATGCGAGGAAGAGGAGGAGAAGCGCCGAGAAGGCGAGAGGAGGGAGCGACGAGCAAAGCGCCGCCATTTTTGCGTCTCTCTCGTGTCACTCTTTCTGGCGGGTTTAAGAAGGCGTAGGAGCGCGGGTGTTAGGAGACGACGCTCGTGTGAGCGTGTCAGCGTGTGCAGAGCTGCTTTTGGATGCCAATGAAATGAAGCCATGGTTTGCCTTGTTGGACTTGGTGATGGACTCGATGTTTTTACTCGGCGTTACGTGCGAAACCTGCGAACTCGACGGCAATTGCCTGTGTGCCCGGATTGGCTCCATTGAAGCATTTTTCTCGGTTCTCGTCGGGTTATTCTTCTGGTGAACTGATCTGCATATACAACCCAATAAATAAATTATTTCGTATTGTGTCGATCTTGGCTCCCGCTGCACGGTTTGCCAATTTGCTTGAATTTACATCCTCTGCTCTCTTTTTTCCAATAGAGGTATAGGTGCAGGTATGTGTAAGGGCATCTTCAATAGGGTGATGTTAACCTTCTCTTAGAAGTGTCATATATGATTTTTGTTGAGTTGGAGGAGAGAGAGAGAGAAGAAAGAGAAGATTGCCTTCCCTTGGTGAAGGGATGATCCCTTCACACCTAAGAGATCACTATTTTCTCCATTGTACAATATGTCTTCCCTTAGACCCATATTTTCTAGTTTAATTTTGATCATATATTCATGCATGCATTAATTGCTAGAAATGACATCAAAAGATAACCTATTGTATAACATGTTTTTATTGTTATCTCTAAATAACGTGGAAGACATAAGAGAAAACTGTCTTCTCTGCTACTAGAAATATCCTAGAAGTACTCAGGATGAAAGGGGGATGAGCTGTGGGAAGCCCGCATTGGGCCGCTCTTGCCCGCAAGGCTCATGTGGACCTAAGCGGCAGCCCACCAAGAGTTTATGTGGGATATGTGATAGCCGTCAGGCCGCAACTTCATGGCGCGGAGGCAGACCTCCATCATGTGTTAATGACACTGACGAGGACTCTATGCGCAGGTCCACGTCGAAGCAGTAGCTACACGCACGTCTAGTGTGTTACGCGGACACGAAGTGGGTCAACCCGCAAATCCTGCTTCGTGTGTGTTTGGTTAGAGGGATGGGGTTAGAGATATTCATCTTTTTAAGTATAGGGTTTAGGGTTCCTCACCCTATCCATCTTTGTAAGTATATCTCTTTGTTTGGTTAAAGGGATATGGTGGATAGAGGCAACCAAATATACTACAAATATCCTAGACAGAAATACCCGACCAAAATGATCGGATGAGGCTGCCGCTCTTCTCTAATCATGATTATTAGAAAATAATTAGTGATAATTATTTTGTTATATTAGTAATTAATAATTATTGCTACAACATTATTATTTGAACATGTTATTGTGTTGATTAGTGTATTTTTAATCTATTTATTAGTGTATATTTAGTGAGAATTAGCATGTTTTTATGATTAATTATGATTGTTACATCAAGGTTAACATTGATAAATGTTAGTGTATGATGATTAGAGTAATGATCAATTATTATGAATGCAAATTGAAAGGTATAGTTTAATTAATTAATCTTATGACATCAATCATTATCCATCCAACCAAATAAAAAACTGGTTCATCTCACACATCTAACCAAGCACTAAAACTAGTTCATCCATCCGTAAAAATCTAGATGACCCTAATTCACTCAATGTTTTATGACCTAATTCACTCAATGTTTTTTGTGGGACGAGTTTAGCGGCTTTGCGGACAACCCGCTTCCACTTTCACTCTGAAAAAGCACCATGCTAGGTAATGTACCGTGTTAGACTTCTAGCAGGCGTGCTATAGCGCGTGTTTCATATACTGTGGATATACTGTGGCGACCAATCAGAATCGTTCACATTCAGATCGGACGGACAAGAATTACCCAAAGGCATGGCACTATGCTGTCCATGAACCTCTGCCTTCAATAAACGGATGCAGGCATTGTCTCATCGGCCACGCAAGGTGCTGCTTCCGAATTGACCCGCCGCATTGTTTCAAACGCACAAGGTCGCTCTAGCAATCTTCGCCGAAAGAGAAGAAACGATGCCTTTTCTAGAGTGACATGAACAATGCGTTTGGGTGCGAGAAAGCGCTTGTTCCTGCTGAAGCTTGCGTATGTGGTTACCCGGACGAGGAGAATTCCCCGAAATGAGGGGAAGGGAAGAGTCAGGTGGCACAGCTCACCAGTAAACTGATTTTCTAGGGAGATAGCAGAAAAAGAAAATTGGGGCTGCCGCACGGGTCCCTGTTTGAGCATTGTCCAATCCAACGTGAGTAGTGCTTGTGATTTCATTTAAGTATGGCTCTGTTTGGAACATTTGGATTCTTTTATTAGATCCATTGATTTGTTGGTTACTTGGAATTGAGACCCGTGTTCAGAAGTATCATCTTTCTGGCGCAGGACCTCCCTTTCGGGTGTCGTTGGTTCCGACAATCGTGGCCGTGGCGGGCTTGTCTCAGCGCGACAGATGGACGTGCTCTTTGGTTGCCGAGATGAAGTCGAAGTCGCTTGTTCGTGAGTTTACAGGCAGGAGGGTGATGAGCGATGGACGATGACATTACAGGCAGGCGTTTGAGTCTGTTTTTCGTCTGTGTTTGTTTGGATTAGCCGGCTTTGTCAGTGTTGCTGTCTCGTCGAGTTTGGCTGTTGGCCTAGTTTAGCTAGGTAGCTTCCCGGCGACTGTTTGCAGGGTCTTGGTGCAAGGGCTTGTTCCCTTGGTGGCTTCGGCCGGTGTTCCTCGGTTCTAGCTTTAAACCTAGTTTAGCTAGGTAGCTCCCCGATGGCTTCCGCTGGTGTTCCTCTTTGTAAATTGCGACTTATTTTGTATTTTGTTCTTTTCCATCTATGAGAGAGGCAGAGCTCCTGCCATAATTGTTCGAAAAAAGAAGTATCATCTTTACAAGATGATTGGTTAGTGTCTGGTTCCTGCATTGCACCAGTGCCAGCTCATCTAATGAGTACATGCTTTGAGGGATTTTTAAGCATGATTTACAACGGATTAATCCTCCAAGGACAAAAAGAAATAGCAAAATCTATACCAATCTATAATATGAGAAGTAGTGGTATTAGTTCATCCACACCTCTCACCTCTCTTTTCATCCTTACTTAGAGATCTCTAACGACAGACCTCAACAACTTATGCCGATGTGTGGTCCCATAGTCTTAGTTGTTACATACGATCCTAAATTATCTCAACAAATATCAACAAATGAAGACAAATTACGGAGTTCACTACGGTTCAACCAAAAAAAGGAAAACTGACATGCTAAAGTATCTACCAGGGCAGCAAAATGATCACAAACAGTCGAGAACAAGTCAAACAGCATTGGCAACAAGAGGAACTGAGGAACAGCTCTACTTGTCACCAAACAACATAGAATAATAATAGTGAACAATGTAATTAAATAAATACAAAGCAACAGGCCATTAACTTCTGCGAATAGCATGTAGCTCTACTGAAAACACAAGACACGAAAATGGGAAATAGCCTCAAAGATGAAACCAAAGAAAGGGAAACAATGTTATAATAGCTTGTATGATGGTACAGTTGCATAGATAGCTCAGTTTTGCCTTCGCTAGGTCTATAAGGCCAATCAACGCAACTATTGGTACTACCTGGTTAAACAATATATCATGTGGAGCTGTGCTACTTATCAAAATGACCATCCGAGCTGCGTCGTGTATTATTCTCACTATCTAATGCTCATATACACTCTTACCCTCTCAGTTGCATCCAAACAGTATAGGATAAACATGTTGCACTTGTTACCAGATAGACCGTACGAACTAGAGCAACACCGACACTGACACTAGCATATGACTCGAACATGGTTCTAGAGAGGAGTTCACATTAGAAAAGCTGCATAGCTTGTTCAAAGGCATGCTTATTAATCCATGATGAACCATCATCGGACCTCATCAGGATTATATTTTTTTTGCGCATGTCGTGCATGTGTGCGACCACAATGTGTTGGCAAGCTGAGGATCGTGACGATAGGTACCCCCTCCCCCCTTCGCATTCAAATGGTTGTCTGCAAAAGGCAAACCATCCAATTTGTATGCTTCTAGCTCGTGATTGTTGTGATGTGCTACCCTGTGCTAAAGCTGTAAGCCAACTATTGATATCTTATGGCCTGTATGGGACTAAGAATTTCTAAGGAAGCAGTTCTATTCCCATAGGATTCCAGAAAATTACATGTCATCAAAAGAATTAGTCCAAAAGTTAGTCACTGCATTCAGCAGAATGAACTATAGAAGAGATCAACATGTAGAAAAACAGTGAAGTCAAAATCACAGATTGCTGGAAAGTACAAACTGGTGAGTACAAACAGCGCAAAGTGGAAGCACATAAGAGGGAACGGGAGCAGACCAGCAGACAAACGTAGAAACAGAGAAAATGCTGCAGCCTATGTTCCACACAATTTATATCACAAATAAAAGGGTGAGAACAAACTTGACTATATATAATTAAATCATCAAAGATCAGTCATAACAAGTTGCTGATATTTGATGCAAGTATTGGGCAGCAGATGCAACAACAAGTGAAAGAGAGCAACGTAGCACAACTTATGCAACGACAAAAGAAAGAGATGAAAACATTGCAAACACAACAATAAACACTAGAACATAAATCAGCAATAGCTTAAAATAGAAATACGAAAAGGAACCAGCATAGCACATTGTGCTTAGGGACCAACAGAATTGCATTTGAGTGGGTGCATTCACCTTTGATCAATCATACAACCCTACCCCCACCATCTCTTATCACCAGATCAACCTGTTCTTACTTTAATGAAGCTACCCTGGTTATCACTCAATAAGAATTGACCATCCAAGGACAGAACCACCAGTATGACAGGACTGAGTAAGGCTCCTAGAGAGAAGAGGGAGGATCCAACTTGATACACGCAGGTGCCCTGATTGCTCAAAGGCGTGCTTATTTCAGCCATGGTCAATCATCATCGCCCTCATCAGGAAATGTAAATGCATGTCATTGTAATCCTGTGTTTTTGAAATCCTACGAATCAAAGAGGCCCTAAAATACAAATACAGAAGGGAAATAACATAGTACATTGTGCTTGGGGACAAGTAGAATTACATTTGAGTGGGCTCAGATTCGCCTTTGCTCGATCATACAACCCTACCCTCACCATCTCTTATCACCAGATCAACCTGTTCTTACCTTAGTGGAGCTGCCCTGGTTATCACTTCTCAAGAATGACCGTCCAAGGACAGAGCCACCAAAATTAGCACATGACTGAAAGGGCTTTAAGAGAAGAGGATCCAATTTGATACCAACAGGTGCCTCGATTGCTCAACGGCATGCTTATATCAGCCATGGTTGATCATCATCGCCCCTCATCCTCATCAGTATTACGTTTCTTAATTATAGAGCAAAGTGCCCATTACTCATCAGATGGCTGCGTCAAATGCTGCAAGGCGTGCTTGAACACCGTCACTGCCCAGGGTTGGGATCATATGCCCATTTATTAAGGGGGAAAGTCAATTTTACTCTGCTTTCTCCATCATGAGATTTAAGTCTCATTATCTCGACCAAACCCAGGTTCGATCCTGGCAGGAAAGGGATAATAACACCCCCGAAAATCTGGTTTTGCATCGCAACTAGCTAAGAGCATCCACAACAGTCCAGGTTCATGAACAATTTGGTCACGAACCATTCACGAAATTCAGATAAATAGAAACGAGGGCATAAAATTCAGATAGATAGAAACGAGGGCAAAAGGTGCACGAGGATGCATATATGCCAATTCCATTGAGAGAGAGAGAGAGAGAGAGTCAACAGGAGGTGGTGGTGGTGATGACGATGATGATGGGGACGGTGGTGATCCCCGGCGTACCAAACCAAAATCCAAAATAGCCACCGACCACCACTCAGTCTCAGGAATCTACAGAAGTAGTGCTAGTGCCACAACTCGATTTCTCGCATTGCTGGTCCGTCCCCTCAAACCCCCGATGCGGAAGTTGGCCCAAAACTACCCTAGGGTTCCCAGCCCCCCCACTGCGCGGAGGCGGCGGCTCCTTAGAGGTGCGGATCTGGAACCAGCTACCGTTCGGAGATGGGTCGGCGCCGAACCCTCGATTTGGTCTAGGGTTCGCAGATGTAAACACACAAGCACACACGCGCGCATTGGCTGAGAGAGAGTGGTGGTGAGCATACCAAACCAGAACATGGCAAAAACGAAATCGAAAAATCCATGACGGGGCGGCTCAGATCTCGCCGTGGCCCTGGCCGAACCCCGGAACGGAAGCCGCGCAAGCATCCGCCACACGGTCCCCAGACCCTCCGCCGCCGCACACGCAGATGCCGCGGCGGATGCCCGAGCCGGGCCTCCATGCCACTGTTTCGTCGCGGCGCGGACGGCGGGGCTGGCCCCGCGAGGCGGAGGTCAGACGCGGGCGCCGCTCGTGGGAAACGGTTCTCGGCGCCAAGGGCCGGGCCCTCCTCATCGCCGCCGGCTTCCAAGAGGCCGCGGTATTGGCGTGCGGTCATCGGCCACGGCGAGAGGGAGGAGAGCCGGAACGACGCTCGCTTCCGCCGCCGCCCACGCGCCGCGGCCTCACAGCTGAAGCTAAACCAAAGGGGAGGCTTTTCCCCAGCTGTTGCAAAAAGCAGCTGCTGCGTTTGTGTACAAAAACGGCCACTGCGGGAAGCCGGCCGGGAGCAGCTTCCCGCAGTGGTCACTTAACCCGAATGGATCTGCCCTGGACATTTCGAAGGAATTACAGCGCAATGCCCTTACCTCACGCGGCTCTCCTCCCCCAACCTCGCCGTCGCCTACCTCGGGCTCCACCGCCGCCGAGCTCCTCGGAGGACGCGCTCGCCGCTCTCCAGGCCGAGGCCTCCACCGTCCGCCACCAGATGCCGGAGCTCGGGGGGAGGGAGATGCCACCAGATGCCGGAGCTCGGGGGGAGGGAGATGCCGGCGGGGAGGGAGAAGTCGGGGGGGAGGAAGATGCCGGAGGGGAGGGAGCTCGGGGAAGGGAGATGCCAGCGGGGAGGGAGAAGTCGGGGGGGAGGAAGATGCCGGCGGGGAGGGAGCTCGGGGAAGGGAGATGCCGGCGGGGAGGGAGAAGTCGGGGGGGAGGAAGATGCCGGCGGGGAGGGAGCTCGGGGAAGGGAGATGCCGGCGGCGGTGGAAAGGGGGAGGCGGCGGCGGTGTCAAGGGGAGGCGATGGAGAGGCGATGGAAAGGGGAGGCGTGGGGAGGCGATGGAGTTGGGCCGTGGTGGCCGATGCCCTCGGCCCCTTTTTATTTTTATTTCTCTTTTTTTTATTTGTATTGTATTTATTAGATTTTTAGGGATATTTTTAATCATTTATCATTTATCATTTATCATTTTTATTATCATTTATCATTTATCATTTATTATTTATCATTTATCGTTTTAGCCATCCGAAAAGAAAAACCCTAACGCAAGCGTCCATACGTACAAATACACTCAAATCAGCTTTGTGTACGTACTCTCAGCACTTTAAGGGCATTTCAGACATTTCCTTCGTACACAGCCAACAGCCACAGCCCAACCAAACATCCACAATCGAATCCTCACGTGCCAACAGCCACAGCCGCCTATTCCATACAGCCAGCCAACAGCCGCTTTTCCAACAGCCACAGCCCAACCAAACAGGGCCTAAAACTGATGAGTACGTGAGTGAATGCGGCGATGAGGTTTTGTGTGGTTGGTGCCCTCGCTTTTTTTTGACACGCGTCCTGTGCGGAGCGCTCCTGGGGCAAGATACCAACGGCCGGGATCGATCCTCCAGGTGTAGGTGTTGGATTCTCTCTGACAGGGGTGAAGGAGTTGGATTAATTCCCTAGCAAGGCCCGGTTTGACCCAGTTTCCAATAGCCGATTAGAGATTTGAAACATGGCCCATAAAACCTTGTGGCCCACGAGTAACAATGGATGAAGGAAGCGAGCCTGCAACTCACCGGCTCAACGACGACGGCCATTCCGGGGAGCTACAGCACCACGGGCAGGCGGCGAAGTAACAACATGCTTGCCCGGCCATGCCTCTGTCCGTATACATGAAATAGTTCTATAGAAAGGGGAACAGTCGAAGTAGAGAACTAGAGATTTATTTTTCTTTTAAGGAAGAGCCCTAGAGATTGGATTAGAGAAAGAGATACAAGAGAGAAGGTTCACAACAACGATGCCACTCATCACCAGTGAGTCGGATGGACGCTGGGCCTCCGGCTTCTCCTCACTGGCACAGGAGCGGATGCAGGAAAAGGTATCGTCGGGGTCAATATGCCGATTAAGTAGTTATTTGCTGGGTTATCAGGGTCAAAACACAAAAATTTATTAAAGTTACCAGCTAAAAGACTCAATGGGTATTTGGGATGAACTAGATGTTATCGGTATCGCTTGACCCCGACTGATACACGCAGATCCACCCCAGCACCGGCAACGGGATCCCAGATGACGAATTCGGGTGGAGTTGTACTTTGGTTAGACTCAACTGACCTCACTTTACCCGGACCCGAACTTTTCATTTGAGGAAAGAGAGCTGCATAAGTAACATAACTGGTAACACTACAATCACTCAAATGCTAGATAAAACACACTCAGCTACATGCTGACGAAGTACCCGAGGCTCTAGAACAACTCGCTAGCTCAATTACACACTTCCCACTTTACAAAACTTGATATCTAGCAAAGAACTAGCCAAACGCAACATCCGATATATTCCCAAGCACCTAGATCTATCCTCCGACAGTGTCTAATATGGTGGGCAAATGGAAATCACTAGCAACCCAAATACCTTCTAGAATAGCCAAAGCCTCAATCTCCTCCGCATCTATACAGCCACAGAAAATATGCCCAAAAGACAGCGACACCTTACCAGCTTCGTTCAATTATCCCGACACTAGCGTTCCCACTGCCGCAACAAAAGAACCATCAGAGTTGACCTTAATCCAACCAATATGTGGTTTCTCCTAGGAAGCATGAACAAAAAATGCAACCTTCGAATTAGACTTAGACACACACGGGCTGTTTACTTTTAACATCACTAGTGTGCATTCCTCCTGGGAAAAGAGCAGAAGCATAACTCTTAAGGAACACAAATATTTATAACATTGGCTACCACCCATATATATATATATATATGAAAAGTTAAGATAAAAAGTATCAAGATGACAACAATGCTCATGAGTGATAATACATGGAATCAGAGAAGACTACGAAAACTACATACAAGAAGTCATCACAATAGTCCTGGTAATTAACAAGCCAGTAACTCTTTTTTGATTTTTGAGAGACAAGCCTGTAAACAAGTGATGCATAGAGATGATCGACAAAAAGAAAACTAATAGAACAGACAATAGCACCAGTGAAGCACCACTATACCAAAAACTTGCCGTCCATAGTTTCCAAATAGGCACCATATGAAGTAGTGTGCAAATGAAAATGCTGGGAGAGAAGGAACAGAAGACACAAGTACAAATACTAGCATAATTTGATCAAAGGATGCGAGGATCAGAGGCATGCAAAGAATTTTTAGGAATCACAGTAGTATCTATCGATGCATCAGTTATTCAAAGGATTCCACTGCGAGGAGTAACAAAACCCAAATACATATTTAAGTGTTGAAGAAAAGAAGAGTCAATGAAAGAAACTACAAGTACCTTCAGACTCATTAGCGAGTTTACTGGAGCATATTTCAAAAATATTCATCAATAATAGCATTATATCAGACAGTAATCATACATCAGTAAGATCAAAGTAAGTACATCGGTAACAAATTGACAGAACCAAACTGACAAGATTCAAAATACAAAAGCACATCCGTGCAATGGAGCATGAGGACAACCACAACTTGTCGAAAAGAGAAATCATGTTTATTAAGAGAATGGGAGGCTCAGAGTTGGCTCATTTATCATACGACAAGTTGTGCTCCACACGTCAGAAGAGGTACATGCTCTTTTCCCATGATATCTGCCTGTATAAGATCTGTGTAAACCCCTATGAGACATTTTCAGCATTCAAATGGTTGCTCACACAAGGCGAGCCATCCAATTTGTTTGCTTCCAACTAGTCACATCAAAACCCTAACCCTAACCCGAAACGATAAAATCAAACGATAGTATCGTATCTTAGTATCCTGTATGCACCTCTGAGCCAAACTCATCATTGCCATGAACAGAACTAGCCGAGAACATCCACTAAAAGGAATGACAGAGAAATCGGCACCTCTGAGCCAAACTCATCATTGCCATGAACAGAACTAGCTGAGAACATCCACTAAAAGGAATGACAGAGAAATCGGCACAAAAATATAGAGAACCGTAAAAGGGAAAAAGATGATTAATCACAAGCGAATTGACAAAAGTAGAAAGAATCGGCATATTGGGAGCAAATGATAATCATGCAAGAGGGAGGAGACTAACGCAACAGAAGGAAATAAATAGACCCGTTCATAAGAACAGAATGGCAAACACCAATGAGTGGTGATGACAGACATGTCACAATTTTTGGGTTCGATAACTGAGCACCACAATGTAGTCCATAGTCCTCAAGATGTCATATCATCATGACTGCTATTGGGTATTGGCTATTGCTGGTCTCCAGCAGCCAGTGACCATCAATTCATCCACGCACCACATGTACATTGACATGATTAAGATAGGTGAAGCGACCCTGCACACCACTGCATGGTGTAGTGTGCCAGTCTTTGATATAATATAACAAAATCACATCTCATTATATTACATCTATCAGAATGTACAACAGAAGCATTAATGGTCCAACAACTATATATATATATTACAGGCTCCAAAATATACAGAAGTTATTACAGAAATACAATAGGATAAGTTCAACTGAAAATATCAACAGAAATATATAACTGAAAATTTAAACTGCAGAAAAAGTATAACTGAGTTTTTATTCTTCTACTAAACTAAACTACTCTTGCTCTAGTTCTGCCCCGTCTTGCTCTCCATAGTCGATGTAGTAGTCGACTCCTTCGATCCCTCCTGTCAGGTCCGGCTCCTCCTTCCCTTCTTGGACTTCAACTTCCTCATACCCAACCTTTAATGGTTCAGAGTCTAACAAAGGAAAGATTTATGTAGGGGATGAGTACAGAAGGTACTCAACAAGTTCATAATAGCAAAAGGTGTTTGAATGACTATTTCTACTAGGACAAAGTCCTCAAAGGATATGCATGATTCCAATATCGTTCCTGGATAGAAGTCAATTTTAATTTAGCTATGTTCAGAAGGCTTCACGGGTCGTTAGAACCTCCAATGGTTCCTTTCCCGCCACGATCGTAGTTCATACTCAGAACAGGGAGTGACAATGCCACACTTCAATGCACTCTACAGAGGTGCGCTACTTTACCCACAAGTGGTACTTAGCCTATAGCCGGGTACGAGACCCATCACACTCCCATCGGTGCGTGGCCAGGTCTAAGGTTCCGAGTCATTTTCATCCTTTCCTTTTGCAATATCTCCCCTTATGTAGTTGGTCCAGCACCAACTACCCACCTCGTCATTATAGCGTACTTTTCTGTATATCTCAGGGACATAACGCCTCCCAAAGCGTAAATTCAGGGTTTATCGCTCCCCTGGGCGAGGGACATAACGCTTCCCCAGGCGTTACTTTACATACGTTCATGGGAGATATGCATTAAGAAGGTATTATTTGACTCGCCTGTCCCATAACAGGTCTTGTGGTTAACGCTATCTTTACGGCGTAAGAATGCCAACTGACATTTGTTATTAACCTTATGATGATACCATATGCAATGGAACCCTGACCACCCCACAAGTTCCAAACCGGGGTTCCACTGCCCACCAATATATGATTCAACGAATCATAATGCAGTTCATTTATTAATTATTACAGGTGATAAGAAGAAGGAAATTGCATATATGTTGGTAGAAATATTCTTCAACATGAACAAGAAATGAACTTGCCTTGAGATGGATATAAGAAGTGAAGTGAGATGTCCCTTCGGACGAAATCGGCAGAACTTCGGGATCTGAAGTGGAATAATTGTCCGATAAGGACTATTTCCAAAGATAGCAGCTGTATATGCATGTATGCATGCTCAAGTTGATGAGGTTGATTTACAGGATTTAGATTGTTTGGACGATGTGGACTACCTTGTCGAAGACAATGCAATAGATGATATTTATCAAGATTTTCTTGATTTTTTTATCTGCTCTATCTTCTGAATTTATAGAATTTATTATTAATAACTTTGCGGTGTGGTGTAGATATTAAACAATTGAATTTGGTAAAATTTCAAATTTATTTATAAGAAAATCTTGAATTCTGAATTTGTAGCAAATTATAAAAAGTATTTTAGGTTTTCTTTAAAAGGATAGGTATACATATACACTCATTATTTGGATTAAAGAGTTCTTATGAGTCATTTAAATTGAAATAGGATTTCAGATTGATTTGGAGCATATATATACATTGTAAAATTTTTAAATTATGGGAGGTTCTCAAATAACAAAGAGAATAAAATAAAAATTTGCTATTCTCATATAGGGCTGGCCGGAGCCCTATTTCTTTTTAGCCCAAGGCTCACTCAGCCCTAATCTGGCCCACTTGGCCCACTCGGAATACCTTAATCCTACCCGACTGCCTCCTCCCCTCTCACATCTCACATCCGCCGCCTCCCTCACTTTCTCCTGCTCCCGATTCCTTCCAAAAAATCTCCCTAAACCGCCGGCCTCTCCTCTGCCCCGTCGCCGGCTTCTCCTCTGCTCCGCCGCTGGCCTCTCCTCCCGCCATGGCCGCCTCCTTGCGCGCCTCGGTGGCCTCTACCTCGGTCGCCTTGGCCGCCTCCTGGCGCGCCCCGGGCGCCTCCGCCTCGGCTTGGCTACCGTGAGCCCCAACCCGGCTCAGTTGCCTCCCATCCGGTCACTCAGGTGGCCTCGTCGCCCCGGTCATCTCCTCTCCGGCCCGACCGCTTGGCCCTGCCGCCCTTGCTCCGCTTCGGCCGCCACCGATGGACGGCGGTGGTTTGGCCGCACCGCAACCGCGGTGGCGCGCCGTGCCTCTGGTAAGCCTCCTCTACCTCCTTCTTCCTTCTTTCTATTTTCCCCATTCTCTTCTTGAATTAAATCCCCAATTCTAGGGTTCTTATTTTAGGGTTCCGGGATGGTTAGTTGATTTGGGGATTATTGTATGCAAGTACTTCGGCTGCCATACTTGATTCAATTTGGACTTGATTCAAGGTTTGATTTTGTTCTCCATACTGAATGTTATATCTATTTTGGTTATAAACAAGTTGTGGCTGGTATTTCTAGGCTAATCCTCGCATTGCTATTAAACTTGACAACTAGTACGTAGCTGTACTTATGTTTGGGTGCAAATTCTTAGTAATTACAGTGTATGAGCTTAATCAATTTATCTCTTAATTTCTTTCAAGTCACTACCTTTTTCTTTTCTGTAATGCGTGCCTCGACTGGTGGTTCATTCTAATGGCATATACTGTTGTGGATGTTTTTCTAGCTTTGAGGTGATCTCCTTACATTTTTGCTTAGGTTTTTAGTGATGTGAACAGTCTGCTATACATTTTATTTAGCTCATGTTTCTTGCTTTGTTCCACAGCATGCTTATGAACATCTGCTATACATATCCTTAGTTCAATCTTTTTATTTCCTCTAATTCTTTCTTGAACTGAGAAGAACAGACTACTATCTCCTCTTCGATCTGGGCTATTCTTTCTAGGGTTCTTATTTCCCCTTCCTTATTTACTTTTTCAGTACATATACTATCCTTGATTTTTAGCTTGCTTAAGCTATCAAGAACAGATGCTATCTCTTGACCTATCTTTTTTCCTAAACTGATAAGAACAGATTCTATACTCTCTCTTCTCTTCTCCCTTTCTAATTTGACAAGTGCAGATTACTTTTACTTAATTTTAGAGAAGGGTTTCGTTTAACCTAGCGCAGAATATTTTCTGCAGAACCTTAGTACTTCTTATCCTTTTTCTAAAACTTCTATCTTCTCTGATATACCTTAAGCAAACTGAAGCTTGTTCTTGTGGAAATTCTGAAACCTGCTTCTTCAGGCTTTGCCTCCTCCTCCTCGCTGTCTTGGTTACTTCTTAGCCATTTGCTATGGGTGTGGAATTGTTCCTGGTTGCTGTTGGCTGATAATGGAGCTCTAAAGCTCTATTTATAGGTGTTGGGAGGTGCTGGTGTGCTGGATTTCGAAATTGGCTTTGTTTGACACCTATTGTGTGACTCATCTTCAGTTTTGGTGAGTATGCTGCTTGTATGGCAGCCCCAGGTTGATCCTTATCCTCCTCTCAAGCTTGAGGTGGCAATGCTGCTGCCACCAGCAGCTTGAAACTGATTCATCCCCTTTGGACCAGCTGCTGCACGTTGGCTGTTGCCTACTGTGGTGTAATCTCATGGCTGGTAGGATTTCGAATTTAATTAAGGTGTCAAACCCGGATTAGCTGGATTAATGCATGAAAGCTAATCTTGGCTTAACAATTCATGGTTGCCTAATTCACGGAGATTAATCTAAACATGGATTAGCTTATGGAACTCAATGATTTGATGCCTCGATTAGTTGCCTACTGTTGCCTTCATTAGTTGCCTAAAATTTGGTTCAAATGTTGCCCTTAAGCTTGATTCAAATGTTGCCTTAAACACTGATGCCTTTGAGATAATTTGTTCCATAAGTAAATGCTGATTTTATTGAAACTAGGACTAGTTCCCTAGTTTCACAAGGTTAATCTCCCAAAACAAAACATTGCATCTCCCCAGGAGATGCAAACATTTTTAACCCTAACCACAATACCCTTTGGTAGTATGTTGCTTGTTTTCATGTGCAGGTTGAAGAAGAATTGAGGATGAAGAAAGGTCTTAAAGGAAAAACGAAGACTTTAGATAGACCTTGTTATGTATTTTTGTAACCTCCATAATTTGAAATGCTTAATTCTTTTGTAAGTTAAATTTTTAGACATTGGGAATTGTATTTAAATCATTTGAATGTATATATATATATATATTCCTTAGTTTGACCCAAGGTATTCATGTGTATGTGTATATTCATATTGGAATTGTTTGACTCTTGTATATATGTGCATGTGTAAAATGTTTATCAGATAAGAATTTTTTTTTAAAATTTCTCTCAGATTTTGACATGCATGAATGACATGAATGAATTAAATCATCAAATTTTTAATGTTTAGGTTGTTAGAAAATACGGGTTCTCACAATAGGTGGTGGGTGATGCCAAATATAAAAAATATATATAGAAGAAAATTAATCCATCCAGAGGCTCAGATATAACTTCCAACCAAACCCCCTGACCAGAAGGCACATGAAACCCCAGCCTACAGTCCCGATCCCTGCCACACAACATTGGAAACTACCAAGCGCACTCCAAGCCCGTGTGTTACAGTAACAGCATGAGGTGTGGCACTGGGAAGATCTGAGGCGCTCTATGTGAGCAAACAAGGTAAACAATGGTACATTGTAGAAAATAAAGAATAGGGTTATCAAAGAATTGAAGGCTTGTTTTTGGCTCATTCATCACAGCAAGTACCAGTACACCAAAATGTTAGCGCATGTATACCTTGTATGTTAGTCCTAGTCCTTAGGATCTAGCTTATCTATAGCTAGTTAGTTAGCTAACCAACGGGTGTTCCCCGTGTACATGTGTATACTTATACGCCCCCAATCAATGCAATCATTGTGTGGCCAAACTCTCACTCTTACATGGTATCAGTTTCCCAGTTCTAAAATTCTCTCGATCCACCGCTTCCGCATCTCTTCGCCATGGATGACGCGTCTTCACTCTCCTCCGGCCAGGGCGGCCACCCCTTCGCCGGTCCAGCTGTCTCCACCGTCCAGAACGTCGCCATCCGTCAGCACATCCCTGTGGTCCTCTGCCTCCAGGCGGTGAACTACACCATCTGGCACTCGCTGTTTATGACAGTATTCCGCGCCTACTCCCTTGTCCTAGTCTTTAGGATCTAGCTTATCTATAGCTAGTTAGTTAGCTAACCAACGGGCGTTTCTGGTGTACATGTGTATACTTATACGCCCCCAATCAATGCAATCATTGTGTGGCCAAACTCTCACTCTTACACAAAAAGATGTGAGACTACAGTTTCGGGTTTTTTTCCAGCATTCAATTGTTTGTCTGCAAAAATACAAACCATCCAATTTGCATGCCTGCATCTTGCTACAGATGCCTACATTAGAACATAAAGGCTTCATTTAGCAATGCAATGGTTTTTCGAACAGCATTTTTGTTTCTATTTAGAGCCAACAAAGATACTTTATTAAGCTAGATTCCACAGCGCAGCAGACCAATGCCAAACAAGCCCATACTCCACAATCATAAACCAGATGTTAGCATTTGGCATTTAAACTTCTCTATGCACCTCCCTATGAGCCAAATTCACCATTTCCAACTAAAAAAATATTCCAAAAAAGAAACAATTGAAGTGGTAGAACTAATGATAAAAGAGAACAAGATGAAATGTTGCGCTTCAGCTGAAGTAGATAAAAAGCAAAAAAGAATCATGAAACAAGCAGATTTTCAAATAATGATGGCACAAAAATAGGGTCATGTCATAAATGGCTCAGATTTACCCCCATCATCAACACCATAGCTAGAACTTATGGTGGAAGCACCATGTAATCTCTCTCTTTCTCTCTCCATAAACTGTTAAGCTGGTTGCTCATTCCAACATATAACAGCAACTCTTAGCTGCTAAACTGGTTACTTGCTGTGAAACAAGCCCTCCTAGTTTACCAGCAAACTGAACAAAACACGGCAAACTGAACAAAACACGAAGAACTAATTCAGATGATGTTAAAATTCTCCAAGGGGGAGAATCATCACAGCCATTCATGGACGGGACAGAAGAAGAAAAGTGGTTAAAAGCTGAAACAATATCTTATGTTTGAATATTCGTTCTTAAAATGCCAATCAGAAGGTACTAAATATCTTCCATTTGCATATACGTTCTTAAAATGACAGAAATGGCTGCTACTCCAAATCCAAAGAAACTAAAAGAGAATGCAAGAAATCGCAAAATGAATCACCACTCATCAGACATCTACCAGAACATGTGTCTACGTCAAACAGAAAACATAAGAAACTAGCTTGGCCAACGAACCACATGACAAAACATCGTGCTCCACAGGGGCAAAGCAATAAGTGAGGAGAATGCTGATTGCATGGCAGCTAACCGTTGTCTGCATGGAAGCAGAAAGCAAACAAGATATCATCAGAACTTGCATTACATCTATATGATACTTAAGTTGAAATCAGTAAAGAGGGTACTGGAAAATAGAAAGGGACATGGAGATAAGGAGCAAAAAAGAAGTATAATATAAAACAGTAATGGAAGCAAAATTACAAATGTTACTTCAATGGTTCAGATTCACCCCATTATCAACACAGCAATTGCAACTTACATTTTGAGCACCATGCCATCTCTCTGACTCTATCCGAATCAAGTATTAAGTAGAATTGTTCATTCAAACATGTAAGACCACCACCAACAAGAACAACAACAAGACCAGCACCAGCACCATCAATCAGCTGCAAAACTGGTTACCCGCTGTGGGACAAGCCCTCCTAGTTTAGCAGTGAACTGAGGAAAGATGGTTCTAAGAAAAAATCGAAGGGGTAGCAGAATCATCACAGCCATTCAGGAAAAGGATGGACCAAAAAGGAAAGATCAGAAGACAAATCAATATCTCCAGTCTTGCATATTGTTCAAAAACAATAAATGGCTGATAAACCACAAAACCAACAAAATGCACAGGAAAAGAGGGAACACAGAAACTTGCATAACAGACCATTGTAGCATCCACCAAAACATGCTTTTGCTAATATGCTACAAACTTATCACTAGGAACATTATTCCATGCATTTGAGTAAGCAAGAAAGGAAACTTTTGAAAAAAGGAAAAAAAAAGACCATTTTATTTCTGTGAAGTATCACGGTAGAATGAGAGGCCCAGAGTTAGCCCATTTATAAATGGTATTCCCACAACATGAGAGATCATAAAAGGTACATGTGGGCAACAACAACAACAACTACTACAACAAAGCCTTTTGTCCCAAGCAAGTTGGGGTAAACTAGAGATAAAACCCAATAGAAGTTGCACGAGCTAAAAGGTTAAGGGAAAAAAAGGAAAAAAGGTACATGTGGGCATGGGACAATATTGTGGTTTTCCCATATCGGCTCCTCTAAGCATTCAGTTGTCTGCAGAAGGCAAACCGTCCAATCTGCCTGCCTCCTGGCCAGTTCACAGTTCATGTACCGTGCCAATACAGTAGAGCTAATATTGACAACTCACCCAGTTGTATGTAACTCTTAATGAGCCAAATTCCTCATTGCCATCAATGCAGGAATAGGAACATTGCTGCAGATCATTTGCATGCATTTTACCCCATGAATAAAGGGTGAAAACGCATACAACAACTACTACTACCACCACCACCAATGAGCCGAGCTTGAGCAAGCCCAAACGCACCTGCCACCAGCACCCAGCAATGCCAATGGCATGGTTGAGGCGGACACAAGAGGTGATCTATGGGTAGCTGCTAAGCCACAACCACGGCGATCACTTCAAATATAAGAAGGCAATAGCATCAAATACAGAAAACAGGAGCAAAACAATGTAATGCATATTGTGTAGGCAGCAGTATAATTGCATTGAGAGGGCTAAGATCTATGGGTAGCTGCTAAGCCACAACCACGGCGATCACTTCAAATATAAGAATGCAATAGCATCAAATACAGAAAACAGGAGAAAAACAATGTAATAGATATTGTGTAGGGAGCAGTATAATTGCATTGAGAGGGCTCAGATTCGCCTTTGATCGATCATATAACCTAGCCCCCACCATCTTTTTTCACCAGATCAAACGTACCAAATTAAAGTCGAGCTGTGCTGGTTACCACTCATAAGAATGACCATCCAAGAACAGCCGTCAATATTAGGGTGTGGATAAAAGGTAGCAAAAGAGGAGAGCTTGGCTGTTAATTGGATACCCACAGCTGCCCCGATCAAATTGAAGGGCATGCTTATTTCAGTCACGGTTGATCATCATCTCCCCTCATTAGGATTCCATTTCTTCATGCTGGGACATGGGTCTCTTTTCATCAGCAAACGGCCTCAAATGCTCACACCATTCATTTTTTAGATAATGGAAGAGTACATCATGAATACATGGTGACCATTGCCCCCATAACAGAGGAAATTTAAGGGACCATACCATACCATGTCAATTTAGCCTTCCAGATAGATAGATAGATAGATAACATCAGCAGTTCAGCACAGCAGCAGCAGCAGCAGGGTGAGTAGAGTTCATGGCAGTGGTAATGGTTGACAAACGAAATCAGAATTCCATAGCCAGAAACAACACCTACAGAAGCTCAATCTTTCCTCCAATGACCAAAACCCCAACTCCGAAGCCACACCAGGCACTACAAACCAACGGTTTCCAGACCCCCACCGCCGCCATGCTGCCGGGTTCTAGGTCAAGGTTTGGGAGTGTGGAACAGCACATCCACGTCACGCAAGAAATTTTCATACGGATTCTGCACCACATTCATACGAGAGAAGAGGTGGCGATTAAGATTTAAGGGCCTCCTTGGATCGCAAGGTTCGGTTCACACCGACTCCGCTTCGTATTCAACGAGAGCTGATGCAGAGAATATTAGAGCTTGGAGTTTCAGGTTGGGTGGGGAGAGGAAGGAGGTGGTGGTGATGGCTAGCATACCGAGTCGGATCCAAAAGATCGCAACAAAACAGCGAAAAAACTCCATCACGCGCGGCTCGGATCTCGCCGTAGCAGCCCGATCACCACCGGAGGCCACACCAGCACCCCCACGGTTCCCACACCCTCGCCGCCACTGGCCCCGCCGGATCCGCCGCCGCGGCTGCCCGAGGAGGGCCTCCAAGCCGATGCGTCAGTGCGGAGCGGCGCGGCGGGGAGGGGTGGCCCCGGGAAGCGTTGGACCGAGGCTGCCGGGGCTAGGGGAAGACGGCGAGCGGCGCCAACGGCGTCGCTCCTCATCGCCGCCTCTTTCCAGAAGGTCGCGAGGTCGAGCCGGCGCGGTCATCGGCCACCGCGAGCGAGGCGGATTTGCGATTTCGAGGCAGCGCGCTCGCCTTCGCTTCGGCTCCTCCGCCGCGCGCGCGCGTAGACTCGCGCTTGGACTGGTGAGTGAGAGGTGGTGTACTGGTGTAGGCGTGGCCGGAGGAGGGCTTTTGTACGGGATGTGGGTAAGCGGCACGCGCGAGAGGATCCAAGGTAACACGTGTACAGCTGGGGTGTACTTGCTCGCAGCATGCCGAATTCGGCCCACGGCTCTGTTTGCTTACAGCTTCAAGGGTGGAAAGAAGGCCCAATAACCTGGGCTGAAACAAAAGATGGGTCTTAGAATTGTTGCAAGGTCCGCTCAAAAAAAGAACGGAAATCCTGGTTCTGCGGGTATTGGGCTGGCACACGCACACTACCCATCACCGTCAGTTGGAGACACACCTTATCTAACCATCCACTCTACAGTTATGTTAAAACGTTGAGAGAGAGAGAAAGCGGTAATTCCTCTTCCCCCTTTTATGATTTTCTCTTGAAATTCAAATACTTCACACTCCATGGCCTAGGCTGAGTCTAGCGGAGAGGTTGAGAGGGAGATCGCATTGGTCGCCGATGAGAATTAGCATGCGGCTACGGATCAACGAACTGCTCCAACGAGAGGTTGCGTGTGGCGGTGGATCTAGCGATTTGCGTTGATGTTGACGTGCATGGATGGAGCATGTGGATGGTGGTGACCAGCAGTTGCACCACAGACAGCGTGCAGGAGCAATACACTTATGGGGTGTTTGGTTGGGCTTTTCAGTAGCTTTTCACTGAAAAAAGCTACAGCCCAACCAAACGGCCAACTTTTCAGCAGCTTTTGTCAATGATAGCTGTGGGCTTTGCAGTGCAAATTCAGCTGTTTGGAAAAACTGCATTGTACCAGCTTTTTACAATGTGCTGAAGATTCAGTGCTCATTTTCCAAAATGATGTAGATAGTTTGGATCAATCAAAAGCCATATGTTCACTTTCCCACAGCTACAGCAGCTTTTTCAGACAGCCAGCCAATAGCAACTTTGTCAACAGCCATAGCCCAACCAAACAGGCCCTTAGTGATAGCGACGCAATGGTCGTCAATGAGAAGATCCGCATCGTCATGGATCCGGCAGTTGGGAAGCAGCGTAGTGGGTAGTGGCGACTGGCTGTTGCGTCATAGTTCGTGTTTGGGGAGGAGCGAACTTGGAGGTGGCAATGCACTAGTCGTGGGCGAAGGGCTGCGTGTGGCCGTGGATCCAACTGATGAGCTGCTTTTTAATTGACATAAATTGATTTTCTGTTTGGAAAAATTGTTTTTCCGTGAATTCGTTGTTGGGATGCCGACTACTATGTAGCGTCGTTGGATCATAAAACGCAACATCGGCGAGGTTTGCAAAAGGTTGCTTTTTTATTATGTGCAATTGCTTTCTGGTTTGCAAAAAATTACTTTTTATTTTATGAGAATTATTTTTTTCAAGTGTCGTTCGTGCTTGATGTGTCACTGGTGATCCAATGGCGCATGCATCGATGAGTTTCTTTTGAATCTTATGAATTGCTTTTAAATTTGTACAGTTACTTTTAAATTTGCAAGAATTGTTTTTCAAAGTGTGAAGCTACGTCGTGCTTCCTCACCCCAGCAAGTTAGTTTTTATTTTGTGTGAGTTATTTTTTATTTTGTGAGAACTGTTTTGTTTTAATAGAACTAGTAAGCGTGCACGTGCAACGCACGTCTCAATCAATATATATGGAATTTACATGAGTACAAAATAGAGTATGATAATATTGCTTAATATTACAATTTAATATTACAAATCAATATTTATTTAAAATACGTCCAAAAAACAGCTATTAAGAAATAAGTCAAAACTAATTATCTTTTTCTAAAACCTCTTAGTCCCAACCAGCTGATGTGGTTTTTGCTCTTGTTGGCTAAGTAGTATCACAACTGTGTTCCAGCATGGCAACTGCACAATAGACCAATGGGCGAGAGAGCGAAACATGAGCTATAACCGCTATCGCTTAGCAATGCTAATCAGCAAATAACAAATACATCCTGCAAGGCTACATCATATTGAAGCAAAGGAATGGAAGTATATAATTGCAGTTTTGCTGCAAAACAAAGACTGTACCTTGATGCAACATGTCCAACCTAGATTACATCCTGCTAATCAGTCCCTCAATCATGTCTAGTGTCACATAATTACCAATATTGAAATAATGGATTGATCAAACATTTGCACTCTCCAAATCTTTCCTGCAGAACATGAAATAAAATTTTAATGGTATATATATGGAACATCGAGCACTACATTGAACACCAAAATTTGCACATAACGCCTACAACAAAACCGAGAAAGCAAGGAAATAGGGTGTCGACCATCCAAGTATTTATCAGATGATTTTTAATTATTTTGCACAAATGAAGCATGGTTATAATTGCAAAGCTTCTTCAGAAGTGCAGAAATGGAGATGACATACCTGGCCAGAACCTACATCAACCACTGTCTTGGCTCCACAATTCCTAGCAATTGCATCAATCATCGCAGCTAGAGTCTCAATCTGCATCAAGCACCTTTTCCAAACATGAGAATACAAAGAACAAATATTCTTAATAACTTTGAAAATAAACTAACACATATAGTTAACAGATACGATTTATCAATGCAAGCTAAATACCTACTTCGTGCTTCTTCTTTGAGTTCATGCCTTGAACAAGAACAGTACCAATTGATGCTACACGCAAATCAGGTAGAAACTGCAAGTATTCAAGAAAAGATGAGTCAGGAATAAACCGATGGTGAAGATAGGTACTTTTATTGAATAGATCACTCCACGTGTAAACCATGCAATCTGAAAACTGTAATCTGAAAAAAAAAGCCCATGCACTGAATGCACTTGTTCAGCTAAACTAAGCAACAGGACTGCACTGTAGCATGAACAGAAAATTTGTACAGAAAATTTAGAGAACAGAACACACATATGTATTTACATGTGCTACAAATTTCAGGTTGATGCCTTACCTTGCTGTTGGCTTACTTCTTTATTCTTCCTCCCTTTGTTCCCTTGAGCTCCTGCTCCCTTTACTTATACCCCTTCATTGTCCTGCAGCAAATCAACTGAGTTTTAGGAATTAGGCAAGGTTACCAGAGAGAAAAGAATAGAGATATTGCATTGAGCTAATATCAGTCCTAAAGTGCATAATGGGAGCATAAAACTATTTTTTTTTCACAAGTTCAGTGGAGAATTAATAGCTACACTATAAAATGGACAACTTTAGTATGTGCTCAGAATAACCTAAAAAAAGGTGATAAAGACATCGCTACAGTATGTAGGTTAATGCAAAGATAATATGTTGATATGTTCCGAAGTGAATTGCCAAATTAGAAAGCCCATGATGATACTTAAAATGGTAAAGTTCACTTCAAGCTAAAACATTCTAACATTAATACTGTAAAACCAAATGACAAAATGCCTCATCTAAAAGGGATCAGATGCATGAAAATAATCCAGGAACTCTAGAATCGAGGATTATCTTTACCTCTCCATCTTTAACACAAATAACATGAGGTGTAAATCCAGCTCCCGCTGACCCTGCAAAATGTAATTCAATCAAGAGTATAGATCAAGCACATGCACATGCCTAAAGAAAAGCATGGCGACACATTTTAAAACTTTATCCTAAAAAGAACTATAAACAGACATATAAGACTTCAGTTAAACTTCATCTTTGAACGACCGGTTTCTTTGTCAGTTTCATTAGTTATCTCCTTCCTCACGTACCGAGTAACATTCGGATAAACTTAAATTATAAAAAGCAAACTGAAAAACAATTTAGCACTTAACAGACCAGTTTGACAACAATTGCAGGTGTTAGCTTATGATTATGGACAATAACAAGCTACAAGTTAGTGCAACAGCATGAATAATAGTTGTGATGTCAAGTACGATATTTTGAATTACATTTTGGTCCTCATCCACTTCAACATGATAACATGAATGTGATATCTCTTCAATCAGGCATTTAGCTATCTAGTTCTAATCTCATAATCATGCAACTCCAAAGGAAGAAGCAAATTAGAGGAATTACCAAAATGCATGAATCTCTTCCTGGGAAGGTGCATGAATTCTGCATATTCTCTGTCTCCATCAATCCTATGAGCTACAGAACCAGCGGACAGCGGGTGACATTGCCTGCAGAAGAAAATCAAGGCCAAAACCAATATCTCACTTCAAACAAAACAAGAACAGAGCACCAAACTATCCAAGCTTTAGCTACTGTAACAACCGTACCTGAACCCCTGGGTAGGAAATCCTTTCCAACAACCTATCCAAAACTGATGATTTACATGAATTCTATCAAATACATCAGAAAAGCTCAAACGTCAAAATACAGAAGCACATACCTATTATGCGTCTGAGATAAGCTTAAACTATTCGTAATAACACAAGTGCACATGAAATTGCATGGAACTCCATGGTTTCTCATCAGGAAAACAACATATCTCCCTTACTTGATCCCATGGAGTAGCTAGCTTCCAACGGGTGGAGAACTACTGATCATATCATGTTGGTAGCTAGGCATAATGAAACTAATAGATTCACACATGTAATAGCTGCACAAATCTACACCTGGCTCACTATGAAAGCAGTCATCACTGCAATGCTCAAGCAGATGTGCATGGATACATGCACCAGAGTATAAAATTGAAGAAACATGGATGTTGCTATAAATTGCAGTGATTCGGATTGTTTTCAGTAACTGGAAGCCCAAACTTGCTACATATTTTACTCAACTGGACTCAAATATGCTCGATCGTGACAGTCAAGAGTGTCGCCAAACTAAAATTAAGAACTGAACTCAAATATCTGTCGACGTTCGGTGAATCGGCGATCTTACGGTATTCGTGGAATGATGATTACTGGGGGGTAGGGACCTCTAGGGCCCAAGTGCCAGGAGCTCTGACAGCAGGGGACAGCCGTTTTTATACAGGTTCGGGCCTCCCTCAGGATAATAACCCTACGTCATGTTGCTATATATTGATGGAGAACACGCTTACAATGGGGGGTGTATGTTAGTGGCTACCCTAGGCCTAATCGTAGACTAATCTATCCTAAACCGCCGGGCTCGACTCCTTCGAGGCAGCGGGTCTTCTAGGGCTTCGCCTCCTGGTGCTGCGACTGGGTTGATCTGCTGACCTTGCAGAATCTCTTCGAACCTCTCAGAACCCCCCTCCCCTATGGGATTGCTGATCCTTATATAGGGGGTTCCCAGGGTCGTACCGGACGTGGACTTACGCCCGAGTAGGACTCTGGTCTCCTTAAACGCCGGGATTGACTTCCTAGTTTAAGGGGAGCCCTCCATTCCCGAGAGGGGGTTACCTTGTCGTCCAGGGATCCTTACCGGGTACGCTGTATCTTCCTAAAGTCCTGGGATTCTGTATACGGATACCCCTAATACGCGGGATACCGTACTATTCATCATCAAGCCCCCCATCAATACGTGAAGTGAGGTCATGATGGATCTGTTGGAAATCTGCCCTTGTCGGAGACGAGACTCCGAGTAGGCGATCCGAGTAGTTCTTGTCGGTGACCTCTCCGAGTAGGCTCAATCCCTACCGGGTAATCGTAAAAGACTTATCGGAATAATTCCCTGAAAAATCCAGAATACCTTTTCGATCCGATCTGATCCGTCGATCATGGACACGCGTCCGCCTGGCATATTTCTAGGAAACGGAACCATCGTGGCGGAAATTTCGCGTGGTGATGAAGAATCTTTTCTCTCTCTGTGCTACTGCTTGGCTAACGCCAGTTAGACCGCATCGTGCTTGTCAATTGCGATGAACAGGAACTTGTAGCCTCTGGGCGAGACCGGGAAGGGCCTCAGAATATCCAGGCCACATGTCGTGAAGGGCCACGACAAGGGAATCGTCTGCAATGCTTGGACGGGCTGGTGAATACATCTACCGTGAAATTGGTACTGACGACATCGCTTCACCAAGTCGCTCGCGTCACGGAGAGTTGTCGGCCAATAGAATCCTTGTCTAAAGGCCTTTCCGACCAGGGTTCGGAAAGATGCATGTGCCCCGAACACCTCTCCATGGATTTCCTCGGGTAGTTTTTTTTTACCCTGCGTCCGAGTGATACACCTCATGAGCACTCCGTGAGCTCCTCGATGATAGAGGGCCCCGTCGCTCAGGAAGTACGTCTAGGCGCGTCGGGCAACCTGCTCAGATAGTGCATCGTCCTCGAGTACTGTTCGATCGTGAAGGTACATGTGGATGGGTTCTATCCACGAATCCTCAAGACCGACGGGAGCTACGAGTTGACCCGTAACTCCACTTGGAGCGTCAATACCCGGTGACGTCCTTGAACGGCTCTTAAACTCGAAGTCTGCCATCCCTTCATCCACAGGTTCGCTAGAAGCTATGGACGGCGTCGAAATCCTTTTTGCAAAGGTCTCGGATAGACATAGAGATCATGAGGACGCCAGGCGGGCAAGACTATCGGCTCGGCGGTTATCCTTCCTTAGGATGTATCGTAATTCGAGCCCGATGAATTTCTTCTCTAACTTCCTCACCTCTACTAGGTAGCTGCCATGTTCTGGTCTAAGGTATGATATTCCTTGGACACTTGTCTCGCTACCAGCTGTGAGTCCCCACTCACGAGTAGGCAACGGTTACCAAGTACGGAGACGACTCGGAGACCGGCAAGCAAATCATCATACTCGGCCCCGTTATTCGTGGCCGGGAAGTCAATCTGCAGTGCATACTGCAGGCATTCTCCGGTTGGGGGAGTCAGTTTCGGCATGGGGCTAGTCGGCTGTGGAGCCCCCAGCTCAGGACGTCTGTCGTCTGACTTGAGCGAGGGTCTAGCCCCCCGGTCGCGGCGGTTCTAGATACAATAAACAACTGAAAACGTTAGTCGTAATTTGCCTTTACTGAAACTAACCTTTTGCCTTTTTGCTCGCTTCGTCCGTGACCAGCGGGGAACCAACTGCGAGGCGAAGAGGTCTCGAATGGTTGAATGTAGATAACCTGCTAAACTGACTTAACACTTTTTGATTAGTAACTGTGCTTAATCTGTGTGTTTTGTTGGTTTTTCGAAACCTTGTCTGATCTGCTTTCGTGAAACCTTGTCGGATGCAAGCGTAGACTTTAGTTGGAGCCAATGCCCTTTGCCTCCCTTCGATGTAGGAATACGAATAGTGCCATAGGTCGTTCTTGCTGTGATTGACCAGTCCTTAGGTTTAGTCGGATGGAGGGCTCCGTGGCTCCTCGTCATCAGTAAACGCGATAAGGGGTCTTTCGTACAGCTTGTCGTGGCCATGGCAGCACCTCCGTATTCCTCTGTTGAGGGAAGACTCCGGTGTTTGGCTAGTAAATTCTACACTTGCCCGATTAACAAAGTTTCACTCTACCCGAGGTATCTTCTGCTCCGAGTAGTTGAAGACGTGGATAAGCGTACGGGTTCCGTTGATCTAGTCGTACTCGTACCTTTTTCCCTTCCTTTACTCGGGATCAGGGGACATTGCTACGGAACTGGGGAGCTTTGTCAACCAGGCCTTAGGTCTGGTCAGGTGGGGGGCTCAGTGGCTCCCCTGTCACCTGCAAACGCGTTAAGGGGTTTTCCTTGCGTCCCTGACAGTTATAGCGCAGAACCCTTATCCCTTGTGCGGGTCGAAGAAGTCGGTACTCGTACTCGTACATCAACTTGCCGTGTTCTTATCCAACCCCCGACTGACTTTTCGAGAGATATCTCGGATAGGCAGTCTGAAATAATTAATAATGAAGACATTGAACTAGAGACTTGGTATAATTCAAAACTGTGTCTTTTACAGGCTACTGTAAGAAAAATAATTCTATGGAAACTGAGAAAAACTAAGCCGTCCCCTCCTTATTTAGCTTGTCGCCGGTTGCCCCAGAGACTCTCATCCTCTTGTCGTGACCCGCTGACGAAACTTTGTCGAGTGCGCGTGCTGGGCGGCGGCGCCCGGAGCGTCTTATCATCGACTTGTTCGTAGCTTGACGATCTTTAAGGCTGGAGCTGGTGCAACTTTGGAATCTGCCGATGAGGAGGCGACGGTTGTGCGATCTTACCGAAGGTGGTTGCACGGGACTCTCTAACGGACGCGACCTTTCTACCGTTGGCACGAGCGACCTGGATCGGGTGGCTTCTCCCGAGGAGCCGTTGTCCTGTCTAGGGGAAGGCCCTGTTTTCTCCCTGTTCCGACCTAGTCGTGGAGCTCTTTCTCCGACTTGGCGGGGGTACTTTCCGAAGTCGTCGCTCGTAGTCGTGGAGGTGGTCTCGACAACATGGTGGCGGGAGCCGCCACGCTGACATCTTGGTTAGAGGGTAGGTGCTGCTCTGCGAGGTCGAGGCTGCGCTTGTCGCAGAGGAGTGCTTCTCTGGGGGAGCTCTTTATCGTGAGGACACCTTTTGGGCCGGGCATATTTATGCACTGGTAGGCGTAGTGCGTAGCTGCCATGAACTTGGCCAAAGCAGGGCGCCCCAAGATAGCATTGTATGCTGTTTCGAAGTCGACCACATCGAACAGGATCTTCTCTGTTCGGAAGTTCTCCGGTGTACGTTCCCGGGGGGGATCTCTCCACAGCGGCAGGCGGGACTCCGTTCCGGCGAGGAGTTCTTTCCCCGGCGGCGGGTAAGCCCCCGTTCATGTGGGAGGCAGCCATTGCATTGTGCTGCTGCGAGCCCCCGGGCAGATTCTGATCTTCGAGGTCTTCTCGACCATCGTCGATCGCGAGTACCATTCGAGGTCCTTGGCTAGACGATGTGTACTCGTATTCCATCACGTTGTCCTCATCGGACGCGACGTGGGTAAGATCTTGATCGTTATCACGATCAGGGTTTACAGGAGAAATTCCAACCATGGGGCTGGTCGTTCCTGCCGGGAAGTCGTCGTTCAAGACCAACTTCCCGCTGAAGGCCCTGGCACACTCGGTTCTGAAGTGATCTGCTTCGCCATCCGAGTCCTCTCTAGGGGCGTACTCTCCGAAATCCACTCAATCCGTAACTGGGTACGGGTCCATAAGGCCAAAATTGTCGTAGAAACCCTGGTCCGAGTACCCAGTACGGGGCGAGACTGCGATCGGGTTTCCTGCCGGGTTTGCTTCTTCCTCCTCGGTCGAAACCGGTGAGGGCTGTGCGACCGGCGCTGGGATCTGATCGCAGTTAGTTGCGCGTCCTGCTGACTCTGATTCTTCCTGGACGGCTTGGTCCGGAGAGGTCTGTAACACCCTAATTTTCCGAAACCCAAAATTAGGGCTAACAAAAACTTTTTTGTTAATAATGTCAACTGAAAATACACCCATCTAAAACTTTAGTTCAAATCTTGACGAAGCTAAATACCAGGCACGAAAACTCCTGCCCTTATTCCCATCGATCTCCGTTTTGTCGAAACCCTAATACTCCGAACCACGTCCGTCAACCCGGGCAACTCTGCTCAGCACCTTGCCTTCATGCATGTCCTCGCACCCTTGCATTTCCGCCACGACAGCCTGAGGCAGCTGCCACCGCCAACGTGCCCTACCGAGGCAGCCCATGGCAGCCGTTGCCGCTGCCACGCTCTTGCCACGGCAGCCGCCGTCAACCATTTTCTCCGCCGCGGCAAGACCTCTGCCACCGCTGTCGTTATCCTTCTCCGCCGCAGCAAGCCATTCCTGCTGCGACAAGTTTCTACCGTCGCTACCATGCCTCTGCCACGGCAACTCCTTCCCTGCCACGGCAATGCCACACTGCTGTTCCTTCCCGCCGCAGCAGCTGATTCCCACCGCGGCAAGTCCTTTCCCCTACCGCGACAGTGAAGCGACCCTGCACACCACTGCATGGTGTAGTGTGCCAGTCTTTGATATAATATAACAAAATCTCATCTCATTATATTACATCTATCAGAATGTACAACAGAAGCATTGATGGTCCAACAACTATATATATTACAGACTCCAAAATATACAGAAGTTATTACAGAGATACAATAAGATAAGTTCAACTGAAAATAGCAACAGAAATATAGAACTGAAGATTAAATTGCAGAAAAAGTATAATTGAGATTTTATTCTTCTACTAAACTAAACTATTCTTGCTCTAGTTCTGCCCCGTCTTGCTCTCCATAGTCGATGTAGTAATCGACTCCTTCGATCCCTCCTGTCAGGTCCGGCTCCTCCTTCCCTTCTTGGACTTCAACTTCCTCATACCCAACTTCTAAAGATTCAGAGTCTAACAAAGGGAAGATTTATGTAGGGGATGAGTACAGAAGGTACTCAACAAGTTCATATTAGCAAAAGGTGTTTGAATGACTATTTCTACTAGGACAAAGTCCTCAAAGGATATGCATAAATCCAATATCGTTCCTGGATAGAAGTCAATTTTAATTTAGCTATGTTCAGAAGGCTTCACGGGTCGTTAGAACCTCCGATGGTTCCTTTCCCGCCACGATCGCAGTTCATACCCAGAACAGGGAGTGATAATGCCAGACTTCAATACACTCTGCAGAGGTGCGCTACTTTACCCACAAGTGGTACTTAGCCTATAGCCGGGTACGAGACCCATCACACTCCCATCGGTGCGTGGCCAGGTCTAAGGTTCCGAGTCATTTTCATCCTTCCCTTTTGCAATATCTCCCCTTACGTAGTTGGTCCAGCACCAACTACCCACCTCGTCATTATAGCGTACTTTTTTTGTGCATCTCAGGGACATAACGCCTCCCCAAGCGTAAATTCAGGGTTTATCGCTCCCCTGGGCGAGGGACATAACGCTTCCCCAGGCGTTACTTTACATACGTTCCTGGGAAATATGCACTGAGAAGGTATTACTTGACTCGCCTGTCCCATAACAGGTCTTGCGGTTAACGCTATCTTTACGGCGTAAGAATGCCAACTGACATTTGTTATTAACCTTATGATGATACCATATGCAATGGAACCCTGACCACCCCACAAGTTCCAAACCGGGGTTCCACTGCCCACCAATATATGATTCAATGAATCATAATGCAGTCCATTTATTTATCATAGGTGATAAGAAGAAAGGAATTGCATATATGTGGTAGAAATAATCTTCAACATGAACAAGAAATGAACTTGCCTTGAGATGGATAAGAAGTGAAGTGAGATGTCCCTTCGGACGAAATCGGCAGAACTTCGGGATCTGAAGTGGAATAATCGTCCGATAAGGACTATTTCCGAAGATAGCAATTTATGGATGTATGCATGCTTATGATGATGAGGTTGATTTACGAAAATCGTATTGATGTGGACTACCTTGTCGAAGACAATGCAATAGATGATATTAATTTTTGATGTGGACTACCTTGTCGAAGACAATGTAATAGATGATATTTTTATTAATTTTCTTGATTTTTTTTATCTGCTCTATCTTTTGAACTTATAAAATTTACTATCAAAAATTTCGCGGTGTGGTGAAGTTATTAAACCGTCGGAGTTCATGAACTTTAAAGTAGCTAAGCAAAACCCTGAATTCTGAATTTGTAGGGAGTTATGATTTTAGGTTTTCTTTTAGAAAGATATGTGTTTATATATATTCACACCACTGGGGATTTAAGAACTCTTATAAAATTTTGGATAAGTGTAAACTCATGTTAAAATTTTTAATTTAGGTTGAAATTGTCTAAAGAACAAAATAAAATAAGAATATGTTTTTATTATTTTTCTTTTAAATTGGGCCAGCCGAACCCTATTTTGGCCCATGACCCACTCGGCCCTAACCTGGCCTGCTCGCCACCCGCTCGCCACCCGGTTAGGGTCAAACCCTAACCGGTTTGCCACCTCCCCAGCTCACCCCTCACACCCGCCGCCTGCTCCTTCCCATTCTCTCATCTGCTCCTAATCTTCCCAAAATCGCCGCCGCCCTTTGCTGCGCCGCCGGCCTCCTTCACTTGGCCGCCGGCCTCAGCCGCCTTCTTGCGCTGCTCCGGTCGGGCCTTCACCGATGCCTCACTCGGTTCCGCCCTTCTCCTTTGGTCCTGCGGCCCCATTTGGTGCCCTGCCGGATGGCCACTCGGCTACCCCGCTGCCACCGGCTCCCTAGGCCCCTGCCTCCTCTGCTTCCGGGCGTGCGCCGCTACCTCGGACGGATGTCTCATCGCGCTCGCCCCTCCGTTGCCCGCTCGGGTCTTCCCGAGTGACCGCCGCCTACGCCCCGGCCGCTCCTCCCTCCGGCCGCCACCGATGGACGGCGGTGGGTTGGCCGCACCGCAACCGCGGTGGCGCGCCGCCTCCGGTAACTTCCTCTTCTCCCTCACCGGTGAGTTCCTCTTTCTTTCCCCCTTTCTTTCAAATCCCTAAATTTTTAGGGTTTGTGCTTACTTATTTGCAAATTAATAATGGTCCGGTTGATGTTCGATTGTGATGATATCCATATTTGTTTTGCTCCAGAAGGTTTGTTGATTTCCTGATATTGCTTATCTCAATGTTATGGTTGATCTGCGGGCTCCTAAACATTTCCTTCTAGCTAGACTGATAAGCATAGATACTTCATTAGGTTCGATGTTTTATTCAATTATCAGTGGATAATTCTTGATCTTATGTATGTTTTGTTTCTTTCCTAAGTGCATATATATGTGCCGAGTCTAGTTCTTCTAAGCTGAAGAACATGTGTTATGCTCTGCCTTAGCCTTTTTCTTACTGGCTTCATGCGTATACCTATATTCATTTGTTTAGTAACTGAGGAGCAGATACTACACTATGGCTATTTACTTGATGCTTACTTTGTGATAAGAACAGATCACTTAAGCTTGGTTTGTTAGTTATATATATTTTTACTTAACCAAATGCAGACTCTATTTATTTACTCTAGGCATTACATATCCCCTTTTTGATTATTCTTCTCTATTCCTACTTCCTTCTTCCTTACCCATTCTTAAGATCAGATGCTATCCTTGCTTTTAGTTTATCCTTTCTTATATCTCCTCTAGCTCTTTCTTATCACATTTTAAACTGATGAGAACAGGTTGCTATACTTTTTTCTTATCTTGTTAAAGAACAGATACAACTCCTGAGTTTAACTTATCTATTTCTTTCCCTCATCTTCCTTTCTCACTGATAAGAACAGATACTATACTCTTTTTCTTCTCCCCATTCCAATTTGATAAAAACAGATTGCTTTTACTTGATTCAGAGGGTTGTTTTATTTATCCTAATGCAGAATATTTTCTGCAGAGTTTTAACACTTCTCCTTTTCTTTTCAAAATGCTTCTATCACCTCTATCTTTACCTTAAGCAGGCTGTAGCTTGTTCTTGGGGTATTCTGAACCTGCTTCTTCATGCTACGCCTGCACCTCCTTGCTATCTTGGTTTACTTCTTCAGCTAGCTACTATGTATGTGGTGCTGATTTGGTTGGTACTGAGATGAAAATGAGGCACATATGGCCCTATTTATAGGGGTTTGGGGGCTGTTGAGCTGGAATTTCGAATTCAGCTATGCTTGACACCTTATGGGTGACTCTTCCTTTGATTTGGTGAGTATGCTGCTTGCATGGCAGCTCCTAGCTGATCCTTATCCCTCTCAAGCTTGAGGTGGCAAGTCTGCTGCCACCAGCAGCTTATGGTTGATGCATTCCTCTTGGACAGGTTGAAGATACATTGGGTTGGTTACATGCTGCCTATTGCTGTTATACGTGGGCTGTTGCTAAGATTTCTCAACTTCTTAGCATTTTGATTACCTAGGTCTTGCTGGATTAAATCATGAAAGCAAACCTAACTCATTTTAAACTTAAGTGGTTGCCTAATGGAGGTTAGTTTAAACTAAAATTGACTTAGGGCTTAATCTGTTGCCTTGTTGCTTATTCGAACTTAATTGCCCAACCACTTGTTGCCTTCTGATGTGTTGCCTCCAGATTTTTGCCTTAAGAGTGATACTCATTATGAGTGGTTACCTGTTGCCTTAATTCGAAGATTAACTCTAGGTCAATTTTAACCTCACTTGAATCCAGAACTAGTTCTTTGGATTCACAAAACTAGCCTCCTAAAACAAACGCATTTCCAAAATGAAAATGCAACATTTTAATCTTAACCCAATTCTTTCTTTTGTAGCATTTTGCTTTTGCTTTGTGTGCAGGTTAAAGAATTGGAGATGAGAAAAAGGATTGAAGAATTGAAGAATTGAAGATTTGGAGAATTGAAGAATTGCAGAAGGAATGAAGACACTATTTGAAATTTTTGTAATAGTCATGACTTGTAACAATTCACTCTTTTGTAGATTTGTTTTCGGACATTTGTAATGTATTCAACTATTTAAATATATATGCTTCGTTGAATTGGCTTTAGGTACTTATGTGTATTTTGAGATTTCATTATTGTTGCATATACATATATATATGCGATTTGCTTATCCAAAGAAATTTTTTAAATTTCTTCTAAATTTGATATGCATGAATGTCATGTTTGAATTCCAACTCCTAACTTTAGTGTTTAGCCTCTAGAAAATACGGGTTCTCACAGAGAGTACCGCGGCAACAGTTTCTCTGCCGCGACAGCCCTCTCTCTCCGCCACAGACATACTTTCGGCATTCCTCCCCTCTAACTAATCAGTGCCACCCTGGAACCCGGTGCCACGCCCCGATTCCCATCTACCGATTTAATCCCGAACCCCCTCTCAAAACCCTAACGCATTACATGCGCCGTATACGCCGCCGTATCGACGGTACCTCACCGCCAACACGTCCCAAGCCGACAAAAAGGTTTCATCTCGAGTTCCGTGTCCCCTGCCCCACCTTGCCGTGCTCCGAAACCCTGGATCCGAGCTTCCGATCCATTCCCTCCCTATTTAAACCTATTTCCTCTTAAAATCCTAACGCGTCGTCAACTTGTCTCAATCCTTGGTATACATGCTTAAAATCCCCAGTGTATATGGGCACATACACCATGAAGCCCCGGCATATCGCCGCATATGTTCCTTGATTCCCGCCACCTTTTCTCTCTCCTAGAATATTTACGCACCTAAACCATCTATGTTGCCGCCCAGTGCATATACGAGTTTACCGGCGATATTTTCCGAACACCTTCCTTATAATAGTTATCTCGCATGAAATCACGTTAATATGTCTGCCAAAGCTGTTCCGGCTCATCGTGTGGTCATCCCATACTGCCCTCACATTTCTAATCCACATTTAACCCTCTGGCAGCTCTTGCCACACCCGCATGCAGTGAAAGTTAAATACCCATCACAACCTGGCATTCATGAGCGGCACACCCATGCACTGCTACTTGTGCCACTCGTGCACCCACTGCAGTAAGCATCGCCAAGCAATTACAGCAGCATTAACACCTGCCATCAATGAGCTTAGCTCTTGTCCAATCCTCTGCCCTATTCCGCCAGCTCACTCACCTCCTCTGCTCCGTGTGCATGCAAACATCAGCTGTCAAAATTAACCCTCAAAGAGCTACCGTGCACTGCTCAAGCCACTTCATTTATTTTTCCCTCGTGCCTTTTCCTGTCCTCTCCCGTCTTTTCCACAGTCTCTCTGCTGAGCACAGCGAGCTGTCCACTCTCCTTAACTCCCCTCCTGTCTCATCGTGGCATTGAATCAACCTGAGCAATCACCTCAGTCCTCGTCTCACCCATGTGCTACGACAGCCAAGCCATCCTTATCCTTCCATAGCAACCTGAGCTTCCCTTCATCTCTCCCTTCTTCCCTTGCTGCCTCATTCGAGCTGCATCTTCCATTTTCCTTGCTCCTTCTTTCTCTCCCCAGGCTAAGCAGCCGAGCATCCCCAAAGCTCTTCTCCTCCTCCAAGCTTCACCTCCATTTGAAACCGAGCTACCAGAGCTCAACAGCTCTGTTCCTTCCCATTCAAACTCCCATACCCCTTTTCTATTCCACGCCCGAGCACTTCCCCACTTCACTGCCGCCGGCCAATCGGCTCAACGCCGCGACCTCTGCTCAAGCCGCGCCTTAACCCGAGCCGAGCCCGTCGCCTCTCTAAGCTGATGTCCCGCCGGCGAGTACTCTGCCGGGCACCCACCAGTCTTCACGCCGCCACGGCCACCTAGCACGGCTCCGCCCCCTTCCCTCCTCTTGCCGCCCGCCTTGCCCAAGAGGCCGACGCCACCGTCGCCAGCTTGGAGCCCCAGATCTGCTGCTCCGGACCATCCCGGCGCCGCCACCCTCGAACCACCGCCTCGGCCCTCAAGCAAGCGCCGCTCCCTTCTCTGGTTTTTCTCTGCCTCCATGGCCCGAGCTACAGCCCCGAGCATGGCAGGCCACGCCTCCTCTTCGGTTCCGGACACCACTCGCCACCGGCGCTTGCCCTCCGCCAACCAGCCCCACCCGTGGCCGGAGCACCTCACCAGCGCCGCTAGCCCCCTTGGCTCCGCCGCCGCCGCCGGTGGCGAGAAGCTCAAGCCGCCGAGCGCGTCGACGCCCCATGGCGCCCCTCTCCTCGTCGCCGGTGGGGGAGCACTCCATCGCCGCTCGCCACCGAATGGATCTCCCAAGTCGCCGCCGGCGTGGAGGGCCCCGGCACCTTGCTCCCTTTTTCCCCGCGCCGGTGAGCCCTCACCAGAGCCGCCGCCGCTATCTCCCATCGCCTCCAGCTCTATCCGCCCTGTTCCAGATGCCGTGCCCTTGCAGCCCCTTTCTGCCGTCGGCCAGACCCCCTCCTCCTTCCCTTCTCCCTCTGCAGCTAAGGCCACCACCGGCGAGAGCTCACGGTGAGCACGGCAAGAACCCACAGCGCATAGCTCCCCTGTTCTCCCTTTTCCCTATTTAATAAGCTGGCTACAGTGACCTAAGTAACTAATGCAAGCACATCCCAGCTAATGGTCACTAACCCGCTAGCTAGCCCTAAGTGAAGTTTCGAAATCGTTGAAATCTCAAACCCCGACATTTCTCACGCATATATGTCCTGTATACCTCGGGTTATGTCCAGACGATTTAATCTAAAACAAATTCAACATTTTAATTCTAGATTCAGAGAAGAGTTAAAGGTGTTTAAAGGATTGTTTCAATTAAAATGTCAACTGCATTTGAAGGTACAAACCTCGGTAAACATTTTACAGATGACAGGAAAACCCGCTACACACGCTTAAGCAAATTAACGGAAACACTTAATGCGCTGGTGACCAAGTTTAATAGCTCATAACAGTTCGAGTAGCTCTGTTAACTACTGTCATTCCAGGTTAGGGCACCCTAAATACTCCAACAAGTATGTGATATCAACTGCCCGCTAACAAAAAGCCTAAGCTAATACGATATTAGTTTAGTCCGAGTGCTAATTGGAAAAGATGTCTGGTAGACATATGCTAAGCATAAGCTAGTTAGCACGGGTTCATCAGTGTCTAATACAACCCATGTGTACCCACTCTTGGGCTTAAGATCAGTCTTAGATCCAGTTATTCTCATAATGCCTTGATCGAGACCTCATCATCTCACCTCATAAACCGTTAAAAAACCCTAGTACACATTCACCCTAACACTATGAAAGCTAAGAAACCCTAGCTCGGCAGAAAGTCCAAAATGTGGGTAGCGGTGTCGGGGTAACATAATGCACCCAGCTCTAACTCGCTAAAGCTTCTCAAAGTCAAATGGCTAATCAAACGCGTCATGATTGCATGTGTTGATTCTTCCGGTTCAATATTCGATGTTCTTGGTTTTTCCTCGTGCCGTTAGTTTATTCGTCGTTCCCTCGACGTGTAGATACCGATGCTAGAGATATCAAGCGAAGGACCCCGGACCATTGCCGTATCAAGTTCAAGACCGAGCCCCGGACAACTTGCCAGGCAAGCATTCCCGCTTTGACCATGCTGAATCCCATACTTGTGAACATTAAGTATTTTGTTTGCAAACCTGCATGCTATGTTGATATCGACGTTATTTTATGCTAGGATAGTTATGCCGAGTAATTGCATATGAGGTAGATTCTAAAACCCGATCCTTGTAGCCCTAGGGATATTTAGTCGGTTGATATTCGACCGACCAACTAAGTAGGAATATAGGCATTAGCCGTGCTTAGCCCTGCTGTAGTAAAAACTAAATTTTACCGATACGATGGGTTTGGGATCAAAACCCTCGGTTTGTTATGCATACCGAGGGAAATCTTTTAAAATGAAAGGTTTATTAAAATCCCAAATGAAAATGATGGAGGACTGGGATTCGGGCAGGAATGCTAAGGAAGTTTGGGGCTGGTAGAGTAGTCGGTCGCTACATGAGAAATAAAATTGCCGGGTAGCCGGTTGCTACCTGAGGAGATGGTTGGATAAGGAGTCCTGCTCGAATCAGTTAAGGACCGAACCTAAGTGCCGCTGAATCAGTTCCCCCACCGTACGTCCACATGTCCTTTATGGGAAGGACTTGACTCGGTAGCCCGCCTAATATTAGGGTTCGGACCCGTGAGAAGTAAG
This sequence comes from Stipa capillata, assembly GCA_019208055.1. Lineage (NCBI taxonomy): Eukaryota > Viridiplantae > Streptophyta > Magnoliopsida > Poales > Poaceae > Stipa > Stipa capillata. The sequence continues at coordinate 318,970 of JAGXJF010003318.1, forward strand.
AAGTATGTGCTAGGTAGGACGTTGGGCCCCTAGAGAATCCCCACGGGGCTATATGGGTCAAGATTCTTAGTGAGCTCCATCTAGGCGTGGGAAAATTCGACACAAAGATGAGCGTTTCTCCGAGTTGTGGTGTCAGGCTGCCTGGGCACAACCGGAGTTGGGTAAGTCTCATTTAGCGGGTCCGACTCTAGTATGAAAGCAGGCGAAAGGTCATGTTGTAATAACTCTGGCAGTATACGTTGAAAAGTACTCCCAGAGTGACTTACATCTTGTGGGTAAAGCCGTACCACCTCTGCAGAGGGTTTAAAATCTATTCGAATAGCCGCGTCCTCGGTCATGGACATGAACTGGTAAGGCCACACACTGGTTAGACTGAGTTTTGCTTGTGAAAACTGGGAAATGGGATTAAGGACGTGGGCATGATGTGTCCACAGTGAGCGGTTTAAGCTACAGTCTGGTAGCGAGGAACTGCAGAAGAGGAAACCTAGCCCGGGCCGCGTGGAGGTGGTGCGGGTAGGTTGTAAGGACTGTTCGAGGCGGTAGACGGAGCTACCGACCTCTAGTAACGACTGTTTTGCTGGTTTGTCCAGCACCGAATGCTGTCTCGACAGAGATAAATTTTTGGATTTCGAAAATGCTCTTGAATCTACTATTCTGTATTTCGAATAAAAACTTACATTTCCGCACAACTTGCAACTTAGGTTAGAGCTATCCCTGATCTACCCCTTGCATGAAATATTGCCGTATATTTCCTCCTGTGGGAATAGCTTGCGAGTACATTCAATGTACTCACCTGGCTTGTTGATTTGGCCAGACGAAGGAGACATCAATTCCGAAGATACGTATAGGAACGCGAAAGCTGGGACGTAACCCCAGTCAGTTGCCTGTCGGGTATGGCATACTGATTGGCCACCTCTCCCTTGGATTTCCGCTGCAAGTTTATAGCCGTTGGGCTACAGGTATCAGATTATCGACCTTAACGGTCTATTTAATCGTTTACACATGTATGACAATGATATACAGGTTAACTCGTGTGTATCGGCTACTAATCCAGGGACCGATACAGTAATCACGAGGGCTTACCGGCCTAAAAACCGGGGGCGCCACAAGGTCCCCACGGTCGGCGCCATCTGTCGACGATCGGTGAATCGGTGATCTTACGGTATTTGTGGAATGATGATTACTGGGGGATAGGGACCTCTAGGGCCCAAGTGCCAGGAGCTCTGACAGCAGGGGACAGCCGTTTTTATACAGGTTCGGGCCTCCCTCAGGATAATAACCCTACGTCCTGTTGCTATATATTGATGGAGAACACGCTTACAATGGGGGGTGTATGTTAGTGGCTACCCTAGGCCTAATCGTAGACTAATCTATCCTAAACCGCCGGGCTCGACTCCTTCGAGGCAGCGGGTCTTCTAGGGCTTCGCCTCCTGGTGCTGCGACTGGGTTGATCTGCTGGACCTTGCAGAATCTCTTCGAACCTCTCAGAACCCCCCCTCCCTTATGGGATTGCTGATCCTTATATAGGGGGTTCCCAGGGTCGTACCGGACGTGGACTTACGCCCGAGTAGGACTCTGGTCTCCTTAAACGCCGAGATTGACTTCCTAGTTTAAGGGGAGCCTTCCCTTCCCGAGAGGGGTTACCTTGTCGTCCAAGGATCCTTACCGGGTACGCTGTATCTTCCTAAAGTCCTGGGATTCTGTATACGGATACCCCTAATACGCGGGATACCGTACTATTCATCATCAGATTATAATGTGGCAGTTTTAGGCAAGCATCTCTCACCATTCAAGTCATATGCAAACAAAACCATATGCTCTGTTATTATGAAGACATACCTTGTAGCGAGCATTGACGCATCATGGGAGGAGCAGCTAGTGAGCGGGTAGTCGTCTCCAATCTCGCTGCACTCAAGTACGAACTCCCCCACCTGCTTCACGACAAGGTCGGCCTCTGCCTTGGGGTCCTCGTCGGGGTCATCGTGGCGGCGCTCGGCCCTCTCGACCCTGGCCTTAGCGCGGGGCAGTGAGTACTGCACGATGTCGACGAGCACGTGGAGCAGTTCGTTCGTGCCCTTGTGTGGCGTACCCGGTTTCTAAGGCCGGATAAACCTTGTGTTTACTGTGCTAGTCCCGTGTTCAGTGGCTAGCACACACAATCACTTGATAGCATAAACATGCGGTACATCGTTCATTACACAAATAGCCATAACTGGTCTTTGATAGTACAATCCAGGCCTATTGGCCGAATTAAAATAGCAGCGGAAAGAAACACGCGGTAGATAACCCATCAATATGCCGAACCATAGGCATCTGACTGGGGGTTGAAACCCTACACCTTGAAATCACTGTCGCTATCTCCGGTCTGGTACTCCTCAACGTCTGGCCACATAACAAGCCAGGTGAGTACATTGAATGTACTCGCAAACTTCCCACCAGGGAGTTGGATACGGATAAGAATGCATGCAAGGGTATCACAAGCAATGGCTCTATCCTATGTTTCATATTGTGCGAGAAAGTAAGTTTGCATGAAATAAGTAAATAGATATTTAAAGCAGTTTTCATAAATTTCCATGGTATTCCGAGACGAACATCTGTTCATCTTTTCCTTCCCGCTACAACGGGATTCATATCTGTGCTTCCCTACAACAACGAAAAGTCTCGCAATCACTCGCTTCAGCGGGGAGTCTCAGCTCACCCGTTACAACGGGAATACTAGGGTTTGCCTGAGTCCACGGGGAAATCCCTTCTTCACTCTTCCCGACACAACGGGAACTTTTCAGGTCACCCTGCGATCACGGCGGGTTGCGTCCTTAAACCCATAACCCATTTTTGACTTTGAAAGTCAATCTACTAAAGTGTGGCCTAACCAAGTTCGTCCATGACCATGGACACGGCTATTCGAATAGTTTTAAACCCTCTGCAGAGGAGGTACGGCTTTACTCACACGATGTATGTCACCCTAGGCATACTGTGCACCGCATACTACCAGAGCTCATACAACGAGACTCTTCACCAGAGTAAACCTAGCCATGAACCCGCCAGAAGGACATGTCCCAAACCTAGCTTGAGTCAGTATCATCGCTTGCAAGGAGGTTGCTGCGGATACACCGTCAAACCCGAGTACCACGTCTACCAGGAGAAGATATCAGACACGGTGACGGAATATTGGGCCAGGGTACTCCTCATTGGAATAAGAAATGCACACAACCAGACTTACTGCTTTGTGGGACCCTGTAGCTGGTCATACGTTCAAGCAGTGCAACTGGTGGCATACAAGGCACTTGTGCACCTCCGCCACGAACTGACAGAGATGGGAGTCTTCAGGGCCACGAGGTACATTCCACGGTACCCAATCCTGGAGAATGTCCGCTGGTACACCCCACCTCTGGCAGAGAACGACTCTGCCGTGGTGAACTTGGCCCACTACGTACAAGCTCAGGACTCACTACTGCACGGCGCTCTGGTAGAACTGAAGAATGTACGCAAGGAGCTGCTACGTGTGAAGGCATTACTGGAGCAGGCCACCAATCCTCAGGGAAGGACCACTGCCCCAGCTGAAGTACCTCCAGAGCCCAAGGACATTCCAGTGGCAAGCAAGCAGCCGCCTCCGCCGAAGAGACGCTGCGGAAACAGCCGAGAGTACATACGCCGGTTCACACCAAGAGCCGGGACTTCTCGTACCATCCCCGAGATACCGAACCCTACGCCACCCTTTGGAGCCGTTGATGTTTAGGACTCGGATGAGGAAGAGGATCCCGAGGAGATAGTGCCAGCCTCAGAGGACGAGGAAATCCAGATTACGTCGTAGATTCTAGAGTTGTAGTGGCCTACCATGAGCTAGTGTCGTGTAAGATGAATAAGTAGGTGCTAGCAGTACGTTGGATCTTATGTAATGTACTAAGAACTTTGTGTGTATGCTATGTGGTGTACGACGCACCATAAGTGTGTGTCGTGTCCACTTATTAAATAAAATGGCCTACCCGGCCTCGTGTTGTTTAAATCAAGATCTGTCCGTACCCGCAAATCCCTCTCACCTGTCTTTCAAAATGCGAAGCCCGAGCTAGGACAAGACATTAGGGTCGTCCCTCAGTAATGAGGGTAGATAAATGTCTTATCCCCAGTAAAGGCTATTCCCTGTGTAAGACCCAAGCCACTCCCACCTGCCCTATAAATACCCCGAACCTCTTCCCTCATCTCACCACTCCTAGCTGCCTTTGAAACCAGCACCACAACCTTCTTCTTTTCCCCTCTCAGGCGACACCAAGAAGAAGCCATGCCGCGCGGAACACTCTACAACGAAACCACCGCTTCTGAGCTCGCAGGATTCGTAGACATCCTGTGGACGGTCGCCCAGAGAGCTCTTCGAGCCTCTCAGCGACCAGAGTATGATGTCTACCGGGAGGAGACCACCGATGCAAGCATGTACTGGGCTGAAGTACAAGTCTATCAAGATGGCGTCGAAGACACAGCGAACTTCCACTTCCTTGGTCACCCAGCACCTGACCCCGACCTAGCCATGCAACTGGCTGCATGGGAGGCCGTCTCCCGCCTTCATCAGACGGTTCCCAGCATGAACCGTAGAGCCTTCCGGTACTACCCCAGCCGCGCCCTGGGAGAGGACGTATCCTTCGCCAGCACCGAAATGGAGCAAGATGTAGCCGTAGTGCATCTCACCCGGTATCTGGTCGCCATGACCGAAATCTTCACCCAGCTTGTCAACACTCTTGCCCCAGCCGCACCACCCGCACGGCCAAGACCCCGTGCCAAAGATGCCGCCTCAACATCTGCTCGTGCCTCCGTGTCAGAAGAACAACCCCTGCTAGGGATACCCGTAGTGGTAGACGGCAACCCTTTCCCTGCCTTTTCCACCGAGTACCTCAGATTGTTCTCGGTGTACGCGGCCTCCACTCGAGCCACACATCGCCACAGGAACCCCTCCACACCCCGGAACACACCCATGCCCTCCGAGAACGGAGATGCCCACGGGGAGATACCCCCGACCCAGCCCTCCAACCTGGATGTAGACCAGGTAGACTAAAAGAGTGAGGAGCGGAATAGCTGCTCCCACATAAAAATAAACTTAGGACCTATTTTCATGTTGTTGTATTAAGGCTTAGCCCGTGCCCTTAGGCACAATGTTTGTATATGAAAGGTGTCGTTAGACACCACCCTGGTATTGCTAATGTATGTTTTTCGGTGTTTTAGTTGGATCTTGGTTGGTTGCCCCAACCTTTGAAAAAGTCGTGTGTTATAATTGATCTTTGCGATTGGGTTTGTTCTGTTGCCTCTCAGCACTCAGACGACCCTGTTCGATGTTCTTGTAGACGCATGACTACGTGTCATGTTAGTCTTTTTGATGTTTTATTAGTGTTTTCAGTGAACCTTCCGATCCCAGTGATGAAATCAATTGTTGATCACTTTAGTTTATGAAAATATTTAAAAACCTGGGATTTCCCTCTTATTCCCCTGCTATCTTCCCTCTTTTCTACACCAATGACGGAAGAAGAACTCACGCTGGAACGACGAAGGCCGATCGCTGCAGAAGGCCATGCGGCCCTATCTCTGATCTCTTTCCCCTAATCTATCCGAATCTCGAGGACGAGATTCCTTTTAAGGGGGGTAGATTTGTAACACCCTAACTTCCGGAACCCAAAATTTAGGGCTAACAAAAACTTTTTGCTAGTAATGCTGATTTAAAATACACCCAATTAAAAACTTTTATTCCAAATCGTGTTCCTGCTAAACCCTAAAGCAAAGCAACCAAAACCATCTCCTCTGTTTCTGCTCCCTTGATTTCTGCTTCATCGAAACCCTGTTTAGCGAGGGATGCAAACCCTGCCCTTTCCTTGGTCTCCATGCGGGACCGTTCGCCCTTGCGTCCCCGCCACGACAACCTGAGGCATCTGCCACAGCCAACTTGCTCTGCCGCGACAACCCATGGCAGCTGTTGCCCCTGCCACGTTCTTGCCACGGCAGCTGCCGCTGCCCATTTCCTCTGCCGCGGCAAGGCCTCTGCCACCGCCGTTCCTATCCTTCTCTGCCACAGCACCGCACAGCAGCTACCGTCGCTGCCATGCCTCTGCCACGGCGACCCCTCCCCCGCCGCGGCAATGTCACGCCGCTGTTTCTTTCCGCCGCGACAACCGAGTCCCACCGCGGCAGTACCACGACAACCTTTCCTCCGCTGCGACAGCTCTTCTCCCCGCCACAAACATACTTTCGACATGCATACCCCTCTCCCCCTGACTCGACGAAAGGGGCAAAACCCTAAAACACCCTGATATTCGAAAACATGGGTATTCTTCCAAACCCACTTATATCCGACATGATTCGAACCTTACACGCATCCTTTAGACCCAACCTCGCCACACGCGCACAGACCCGGATAACCCTAACACATAAAATGATGTAACAACACACGCGCTGTTTATGCCACCGCATCGACGGTACCTCACCACCAACGCATCCTAAGCCAACACAAAGGTGTCATCTCGACTCTCCAGTCCCTACCCCATCTTGCCGCGCACCGAAAACTCCAACCCTAGTCCCAATCATTACCTTCTAATTAAATACCGATTCTTCCAAGATCCAAATTCGTCACACAAGCAAAATCCATCGAAGCGCTCGCAGCACCTTGGCCCCACACATTCTCGAGTATCGTGTCGAGACCCCGAAGACCTTTCCATCCATTCCCCCACCTTGCCACACTCCGGAACCCTAGTTCCGACCTCCAATTCCTCTCCCTCTTTATTTAATTCTTTCGTTCCTAAAAACCCTAACCACGAAATCTATCTCTCCCCGGTCTGCCCTAAAAATCCCCAAATAAATTCCCGGCGAACCCTAATGATGCCCTTGACCTAAATGTAACATAAAATATAAACGGCCAATGTACAAATCTTGAATAACATAATTATTAAATCTTAGGTCAATCTCGGGCGCTGCACTGCAACCCCTATATTTAATTCTCAGAAAATTCCGATAAATTCCCACAACACTCCCCATGTTTCCAGGAGTCCGAATATCTAAAAATATGGGCAAGTCATATATCGAAATTAGATAAGCTCAGCACCGAGCACCTTCCCCGTATTAACTCCGTGCATAAAATCACCGCACTGTGCCTCTGCCAAAGCTGCTGCCATTCATTGGGAAAGCTACCACACGCTGCCTCACCCCTCTAATCACCCATTAAAACCCCTAGCATCTCACGTCTCTTCAACTGCACTAAAAACCAGGCTCATGTCACTTTGGCATTCAAGGCTTGCTCAGCGTGGAGTCCCCATCAGTGCCCCTGTTTTCTCTGGTCCTTAAACACATGCCCCTAAACCTATTTGGCAAGGCTTGACGTCTCAGGCACATAGCAGGAGCTCAGGACACGACCATGCCACCGTCGCGCGCGTCTGGCCGCGCCCTGACACTCCCATGCCGCTCCACAGCATGCGCCCGTCGCCTCCTCTCGCTGTGCCAGCCGTCGTCGAGGCCCATCCGAGCCACAGCCGCGCTCCTCATACGTCCCTCAGAGCTCCAGTAACCGTCCTCGCCCCTGCACCAGCCAGGCCGCCTTTAAACCACCCGCAGAGCCGTCGCATCGCCGGTAGCAGTTTCAATCGAGCTCCGGCACCGGCTATAAAATGGGCGTCCGAGCACCCTTCTTCCCCAGCTCAAGCCATCCGAGCACCATTCCCTCTCCAGGCCCTCCCCAACTCAGAACCCGAGTCATTACCTCATCCATTAGCTCCGGCGACCAAGCTCAACTCCCTCTGCCGCCCCTAGCTCTGCCCCACATCCAGACTTCAGTACCCGAGCTCGACTGCTCATCCACTGCCGCTCTGAGCTCCCAGCAGCTAGCCACCGCTCGCTTCCACGTCCTAGCAACTGGATAGCCTCAACCGCCGACAACTCCAACCGCCCCCTGTCCTAACGCCCGACTGACCCGGTCGCTTTCACACCGGGAAGAAACATTAGGTGAGCGCGTGGGAGCCAAGCGGGCCGAGCAGCCATTAGCCGAGCTCCACCTCGTCCAGTAGTCGCCACCCCTCCAAAACGCTTCCGTTTCCTTCTTCTCAAACCAGCAGCCGCCCTTGGTCCTCCCCTGCTGGAGCCGTGCACCGCCAGACCGACCCCAATCCGCCTTCCCAACCGCGCCGAAGGCCGCCAGGTGCCAGAGCTCCGGCCAGCCGAGCCGAAGCACCGCCGGCCTCAGGTCCGCTCGGGGCATCGAGGGTAAGCCGCTGGCCGAGCCCAACTCCAGTGCGCCGCCACTCCTCTATTTCTATTTTGAGCACAGTAGCTTAGCTGCTAGTCCGCGCCGACAGCTTCACGCTTTATTCTCAACCGCCAGCTAAGCTACCGGTTACTGCTATTAACCGCACATAGTGCTGCCGTTTGAGTTTAATTAAGGCATGTCGGCCGGCCGGGTTAGCTCCTTAATACACTAGCTTATTTCCTAATGGCACACTGACCTAGCTGGCTACTGCCCTAATGGCGTTTTAGTAATGCCGCTTTAGTTAAGTCAAAGCACAAGAGCGGCTGGTCGGAATTAGCAATAAACCCACTGTTTTTAATCACGCGTTAGTTCTGTCCGAGCCAGGCGCCGAGCGGTTGCACATTAGTACTGCCGATTTAACTTAATCAAGTCATTTAACAGCCGGTAGCCCAGTTAATGCACTAGTCAATTCCTAATTACACTCACTAACCCAGCTGGATTAATGCCCTAAATGGCCGACTGTTCTTCCCCCAAATTTTGGTTCTGGAGTCCCAAAAAGCTATTCCCCGTACTTGATTCAAAAACATTTTCCAACTTTAAAATCTTTTGAATGAAAATAATAGAGAACTAGACTAGGGTTATATCGTTAATTCATTAAACGTCTCATGCGCTGTATGCATGCATGTACTCCCCGAACCAACCCAAGTAGAAATTTCTTTTCTCCATCCAGTAGCTTTAGGGTATCTATGATCCTCCACGATTCGTTCGGATGAATGTTTTTAAATTTAGAAGTTTTGCATATGATTAGTAGAGATTAGATCTCGGGTAGCTCTTTAAGCAGTTAGTCCCACGTAGGTAGCTTATTCGCATGCAGAAACCATGGAACACCCCTAGTAGCCGACTCCTCACTCCGAGTTTTGTTCTGACATCCTAGTTTAGTTCTAGACGATTGATTCAAATGCATTTCTAGGATTTAAAATGCCTGCATATAAATGTTAGGGATTAGAATTAAAGTTAGCAGCCAATTCCTCATGTACAGCAGGTATTTAGTTTACAGTATTTCTTTAGCTTTCTTCTCTTTCTAAAACCATATATATACCATATGCTGGTAATTTTTAGAATGATCAAATAGAAGTCCTGTAAACTAACATGTTAGAATATCCTTAGCAACCCATAGAATCACAAGGAAAATGATTTTTATCGCGAAACCCTAATAACATGAGTTCTTTTCTCTGATCTAATGCGTTGTCATTTTATGTGGTATTTTCGCGTATACCCGTTGCCAAAAGTCTTCTTTGTACCCGAGAACCCATGTTCCAAAACCCTAGAGCCATACCTATCGCCTAAACCCAGATATACACCTCCTCCCCCTTACAAGCATTATCATTTCATGTGAAAATCTATGCATATACCCATCGTCAACATTAATCTTTGCACCCATAAACCTAAACCATGAAATCTTGAGTTCCGATCATTGACCTAACTCCAGGTATATGCATTTCATGCCCAATCGCTGTCCAAAACCCTAAATCATAACTCGATCGTTCTAGGGTAAGCACCCCCTTTAGTTCACCGTGTATTCACCGTTTCCTTTGTCTTGCATATTGCTTGATTTTCTTGAAGTATTTGGATTGCTTCTTATTCGATGTTTTCTTCCGACGCGTAGTTAACCGAGTGAGGTACGTGCGTCAGGACGAACCGGGAGCACCCCCGTGTCAGGAACCAGGGCAGGAACTGCCAGGCAAGCGATCTCCCGCTTTGACCATTTTGAATCCTATAATTGTGAAGTATATTTATTTTAATTTCGAAACATGCATGCTATATTTTAAACAATATTTTATGTAGAATTGGTTAATTCCGATAGATGCATTCAGACTAGGATCGAACCTCCGATTCCTTGTAACCCTAGCGATCCGTCGGTCGGTCCCCAACCGACAACTTATCAAGGTTATAGGCAGTAGTCAACGCTTAGCCCTGCTATAGTTAAACCTAAAATTTTGTTTAAACCCGGGGATGGGAAAATCAAAACCCGCGGATAGCATATGTTATCCGCGGTGATTTTAAACAAAATGTTGCCAAAACCCAAAATGGAGATGCAGATGGTTTGGATTCGGGTAGGAAGTAAGGTGGTTCGAAGGGAGACGAAGTAGCTGGAGGCTATTCGGTGATCGATGATGACCTGGAGTCCTACTCGAATCAGTTAAGGACCGAGCCACCGTGCCGCTAAACTAGTTCCCCCACCGTACGTCCACATGTCCTTTATGGGAAGGACTTGACTCGGTAACCCGCCTAATACTAGGGTTCGGACCCGTGGGAAGTAAGAAGTATGTGCTAGGTAGGACGATGGGCCCCTAGAGAATTCTCACGGCACTACATGGGTCGAGATTCTTAGTGAGCTCCATTTAGGCATGGATGAGGATTCGACACAAAGATGAGCGTTTCTCCGTGTTGTGGTGTCAGGCTGCCTGGGCACAACCGGAGTTGGGGCAAGTCTCATTTAGCGGGTCTGACTCTAGTATGAAAGCAGGCGGAAAGTCTCGTTGTATTATCCCTGCCAATATACCTCATCAGGTATATTAGTAGTACTCGGCATAAAGGGATTAATACATCTTGTGGGTAAAGCCGTACAACCTCTGCAGAGTGTTAAAATCTATTCGAATAGCCGCGTCCTCGGTTATGGACATGAACTGGCACAGCCACACCCCGGCTAGACTAAGTTTTGTTTGCCAAAGTTGGGCAAAGGGATTAAGGACGTGGGCATGATGTGTCCACAGATTGGGCAATTTAGGCCATGTGTCGGTGGTAAGGAAATTGCCGAAGTAGTCCGCCGTATTGCCGGGAGGGACCGGAATACGGTTTGGTGTTGGAAGACCTAATTATCTGATAGGTAGAAGCCCCCGTTCGATGGGGGGAGCCATTGACGGTGAGTGGAAGCTATCAGGTAGTAGGCCGTGAGATGTTTAGCGGTGTTTACCGTGCAAGATGAGAAAGAAAGGGATGTGATGGGATGTTGTGGATTTGCTACCAGTTTTTCCAAACTGCTTTTACAATCTATTATGCAGTTTTTACAAATCCAGAACTTACATTTCCGCACAACTGCCAACATAGGCTAGAACTGTCCCTTGAAATATTCCTGCATGAATTATAGCCATATAAATCCCCAATGGGAATTGCTTGCGAGTACATTCAATGTACTCACCTGGCTTGTTGAATTGGCCAGAGGAGGAAGAAGACTTCAACTTCGAAGAGGGCGACAGCGACGCCGAGAGTTAGGACGTTTTCCCCCAGTCAGCTGCCTGTTGGTTCGGCAAGCCGATGGGCTATCCACTTCGTTATGTTTTCCGCTGCTGTTTTATTCGGCCAATAGGCCAGGTAATGAACCTCGACCGTAAAGGTCTAACCGTGTATTAAGAATTCGGTATTGTATGTGTATGCCATCAAGTATTTGTGCGTACTGGCTACTGATCCAGGGACCAGTACGGTAATCACAAATGACGTGTCCGGCCTTAAAACCGGGGGCGCCACACGAACGTACCTCACACCGTCAACTACACGTTTCCACAAAGCGCCAATAAGAATTCAAATGAGGCAAGAACCAAAAAGGAAATGCAGAACATGAGCCAGGCTTTTGACGTGCAAGAATGATTCGGGAGAAAAGAAGGTTGGGGTCTTTATATTTTATGCACATGGAGATTATCGGAATTAGGGTTTTAAGTCTATACTTCCCTTGCTCGGAAACCTTAGGTTTATCATGGTGGAAGAGATGTCCAGGAACTTAGTAGTCTAAAAGATGCTAGAGAAGTGTTTTTGATAAGGTTCAACATGGTTGGGTGTTATGAAGAAAACATACATACATATGCATGGAATCTAGGGTTAGGTTCATTAGGGTTTACTATGCTTTTCTCATCTTTTAAACCATGCAACTTGGTTATATATATGTGATTTTTATGCTAAGCTCAGAAGATTAAAGTTTCATCATGTTAGAAATTTCTGGAATGGGTCAAAAGTTTAAAATAAATTTCAAAAGGGTTTTGAATTTAAAAGAGAATTTGAATTACTCTCTGAATCAGTAAAGAAAATTTGAATTTTTGAAATTCTGCTTAAACCAAAAGTTGCTAAACACTTTTAGGAACAAATTTTATTTTGGAAGTTTTCTGAGAACCGGGCTAATTTTAGATGAACCGGCCGAACCAAGCTCAACTGCTCTCTGGAAAAACCAGGCCGGAGGGTTTTCTGGAGTTTTACGCTTCCTTCACCGAGAGTTTACGCTTTTTGAGCTGCGGAGATGGGGAAGGGTCGGAGGCGCCTCCACTTATCCCGTGGTGGGCCTGGCGGAAAGAGCGGCCCACCTGGCAGCGGCGCTTCCCCTGCTTACCTCTTCGGGGTTTGCTGGGTCCACAGGTCAGAGGCACGGGGCGGTTCCTCCGAGCCGGCGCGCGAAGGCAATGGCGGCAGGGGCTTCTCTGGTGAGGTTTGGGGGAATTAGCAGTGGCTAACGATTAAGAAAATTGATGCGCGGGTTAAGCTCAGCAAGAGAAGGGGAGTTCAGTGGTGGGAATGAATTGAGTTGTAGAGCTCGGCGTGGCTTGATTGAATGCGGAACTGAGGGAGGAAGGTTCGGGCTCGGGAAGGTGGAGGAGAGGGTCTAAGTTCAATTGGAGCCTGGCAGAGCTTGAGGAGGGTAGAAGAGGTAGGTTGGGAAGAAATGGGAAGCTCGGGCTCTTGCTTAAGTAGAGCAGCGGCGAGGGGCGGGGTGGACTGCCACTGAAGTCCTTTGAGCAAGGTGACGCGACGCTTCGAGGGCCGGATGATGGCGCGTGGGGCTTTGTCGGGGACCAGAGAAGGGTGGTGGCGTGCGGAGCAGGTCGGCCGGCGATGGGGCAGGAGGTGGCGTGGAGTGGCCGCTGTGGTTGGCATTGCCGTGCACCGGTGCGCATCCAAAACGTGCCAGGGCGCGCTCCCAAGTGGCACGCGTGTGCATAGACTTGCCCTGGCGTGTCGAGGTGGTGTCCGAGCAAGGCAGTAGTGCTGGGGGGAAACAGAGGATGAAAATCAGTAAAGAGATGGCATGGGTTTCGTGTGAAGTATGGTTGCCCAAGCTTGCCAATATCGGTATGGGGTGGCATTAAGGTGGCATTGCTAAGGAGAGTTGACCCACTGTGGATGAAATGAAAGGAGGATAGCAGCTGAGCTGAATTAGAAATGTTGGAGAAGTTTGGGTGCAATTGAAGGGGGATTGGACTTGATTTCATGGAAATAGGGAAAAGGAAGCCAGGTGTTTGATAGAATTTCTGACAAAAGTTGTACTGGACATAGGCATGTTTTTGAACATTTAAGTTACTGGTACTAAGATTGGCATTGTGGAATTTTATGAAATTTTTACGAGCTCTGTTTATATAGGTTGTAGTTCAAGGTGAAATTTTGACCTAAATTCCAATTTGAATGTGTTCAAAGATTTTTGAACTGGACCCTCAAATATTATTTCATATTTGGGTGTCAAATAGTTTTAGGAAGTTTATGAAAAAAAATTCTAGAATTTTTGGATGGAGAAAAATACATGAAATATAGATTTTAGGGTTTCTGCCCGATAAAAGAATTATTAGGAAATAGAGCGACAGGTTAGGTTTTAGGGTTCCGGGTGACGGCACGACTGGGGTAGGGCACGGGGGAGGTTAGGGTTTATATTTGGAAGGTCGGGAACAAATATGAGCAGGTTGCCGCTAGGGTTTGGGCTCGGACAGCTTGTGCATATACGGTGCGTGTGTTGATTTAGGGTTTAGGGTTTCATGCACATGCGATGATAGGGTTGCGTCTTGGGTTTGTTGCGTGACTGTGCAACCTAACTCAAGTGCTCCCATGAAATGACATGCTTTGAGAGGAACTGAAAGCCGAATGAACACGCAGTATGATTTAAACATATATACGCATATACGCGTCTTGGGGTTTAGGTTTTCGAAAATCGGGTTGGTTAAAAACAGGGTGTGTGGTGAAGAACGGGTACTGGATCTGCTCCACCTCCTCCTCGGCGCCCGCGGCTCCCTGCTCGTCCTCCTACGCGCGGAGGAGGCGGTCGAACTAGCCCTCGGCCTCGAGGCGGACCTTGAGCACGCGGAGGCGGTCGCGGGGCTCCGTCTCGCGCTCACCGACCGGCTCTTCTCCAATTAAGGGCAGGATCCTCCCCTTCAAGGACGGTGGCCCACGCACGACGCTCCGCAACGAGCTCCGCGGTGGTGACGCCGACGACAAGAGGGCGTCGTCCAAGGGGTCTAGCCGGTGGAGGGAGATGGCTCGGCGAGGCGGCGGAGGCACGCGCGCACGGCCATGGCGTAGGTGCGCTGCCGCTGGAGGAGCTCCTACGACGCGCGCTCATGGCGCTCCCGCGCTGCGCGGTGGTCGGCGAAGGTGGAGGCGGCGCCAGGCGGGGGGACGCAGGGAGGGTGGGCAGGAGGGCCGCGGGCGTGGCGGCCGGGGTGGCGTGGCGGCAGGAGGGCCAATGGTGTGGCGGCGGAGGCGTGCGAGGGTAGCGTTGGAGGAGGCGCGTCGGGGTGGAGGTTAGCACGAGCAGACTCAGATGGAGGTTGCGGAAAGCACGGAGGCGAAACACAGCGTAGTTCTAATCCGTTGGATTGGCATAGGAAGATTCGATCAGATGGCTGAAGTTGTTCCAGTGCAAAATTCTGTGTAAACAAAACGTAGTGACTGTAGATAAAAAAACTCGTGCTTTTAATAGTAGTGGTAGATTTGCTTTTTTTTTGTCTGATTGAGCGTTTAATGTTTGCTTTCTATATCGTGTGTGTTGGTTTTTCTAATATGTGCCAGTTGCTTTTTTGCTCTTTAAGTGTGTTTGTGTTTAAGTCGTCTTGCAATTCTTACTTGCACAAATGAGTTGCTTTTTGAGTTCTGTGCGATTTGCTTATTTCATTTGTTTAAAAAGAATTGTGTGGTGTTTAATTATTTTATCAGGCACAAGGAAGCAACACCCAATATATATTAGAGACAAAACCTACAACCATGCTAAAAAAAGGAAAAATTTTAACTGTTTATTTATTCTATAGCCAAAATGGTTGTGCATGCTATAATAATTGTTGCAAACCGAAAGTACTATTGCAGAAGAAGAATAAAGGGAGATGCTAATGCAGATAAGTAGAAACTGATGTTGCAGTCAGATGGATTAGCACATTAGTTAGACTAAAACTAGAGATCGTTTTAGGCTAAACACCGGAACAGCTTGGCTTGCAAATGCTAACACTAGTACTGATGCTCATCGTCTTTGCCGCAGTGCAAGCTTAGCCATGTCCTTTCCACATGCACACTTCCATTCCCTTCTCGACTAGCTTCTTTCCTATGCTTTCTTTTTTTTTGAGAGAAATCATACCAGATTTATTAACATTGTGGACTAGACAAATCACTAGCCACAAGACTATTTACAAACTCCAGGCATTCATCCAGCCAGATGTCCCAAAGACGACCCAAAGCTCACAAGCTCATGGGCAACTGAGTTACAGACACGAGGATAGCATAAGACATGGACTTCGGCAAAATTACATATAACCAATTCACGAATTTCTCTAAATATTGCACAGTTCAGCCCATCATCCACCGCATCGTCCTCGATTGCATCACGGAGATTTGCCGCATCTATTTCCAAGCACAATCAAGCCACATCCATCTCAACAGCGATTTGGAGGCCCTTTGTGCACACCACAGCCTCTGCATGTAGGGCACCCTGCAGACCAGAAAGATGCCCCACCGCAGCCATAAGCACTATGCCAGAGTAGTCCCTCAGTATTGCACCCCAGCCACCACAGCCACCAGATGGTGAGTAGGAGCCATCGATGTTCAATTTGACAAAGTCTTGCTGTGGTCGACGCTATTGCAACACGTGCACAGGCTTTGGTGTCAGAGGCTTGATCAGGTATCATTCAAACTCAAGCCAAAGACACATCACGTTATGGTACACTTCAGAAGAGTTTAGTGTCTTTTGTTATAACCACCTTATTGTGAGCATGCCGCCAACACCGTAGCAAGGTAAGGACCTTCAGGCTTGCTTTGGCATCAATTCTCCATATATGCTCCAGTACAAAGAAAGGAGTGGCTCAATTACTCAGCTACAATCTGACATCTTCCAAGAGTAACTCCCGCTATATAGGTTTTACCTTCTTGCATTTCATCCTCATTCAGTCGGTGATATAGCGGGTAGATGGGATCGATTTTTAGCCCTCTTCACTGAATATTGGATCTCAGTGGAAGATTATTATCCGCGAAGCACCATAGAAAGTGCTTCATCTTGTTTGGACAGTTCTCCTCCTAGATTCACTTCCACTGAAAATCTCAGACAAAACATCATAAGTACCCTGCATCCCTTCCAATAAAGTCGTGTCAGCACGATATAGTTTATAAGCTGATTTCACACTGAAGCGTCCCTTTGAATCAAAGTGCCAAGCAATGAAATCCTGAACATTTGCTCTGAGATGAATTATATGGATGATATCCACTTCGTCTAGCTTGAAGGTTTGGCGCAGTAGCTCCAAGTCCCAGCACCCCGTATATGGGTCAATCAGTTCATCAACTCTAGTAAGGAGATTAGCACCTCGAGGTGATAGAACCAAACGCATACGATCACGCGGTATCCAAGGATCAGACCAAATATTGATATGGGAACCAAAACTAACCCTCCAAATAATGCCTTTACGCAACAGTTTAATTCCTTTCAAGACGCTCCTCCGTGCATAGGGCATCCCAGGTATAGATTTTGTATTCAAGATGTTGTCATCCGGAAAGTATCCAGCTCGAAATAACCTCGTACAGATGGTATGCGGCATTTGTAGCAGCCTCTATCCCTACCTAGCCAACGTGGCGATTAAAACCATTCAGATCTCTAAAACCTAGTCCCCCTTCTTTTTTGGCCTCATGAGCTTCTCCTTCCCCAACCAGTGGATTTTGTGCTCATCTTTTTGTTGCGCCCCCCAAAAGCGAACAACCATCGAGGTGAGATTATCATAGAATCCTTTCGTCAAGTAAAAGCGTGACATGGCATATGAAGGGATTGCTTGCGCCACGGCTTTAATTAACAGTTCTTTTCCTGCGTTAGACAACATCTTTTCTTTCCATCCTTGAATCTTATTGCAAATTTTATTCTTCAAGTATTCAAAAGTCTTCATTTTGGATCTTCTAATGTAGACTAGGAGGCCTAGGTACTTTTCTGTTGCTGCCTCACATTGAATATTCAGAGCATTAAGAACCAAAACTCTGTCATTTGCTTTAGTGTTCTGGACGAAGAAAGCTGCACACTTCTCGCGATTGATCATTTGCCCTGTTGCCCATTCATATTCCCGGAGGACATCACAGCGAACCTGAGCATTTCCTAGATTGGCTTCCATAAAAATAAGGATGTCATCAGCAAATAAAAGGTGAGAAATACTGGGAGCATTCGCGCATACCCGAATACCTTGGAGCTTGCCTTTCTCCTTAGCATCAGTCAAGGCAGCAGAAAAGGCCTCCGCACAAATCACAAAGAAGTAGGGGGAGAGAGGATCCCCCTACCTTATTCCCCTCCCTGGGATAATGGTATCCGTATAGTCCCCATTCACTTAATACCTGACGGAAGAGACACGTTTCATGATGAGCCACGCCCATTCCTCCCAGAAGCCCATTTTTCTCATCATTGCTTGAAGAAAAGGCCACTCAATTCAGTCATACGCTTTACTCATATCGAGTTTTATTGCTGCAAAACCTTCTTTACCCCTTTTGTTTCTCAAAAAATGAGTAATCTCATAAGCAATAAGGATATTATCTGTAATCAATCTTCCAGGTACGAAGGCACTTTGATTGTCTGATATTATATCAGGAAGGACCTTTTTAAGGCGATTAGCTAAGACTTTTGCAACGAGCTTGTAAATTACATTGCACAAGCTAATAGGGCGAAGGTCTTTAACATGCCGTGGGTTTTTTACCTTGGGGATAAGCACAATATTGGTGTCATTCCATCCTACCAGGATAGCAGCCCCATTAAGGACCATTAGAACCTTTGAGACAGTTTTCTCTCCCACAATGTCCCACATTTTTTATAAAACACAGCGAGCATACCATCAAGGCCGGGAGCTTTGAGTTCGCCAATTTGTTTCGGAGCAAATTCAATTTTCTCCTTACTGAATTCAGCTAGTAGCATGTTATTCATTTCATTTGACACTGGTCTTTACCTTTCGGGTAATGCTAGTAAAATCAACATCACAGTTGACTGAGAAGAGATCACTATAATAAGATAAGATTAGGCTCTTCAGTTGGTCCTGCCCCTCCACCCAAGTACCATGATCACGCTGCAGCGCAGTTGACTGAGAAGAGATCACTATAATAAGATAAGATTAGGCTCTTCAGTTGGTCCTGCCCCTCCACCCAAGTACCATGATCACGCTGCAGCAAGTGTAAAGTGTTAGCACGCCGTCGTTCCGAGGCAAATGCATGATAAAACTTCATGTTTTTATCCACCATTTGCAGCCATTCCACATGGGATCTTTGTTTCGAATAGATATCCTTTTGCTCTTCCAACAAGATTAACTTGTGCTAGATCAGTTGCTCCCTGTCAATTATGTGCTTAGAGATCAATTCTCTTCTACACTTATCAAGTTCTTTCCTATGGGCTTTAATTCTTTTATCCAAACTCCTCAAGGTATTGTAACTCCAATCTTTTAGCTCACCTGAACTCTAGTAAGTGCCTCACGAACAGAGTTGGTGCCCCCTTCAAATGCAGATTGCCATGCTTTTTGGACAACTGAGACACAATCCTCCTCCTTCAACCAGCGGGCTTCAAAACGGAAGGAGTTGCCCAAATGATCATGTTGCATCAGCTTCTGCAAACCATCTCGGTACACCGCAAGTGGTATGTGGTCCGAGTGTCGTGGGTCCTCATGGACCACGCACAGAAGGGAAACGAGAGCAAAATTCCTGATTTGCAACCACACGGTCAAGGCGCTCTCGAATAAACTTCTTTCCCACGCTTTCAAGTCACAATTCCAATTCCATTTCGTTAAAGTACAACGTCGTGCATCCTTCCTCCAGCTCAATATCTAACACTACAAAATATTCAAGGGTCACCAACATCTTCGTCTTCAACAACTTAGACAAAATTGGTGCTCAGCCTTAAAATGTACCTTTAAATCGACAAGTACGTCACTGCAATTAAAAATAAACAGTCAAAAGGCAGAGAAAATTTAAGGCTGAAAGTATCGACAGAGATGCTTGCAAAAAGAATGGTGTAGGGTCGGAAAATAGAAGATCAATATTGCATACAGAAGCAACAGTGAGAGTGGTGGCTTTTACACGATATAACTTGCAAATCATATTCATCAGATCTTCTATAAAATTGCACTTAGCCAATCATCAAACATATGAAGTGCTAGAGTAGGATTGCGAGCCATCTATCAAAAAAGCTTATCATGGTGGTGATGCCATGCGATGGTGCTGTACGCATGAAGTGCAAGTGTGTGTTTGTAGCATATACGGCTGCATATGCAAAAATGGATGTAGATTGACCAGGTAAATGCTAATTTACCAGAACAGCTGAAGTTGTAGAAGGACATAGGGATGGCAAGCATTGCAATAATAGTGGCAGTTCAGAAGAAAGAAGAACTACAATCTCAAAATGTGAAACCACCCATGTTAACAGGTGAAAAACTGATAGTGGAGACTCTGCAAAAGAGAAAAAAAAGGAACCAACAACTGAACGATAGCATCAAAGGGGATCAGCTTTGAATT
This sequence comes from Stipa capillata, assembly GCA_019208055.1. Classification (NCBI taxonomy): domain Eukaryota; kingdom Viridiplantae; phylum Streptophyta; class Magnoliopsida; order Poales; family Poaceae; genus Stipa; species Stipa capillata. The sequence continues at coordinate 338,927 of JAGXJF010003318.1, forward strand.
TATCAATAAAAGGATGTCATATCCTCTCACCTCACCTTAACAGAACTGCCACAGAAAGCACCAGAGCCATAGGGATTGTCAGATTTACTACCCAAGCTGCAGGCCCACCAATTAATGCAGAGGACTTGGTGACTCTGACGAGAAAGGCAGGGAATTTCCCATTTTATGTGATATGCGTAGGATATATACGACTCAGTTGTTCAAAGTCTTCTGCCATGACCAGTCACATTTGCCAAAAAGGCATTCTTAAAACCAAGAAGAAATCAAAACCAGTTTCTGGAGTATATTCCAAAAGTATTCATCGATTACCGGACAGAAATTGTAGAAGTGTGAGACCAAGAACTATAATAACCACATGAGGAAAAGTTTGTAGAGTACTGGTGTAAGTATTACTTGGATGGCTCAGATTGACCCCAATATCAATCAGCAAAGTTGGAAAATGCTTCAGAAGTTCAGATAGCAGCATTATGCGATACAATCTCTCTCTCTCCCCCTCCATAAACAACAGCACCATCAACAAATAGCAGCAACTGGTAACTTGCTGCAGAGCAAGTCCTCCTAGTTTGACGACTAACTGTCTAACTGAGCAATTTTGCATGGAACCAACAACTTAGGGGATATTAAACGATCTCCAACTCAGAAGATGTTGAATGATCTCCAACATCAAGGGGCAGAAATTCGTCATAGCCATTCAAGAACAGAATAGAACATATCAATGCACAAATGAAATAAATATGCTATGTTCAAAAGTTAATTTGAAACACTGCATTGATGGTTGCTACTGGCAACCAAAGAAACAGTTGACATTTGTTCACTTCAGATGAAAGGAGTCACTGCACTGCACATAAAAACAAGAAATCGTAAACTTGCAGGCCAGGTTATCACCACATTGACTAAAAGGAATATATTTACTCCAAACAGAAAATGGACAGAACTGCTTGGCCCATTTTATCCCATGACAAACGTTGTACATACCTAGCTAAATAATCAGACATGTGAGGTGGGACACTGGTAATACTCTTGTACTAAGAAATTTAACACCTGTCAGGCGAACCTTCGAATGTAAACAAAACCAAAGCAAGTAACCTGAACAAATCTTGAGAAGGGGACAATATTGCACAAGTTGCCAGATGACCTTCAGCCATGAGAAGACAAAATAGTAGGAAAAAATTCAACAAAAACTTTTGAGATTGACAAGTTTACTCAACAGTTTCTTTTTAAAAAAACTCACTATAGATCTATTCCGCACTAATGCCTCAAGAGTTGTAGTTGAAAAAGTCGATGTGGCAGACTAGCAGTGACTATTGACAGCAGCAGCAAAACGAGATTGATGGCCAATGAACTAAATAACAAAGAGAATCATCAGAAAAGGTCATCTCTGACCAAAGTAAACATGAAGATGATTAGAGGTTTAGTTAAACAAAATAAGAAGACATGGCAGATCATAACTTCATCTTTGAAGAGGCATGTCGCAAAACTTACCATACTAACAAGACAGACAAGCCAACAGTATCTTGTTAACCCCAGGAATGAAACTGCCAGCAGCTTCAAACATACATATATAGTATGTAGGGCTTGCTTGAATTGCATCGACAGGGGTCATCAGCCTTGCCCATCTCAACTCTGCTTTTTATCAACCGTATAAGCCCACTCCCCACAGCCCACCCTCTTAATATTGCCTGATCAATCAACTATATTATAGGTGACATCTGCTGGTCATCAAAATGACCGTCTGAGGCTCCAAGCCAGAGCACTGGTTATATGAATGACAATCTGAGCTACAATGCACCAACACTAGAACATGTCTTGAGCAGGCCTCAAGAGGGTAGGAGGGCAATGCACTATTCAATAAATAAGCTACCTCCATTGCTCAGAGCCATGGATATTCCATCCATTGTCAACCAGCATTGCCCCTCCTCCCTTTGTTACAGTATGCATTCATGCTAGTGAGCAGAAGGTTTAGGAAATGAAAATTGTGGTCATTGACTATCAAGAAAACAGGAGGCTCAGTTTTGGCCCATTTATCATACAAGTTGGGGTCTCCCCACAACATGTGAGATCAGAAGAGGGACATGGAGCAATACTGTTATTTTCCAATGATATCCAATATCCATTGACACACCTATGTGACAATTTTTTCAGCATTCAAATGGTTGCTCACAAAAGGCAAACCGTCCAATTTGAATGCCTCCATTTTAAAAGTAAAATGGAACTAATCACACCAAAAACCCTAAACCCTAAACCTTAAATCAAACATTGGTGTCATTTTTCCATGTACCTCTGAATGAGCCATGTTAATCATTGCCATCCATAAAAATATTCCAAAGTCTGCTAAAAGTACTCACAAAAATAAATTAACAAATCAACTGCACAATGTTACTTTTACTTGATGCAGAATTGTGCAGCACATGCAGCAAAAGAATAACGAAAATGTTCTGAACAGACGGAGCACTAGAGAAAAACAAATGGAAAGGTAACCTGAAGTTTAACCAACAGAAATTCAAATAAAGTTAAACCTCATTAGCTTCAACTTCAGAGCATGAACAGAAAAGAAGAACAAACATAAAATATACTAGCACAGGAGCACTATTTATAGTGAAATAGCATCGAGAGGGCTCAGCTTCGCATTTGCTCAGTCATACAACCCAACCCAACACTTTCTTGCTGGACAATCTACTCATAGTAATGTAAGTGGAGCTGCACTGGTTATCACTCATCAGAATGACCGTCCTAGGCACAGAACCACCAACATCAGCAAATAAGTGAATATGCTCCAAGAGAAGGCATACCCACAGATGCCCCGATTGCTAAATGTCATGCTTTTCAGAAAAAGCTTGATCATCATCACCCCTCATCAACATTGCATTCCTTCGTTTCAAAGTATCTGATCAGATCCCAGGCTCTCACACATAAGAAGGGGTATCAGAGTATAACACGATTTAGAATATACCAGCACAAAAGCATCATTAATAGCCAATAGCATTCAGACGGCTCAGATTCGCCTTTGCTCCATCATACAAAACCCAACCCTCAAATCTCTTGCAGCACAGTCTACTCATCTCAATGCAAGTAGATCTGTGCTGGTTATCACTCATCGAATGACCTTCCTAGGCACAGAACCACCAACATTAGGGAATGACTAAACAGGCTCCAAGAGAAGAGAGGGTTGGTTCTATTGATACCTACAGCTGCCTCAATTGCGCAGGCATGCTTTTCAGAAACGGCTGATCATCATCGCCCCTCATCAGCAAGATCAAGATTAGTTTTCAGAAGGGTCTGGTTTCAATTAGACGCACAAAAAGGGACAGATGAGCAAAATTTACTCAACATTCGCATAAGCTATCGGTACACAGCAAACAAATCCGCAACAATTTTGATGGATTGGACCTCCCATCCCAGAAAGCAATGTTTGGATTAGACTGCTCACAGCAAAGAAAAGACCAGAACAAAATTCTCACAACATTCCAAGCAAGCTAGGGTTCGTCAACAACAAAAGAGATTAATCCAAGTCCAGATGGATCTCTACTCCGCATCAGTCCAAGAGAGAGGAATAGAGAAGAAAAGATAGTGTGAGGGCTCAGCTTTGCATTTGCTCGATCAACAAACCCAACCCTCACATCTCTTGCTGCATAACCGACTCACCGTAACGTAAGTGGAGCTGTGCTGGTTATCACACATCAGAATGACCGTCCGAGACACAGAACATCCAACATTAGCAATTGATTGAACAGGCTGCAAGAGGTGATGGTGAGCTCTAATTTCAGCCACAGAGCATCATCATTGCCCGCATAAGGATTCCATTTCTTCATTCGAGAGGCAAAAACAGCGTCAACTAGAAACCAAATATGTAGCAAAGATAGTCTAATCACGGCAAACCAGCTGGCATCCTCGAATGCTCAAAGCCATACATGCTTTTGTGATAATTATTCCCACTTTATCCTTCCAGACCAGAGGAATTGTTCCATCAACAGGAGCTCAGATCTCGCCTCGCCCAACCAAACCCACAATAGGAGGCCGCATTAGACAACACCGTACGGTTCCCAGCCCTTGCCACAACCGAATCCAAGGTAATGGAACGGCAGAGGCTGGCGGCACCCTAGCGGTGGAGAACTGCCGCGGTGGCCACTCGGAAGATGGGTTGGCGGCAAAAGCTCAACTGATTTGGTTTAGGGTTTGGGTTTTGGGGTGTGAACTGTGAGCGTTCACACATGCATGCATACGCACACACATTAAACACGGGCGAATCTAGATGGTATGCCGGGTATACACTGGCACACCCAAAATTTGTGGATGACAAAAGGTTCATACCTCAAAAACCAATGTCCAAGATTGCGGACGGGGTGGAGACAGCAGGGACGGAATGTCGCAATGAGGTAGAACGGGAACGGCGATGGAGGCGACGCGTGTGAGAGGCGGAGGGGTTGGGGGTGTGAGGCGCCGGCGGTGACGTTAATCCATGGCACGGCGGCAGCTCGAGGGCTGAGAAACGTGGAACATTTGACACACATACACATAGACAGGGGATGAGAGAGAGAGAGAGAGATAATGGGGATGGGGAACATACCGAGTCCAAAAATTGCAACTAAACTGTGAAAACCCATCAATGGCGGCTCAGATTTCGCGTTGGCCGACCCTCGACCAGAATCCGCCTCGGATCCCGTCGCTCGGTCCCCACGCCGCAGACGCCCGCAGCACCAGCGGCTGCCCAAGGGCCTCCAAGCCGATGCGCGTCGGCCGGAGCGGCCGCTGCTCGGGAGCCAGGGCGGCGCCAGCGGGAGCTTCTTCATCGCCGCTGTTGAGAAAGGGCCGCGGTCTCCGGTGCTGCGATCATCGGCCACGGCGAGTGGGGCAGGTGGGATGGCGGATTCGAGCGCTCGCCTCGCATGCTCCCCCGCGCACGCGCCGTGGCCTCGCACTTCAATTGATGACTGACTGAGCACCCTAAAAAATTGGAGAATAAACTGCTGTAGGTACTCCACCACGCAGCAAACAAATCCGCAAAAAACTGGATGCATTGGATCGCCCATCCTAGGGAGAAATATTTGGAATACATTGCTCACAGACCAGAACAAAACTCTCAGAACAATCCAAGCACGTTAGGGTTCGTCACCAACAAGAGAAATCAATCCAAGTTCGGATGGATCTCCACTCCACTCCACTCCAGTAGAGCGGAGGAGGAAGAGGAGGAGGAGAGAAGAATTCCTCCGAGGTGCCGTGCTTTGGTGGGAGGAGGCATCGAGGCGTTATCGGCGGAGAGGGCTAGACGACACTGTCGCCATAGGAAGGGGGAGAAGGAGACGAGCAGCACGAGGGATGGCGTTGTGCGCTGTGAGGTGGTATTTTCGATATTTTGTGTGAATGGGATGTTCAAAAGACACGTGCCCGGTCCTCACAATTTCGAGCAAATTTTACATTCCATTTCAAAATAAATATATTTTTAGCCTTAGACACAAAAATTAAGAGTGATGGTGAAATGACAACATTGTCATTCAATCGTTGTTATCTACCTATTTTCCTCACAAATGCAATTATTCACCATATAGAGCATGCAATATTGCATTAGAAGGGCAAACTAGTAAGTTTATGGCTAAAAATACATTAGAAGTGTAAAAGAATTTGTATTTTGAGAAAAATTTGAGAGGCTAAAAGGACTTCTATTTTGAAAAGGTGGGAGTACATCAGTTGTCTAAAAATATTATCCATCAGTCCATTTTGAGCTGTCTGATCTACTTGTAGATTTGGTCTTGAGTTGCTCTGTTCTAGGTCACAGATTGTAATTTTTGGGCGTTTGGTCTCGGATCCAACTTGTTATATCTGTCCACCTGTCTCTCGTTTGTGTCCTTATCAATTTTTTTAATTCTCATTTTCTTTGGCGGGGATCCAATAGAACATGCAACAAGGAGAGAGCAGTGACAAAAAGAGAGAAGTAGAGCGACAGGGAGTTGATTGCAAGTCTAGCACTAGGAAAAATCGCATAGCAGTTGGACTAAGTCCAAATCACTTGGATCTTAGGGCATGTTCCCCTTTTGAAGTTTGTGATTTGTACAATTTGTGATATGTAATTAGCGTAACATGAGTTGTGTTTCATCCTGTCACATTGATAATTATTAACGTGGAGGATAGAGGAGAGGAGATAGAATAAATTTAACTCTTTTTGAAGAGTGAGAATCTAAAAATAATAGAATTTTTGGAGTCGATGTCATTACCTTTCTGTGTTGTTGTATTTAATCCTAACTCTTTATATAGAGTTGCTCAAGCAACAATTCATTGTATGAATTATTTTGTTGTTGAGTTTAGATGATATGGAGGAGTCAAAAAGTCGATTATTGACTTCGTCTTTGTATATCTCCTTATGTATTGTAAGGTATTTTTAGATTGACTGTTACTTTGTCACTCGTAGTACATAAAGCAGTGCATTAATAGATTTCTATTTTACTGAAACTATTTAATCTAAGTCTATGTTATTTATCAGGTACAGTAGTGCACCATGATCATTTTCATTATCTCTATACATGTCTAGTAGTTTCATAGTATTTGTGTGTGTTAGTATTTGTCCATATCTTGTCTTTCTGCCTCTTTCTATATTTAGTTATTTGTCTTTCTTAATATTTATCAAATATTTTCTAATTATTTATCTTTCTTAGTATTTGATGTCTTGTCTTTTATTTTATATCCATGTCCAATCTATTATAATTGTTCATCTTTCTAAGTCAGTGTCTATGTTTTGTCTGTTTTATTTTATGTTTATTACTTATCTTCTATAATTATATATGTATCTTTCTTCGTTTCTGTTTATATATTATCTTTTTTCTTATATTTTAGATACAGGAAAAAATTTATTGTCCCCTGACTGCTACATCAATCAATGCACACAACCACAAGAGATATAAAGTCATGTGCCAAACATTTTTTTTTAAGTACCAGGTTATATAGCGCATCAAAGAATTCATCTCAATCACTGCATAGCCTATTACAGGATTATCATCCATCATGGGAAATTTCTCTTTTTATTCCATTTCCATATATAGTTTTTTTACTTATTATCTTTCTTAGTATTTTCTATGTATTTTTTATTCTATATATATATATATATATCAATGACTAGTCTTTTTAAGTATTTACTTTTTTACTCTCTCTATATCTTTTCGTACTTAGTCTATGTTTCAATGTATACATACTTACATTTATTTGTATAATTCTCGAAGTGTGTACACTCAGGTGCTGCATCTTCTTAGCATGCGTTTTGGTTGGAGGGCTCAACCTGGATTGGTTGGAGCCATCCCTGATTTTTTAGGGATATCCACCTATTTAGTTGGATGTATGGAGTGGATGGTGCAGCCATGCTGAGAGAATATTCTCTAAATATGCTGGATGACAAGAGCTGGTGAAAACGACCGGATGGAGCCGCTACCATCGCTTAATCATGATCTTTATAAAATGGTTAGTGATAATTAACAATAATTAGTTATAATTAGCATGTTTTATTATTAATTAATATTAGCAATGGTAAGATTAGTGCTAGTGTGTTGATTAATATATGATTAGTGGGTTGATTAGTATATGATTAGTGACAAATAACATGTTTTATTGTGAATTAGTAAGTATTATGGCTAGTTTAGAATTGATAGGTACTTAGTATGTTCATTAGTGTATAATTAATCATTATTAAGAGAAACTAAGTAATATAATTAAGTAAAATTAGTTTATTCCATCCAACTTTCATCCCTCTAACCAAACAAAAGATTGGTTCATCCCACCTATCCAACCAAACAAAAAAGACTTGGTTTATCTACTAAAAACTGGATGGCTCTAACCCGTCCATCCTTACCCTCCAATCAAACGCACCCTTATTTGTTTTGTTCCTTGTTTTTCTCTCCCCCAACCAGCTAAGGAAGTTCGGCCTAATACCCAGGCATATAAAGCCCATATACAAAACGATCCATTGAAAAGTACTCTTAGACAAACGCAAGCTAACACACAAAGCGCTCAATTACAGTAGACTTGTTAAGCTGGGCTTTTTCAGACCTATTAGCCTGGAAATATAGGTTTGCGTTCTTTTATTATGAGGAGGATTTGATATGGTGTTTTTAGGGTCCGTTTGGTTCAATGGCAAGGTGGGATGGGATGGGGCCATCCACTTTTTTCTGGATGGGATGATCCATTTTGTTGTTTGGTTGAGAGGATTGAGAAGTGGATGAGATGGATCAGTCTGGTGTTTGGTTAAAATGGGATGGATCCAACTGGATGAGCAACTGACTTGCGGGGTCCACATGTCATTGACCTAATCTAGCATTTTCCTAACCTCCCTCTCTCTCTCTCTTCATCCTCTCTCTCTCACCACCGGTGGTGGGCTCGGGCGGACGCAGGGGAGCTCGGGCGGCGACAGACGGAGCTCGGGGCGGGGGGCCGGCGGGGCTGCGGGGACCGGCGGGAGCTGCGGGGGCCGGCGGGAGCTCGGGGGGCGGCGGACCGACCTCGAGCAAGGGGCGGCGGGAGCTCGGCGGGCGGCGGACGGAGCTCGGGCGGGCGGGCGACGGACCGAGCTCGGGGGGCGGCGGACCGACCTCGAGCAAGGGGCGGCGGGAGCTCGGCGGGCGGCGGACGGAGCTCGGGCGGGCGGGCGGCGGACCGAGCTCGGGGGGCGGCAGACTGAGCTCGGGCGGGCGGGCGGCGGACCGAGCTCGAGTGGGGGGCGGAGCTCGGGCCGAGCGCGGCGGCCGGAGCTCGGGCGGAGGGGGTGCGGCCGGAGCTCGGGCGGAGGGGGCGCGGCCGGAGCTCGGGCGGAGGGGACGGCCGGAGCTCGGGCGCGGCGGCACACGAGAATCGCGGGCGAGCTCATCCGGGAATTTTCCCGATTCAATCCATCCAGCATCTCCAGAGAATATTCCCTTTTCTTGGATGCCCCTATCCATGCCATCCACCCAACCAAACACTGGGATGGGCTCAAAACTGGGATGGGGCGATCCTATCCCACCTCATCCCACGAACCAAACGGACCCTTAGTGTAGGATGCACGATTTGGATCCAGTGGTCACAAGAATTGACTGATGACCGAAATAAATTTTAGGTCATCCAATGCGTAGACACTCTCTTTCTTTAAACTAATTTCACATTGAGTTAAAGGAACTAATATAAAACCGAAAGTAAAGGCTATGGATGGTTCCATCAACGCATCCAGAGTCTTCTTCTTCAATTATCTCTCTCCTCACACATCCCCATTGTCTTTCCTAGTTTTCTTGGGGCCGATGAGATAAGGCCCGATAAATGATAGGTGTTCCACATGAATCTTCGAGCCTTTCTTCCCAGATGTCTTTCTTCTCCATAAGGCTAGAATCGACGTGTACCAAAACACGAGATCAAGCCACGAGTATAGGACTACGAATTCCAATCAAATGCCACGGTTGATCGTGTTGCAGTGCCAATAGCGCCTCCTCCTCCTCCATGCGAACATGGTTAGAGACACGATCAGGACCAGAGAAAAAGAGGTAGGAGGTGAGGAAGCAGTATTGGTGATGAGATTAGATGGGAGTGAGTTAGATTTGACCATATGGATTGAACCGAAAGAAAGTAAATTGGTCATGGTATGCTCGTAACGTTTTGTCCTTGACTTGTGAGGATGCGGCCACAAGGGAGGCCTAGGAGTTCAAGATGACCTGGAGGAAACGGCTACGACCGGTGAACATCACGCGCACGGTAGACAAGAGGCACGAACATGATGGAGCGGCTCGGCGGTTGCGAGGCCCACGAGGATTGCGAGGGCGTAACGCAGTTTGTCGTTGAGCTTGTGAGGGCAGCGACTCTTCCTCTCTTCGACCGTGTTGTCACGCACCACTGCTACATCGGCTGAGCCATCAAGGTCGTTCATGAAATTGACGAGGCTGATAAAGAGACGTTTGGGTAAGAAAGTCTCAGAGACGTGTCGAACACGTGTTATTTTATTAGATGGGTTTAACAGGATGAAGAAATAGACTTGGTCTCATAGGATTATTTTCTGTTTTCTTGGGATCCCCTCCGCTCTCTCTTGGACTGTAACACCCGATGCAAACCTCGCGAACTTCAGAATTAGGGTCAAGGGGTTCGCCAGGGTGGGAGGGAGGTCACAGTGAGGATGGTGAGGGCGCTAGCCGTAAAGAATAGCCGAATGGAGAGAAAAGCGGGGTTGACCGACGTGTGTAAGGGAGGAGGGAGGGGGAACAAAGACGATGACAACGATTAGTGTGCGAGGGACTAAAGATACAATATGATATACATCGAAAACGTATTATATTATTTTAAGTTTAGTAATATATTTTTGTTATTTACATTATTGTCAGACCCCAGATTCCATAACGGAGAGCTTTAGGAGTAATCACCCGCCAAGTCGGAGCTTCAACCCCGACCTCAACTCTCCGGAATTAATCTCGAGAGGGGTAGAGTGATATGGCTCCGAATAGCCCGAGACGTCAACCCCAAAGCTTGCCCCGGCAATTCAATGCACAGAGCAGTAGGGTGATATGGTCTCCTCACTCTTTTCCACTGAGCCGGAACATCAACCCCGACCTCGTCCCGGCAATTTAATGCACGATTGGAGTAGGGTGATATAGCTCCCAACATCTCAATGGAGAGTCGCTTCACAGGGGTGACTAAACTTAATAGCTCTATGATATAAAACCTGAAATCTGCCCTGCATCACGTACTTCAATCATACATGCATTGCACATGACACAGGGGGGAACAAACCAGTACCATCACAGAGACTCTACGACCGAAACTGCAATAATACTAGCTGTTCTGGAAACTTAACAACATATATATACAAGCAAAAGCGAATTACACAGCGGAAGTTCAAGTTTGGCTGAGAAGCCTAAAGGTCGGGCCAAAAGTGGCGGCAGAACCAACCAAGCTGCCGAACCCAGGGCAGGACCACTGCCCGGGATCACCAGCGACTAGTCGATGTCGGCGTCTACCTCAACGTAGAAACCCTCCGCTGCGGGAGTGGTTTCCTCTGCACGAAAATAATATCAACGAATGCAAGGTGAGTACAAAATGTACTCCGCAAGACTTACAGGGGAAATTAATAATAGATGCATCGGGTATCAAGAAGGGGCTATCGGTGGGCTATTTTTGCAGAAAGCCAATTTATTCTTTCACAATACCTGTAAGTAGATTGAAATCCATCTACCGGAATACTTTGCAAGAAGAGGAGCTGAAACTGCATAATGAACTCTAAGCAGACCATCGAACACACGAAACCCTCGATTCTTCCTCAACCACCAGGGAGGAAGCAACCGCTAAAAACCACATCCTTAAAGTTGGCAAGTTTAGATTAGGGTTATACTTGTCTAATTCGACGCAGGTAATCACCAAGCTGTCCATAACCGCGGACATGGCTATTCGAATAGTTTAAACCCTGCAGGGGTGTACATCTTTACCTACACGCATCGATTGACTCCTAATGCCACGGGATAACACACTTCACGAGGTGTGCTGGCGGAGGGGGATCGAACACGACCTTTACAATGTTTTCGACCTAGGTATGAGCCGCCCTAATGGGCTAATCCACGAACGATAGTTCGGCCGATACTTCGACGTGGTCCCGCTAGTTGTGTCAGGTGATACATCCCCGGTCCCGGACCGTGTGTAACCCTCACTCCTATATTGTTGCACCACACCACCTTCTCATTTTTCACGCACCCAAGTCACGAAAACGGTAAACTATGCGGCTCATCACCTAAGCCTAGACAAATTATTCGGTCGGGGGTGGCCCATATACACCTGTGTAGTAGTACGCAAAATCTTGGGTCAATGTACGCCGGCAACCGGTCCTTGTGGGATTAACGAGACAACCCACCATGCTCCCAGCATGGCCTCTCGTCGATGCCCGATTTGAGATTAGTCAAGTTTATTAATCACCGCCCGGTGAACAACCACCTACCTGCTAACCCACCCAGAGTATTGTGTTTTGTCTGCCATCCCAGAAATTATGACGTTTACTGAACTAAGCAGATCTAAGCATCGCAAGCTATAATAGCAGTATTCAAGCAACAAGTAATACACTCTAAATAGGTTGGGAGGGTCGGTGGTATTGATTGAGCGACAAAGTAAGTTTTCATGCAACAGATAGGGCTAACCTTAACATAAAATATCAGTTGATCGCATGCAATACGGATTCAAAAACAAATAATAGATTTGTAAATAATGGGATATCCGCAATATGTTCAAAGGGGGCTGCTTGCCTTGCTGTTCAATGACTAGGTCCTGTTCCTGCTCAAAATTATACTCGTCGTGATCCTCCGGTCCTATCGGAAGAACGAAAACACAGAAACAAGCGTAGTGTGAACATCACGATGATGAACTTCAGCATGAGATGCAATGTATGCCATGAGCTAGAGGATTCGAAATGAAAACTAACGCAACTGAAATCAGGTTAATCGGAGTCCGGACGCTCGAATTATCGCGTTCCGAAGTTTTTCGAGGGTTCGGGGAAACCCTAAATGGAGTTTTTAGTCAATTTCATCTTTCCTAGCATGCAAACATGGATGAATATGACATGATTGAATAGATTTCGTTTTTCTGAACATTTTGATATATCATTTGCATTTTTCTGATAAAGTATGAATTTTTTATGAATTTTATAAGGTTTTAACTATTTAAATCCCCTTTTTGCATTTCTCTCAGAAAAGAAAATCAAATTACTTTTTCTACTCAGTTTAACCCTAGCTCTAGTCTATGACAGTGGGCCCCCTTGGTAAAATTTTGACCAAGCCAATGACAAGGGGGACCCACCTGTCAGCTTCCTTTCTTTTCTTTTATTCTTTTTCTTAATTTTCTGACGCATGGGACCCACTCGTCATAGACACACAGTTAAAAATGTTCATTTAACACACTGTTTAACCGGTTAATGATAGCCATTAAATTCCAATCATCTATTGAAGCATTAATAATGTCTTAACAACCTGTTTAACTACCCTAACTACCTCCAACTAACCTAACCACTCAACTAATTACTAATTAACCTCACTAACTAATTAGCTACTAACCTATCTAACCTAACTAACTCTACTAACCTAATTAACTACCTGCTAACTGGCCGAGGGCCACTGCCGTGGGCTCGGTGGCAGCCCGACCGGTGGCTGACCCGGCACAGGCCACCGGCGGCGAGGGGGCACGGCGGCGGCTTACGGCGGCGGGGCTCGGGTCGACGGCGGGGAGGCAACGAGGCGGGGCACCGAGGGCGGCGGCAAGCTCGGGCAAGGCGAGGTGGAGGCGCGGCGAGGCAGCGAGCTCCGGGGACGGGAAGCTCGGGGTGTCGGCGGCGGGGCGAGCTCCGGGTGCCGAGGCAAGGGAGAGGAGGTGGCCGCGACGGGGTGGAGCAGCACGACGGCGAGGCGGGGAGGGAGCCGGCGGTGAGAACTTGGGGCGGCGGGGCTCGGGACCGGAAGCGAAGGGCGTCGGGGCGGCGCGGCAAGGAGATGGCGGCGCGCAGCACCGAGGCGGAGGCGGGCAGCTCCGGACACCGGCGACGGAGGGAGGCGGCCGAAGAAGGGGGCGGAGAGCTCGACGGCGGAAGAAATGGAAAAAAGGGGAGAGAGAGAGCTTGGCCGGCTTAAATAGAAGAGGTGGGCAACGATGCCGAAGGTTGAGGTGGCACGGGCGAGATCCGGAAGCTCGCCACGGGGCAAGAGGAGCAGCAGGCGCGTGCCACGCGGCCGGTGCCGTGGCAGGTGCGGGAGATCGGTGGCGGCGGGTGAGAGAAGATGGGGGTGGGAGAAGAGAGGCAGGGGGTGCGGGGCGGGCCAGATGGGCCGCGCGGGGAGGGAATGGGCCAGGGGAAAGGGGGCCCGGCCGGGGGGGGTTTAGATTAGGTTTTCTTTTATTTTTCTTTGATTTACTGTTTTGCAAATTTCAACCAATTTCAAATTCAAACCTGTTTTACAGATCAACCCATTCAAATCTTTTTCTTCAAATCACATTCAAATTCCACCAGAATTTTTGATTCCTTTGATTTCTTTTGGTCTTTCTGGTTTCTTTTGGTCCTTTTTGAATTTGTTTCACCACATTTAAATAGATTTGCAACCTCCCTTTGGATTCAAACCCTAGTTTCAGAAGTTTTAATTTAACTCATGCGATGCCATGCTATGATGCACAATCAAAAGCAACTGAAAAACGGGGATGTTACAATTATATAATTTAGTTACTTTTATTATTATTTAATAAACCGTCAGACCATCTATTTATCCTCTTATTTTATGTATGTAGAAAAAATACCGTACAAATTAGAAATTCGAGCGTATTCAGGAATGTTCTAGAGGAGGAGTGCACCACACAAATGGGGGCTGCCAGAGAGGCCCTGACCTCTCCTAGTACTTTGGGTAATTACTTATTTTCTGTTTTTATTTATTTCAAATATATATTTTATTTTATAGCTCGAATAATCGCTCATTTTAATTATTTATTGCATATTAGAGGTTCACAACTATTTAAGAAGGTTAGTTGGACGTTTCTACTTTTATTTATTATTTATTTGTGTGGTGAGATTAATCACCGTCTTTTTTGGTTCCGAAACTCTCTTTATTAAAAGCTACATTATAATTGATCCTATCCCCTACAGTAATTAAAGGAAAAATCAGTCAGCGTGCTATAGGAGAATGGGGCCACGAAGCTTGGCACGTCGCGAGTCGAGGTCGATGGAGGGAGCAGAGAAAGGAGACAGATGCACACACGCCAGCTACACAATTGGAGTAGATTCAGACGGTATAGTGCTGGATAGCATTATGAGGAATTTCGAACCGGACCTACTGAACTCATTAGCCAGCCATTTTACCGGCACTACGCGTGCAGCAATTCACCAGAGTACTAGGGTAACATACTGCTATGCAACCTGTTACTAACGTGACTAGTGTAAAAATTATTACAAATGTGCAGAAGGTAAATTTCTTGTTGAAGATTACGATTTACAAGTCACAACATAACCAAAAATTAAGTTCCCGTAAATAAATTTGGCTTATTCTAGCGAAAATTGTTGTAATGTCAAAATCAGTAAAGATGAACTAAAAAAAGGGCAACCAAACTGAAAAACAAAACGATCCAAGACATGCTCATACATACACACATATGCAGATATTTGCAATATCAAACTCAGGTGGATCTGTATATCAGTCAGGCTGATGGAACTGATTTTACCCTAAACCAAAACGTGCTCTGGTAACTTACAAAGCTAAGACTAAACTTTGGTATGAACAGCTTCACTATGATTGCTAACAAGTACTAACATATTCCACAAAAGGTCAACTCGACAGCTGACCATGGCAAGCCACCATTGTTTGCCCCCTTCATGCAGCAGCCCCCAAAATTCTCCTTCATGTGGAGTCATGTACAACGGACGCATTGAGAACTCCACAATCTCCTCATGTGCAAAAGACAACACGGGCCAAAAATCAGTCCGACTAACACTAACATCTGACCTTTGATCGAAGGGGAACTCGATGCTCATCACTGCAGCTCGTTATCTTCGTGCAACGCCAGCTTCGCCTTGTCCTTCCACAAGCACGACTCCATCTCTTTCTCGACGAGCTTCTTCTCCGCGCACCGCAGCGCGGCTTCCAGCTCCTCGATCCGTTCCTGGTTTCTTTGGTGGAGAAGCTCGTGGAGCCTTCTCTCTAGCTCGACAGCCGAAACTCCGTTGTATTCAGCATCATGGTCGTCGTCGTCGTCGTCCTCAACAATTTTCCCCGAATCGTCGTCGAATCCTGGCCGGTACTCAGCAATGTCGTCCAATGGCTAAGTTCCAGAGAAAATGTTAGAGGCAACTCTAACTTAATCTTTGCACAGCATTTTGTTGACTACTTCGCAGTGAGTGCAACCGAAGGCGAAGATTAGCATTACCTCTGAGTCGTGTTCTTCCGGCAGAAATGGCGGTGTATCTGAACCGTAGTTCACCTGAAGACGCTCGAGCTCGGCATGGAACTCTTCCTCGAGAACATCCACTTCCACGCAGCAGACATCCTCGGATGACGACTTCTCGCAGCTCCTCACCACTTCCACGCCGGACGAAGTGGCATGATCCTCGGAGTGAACATTCGCGACCCGATCGTTTCCATCCGTGAGGCAGCTGCTTGATGCCGCGGTAGAATCAAGATTGAGGGGTTTCGATGCATCGTCAACACCGTCGCTGCTGTTCCGAACCTGGTCTTTGATCTCCTTCAGGAGCGTCTCCATCTCCGCGCGCACCTTGACCATCTTGTTGAACTCGTCGGACGTCTTGGCCAGGAGGAAAACCAGGCTCACCCCGACGCCGAGGTCGGATGGCCTTGTGACGTCGCTGTCAGCCCCGCGTACTGGAAATGGAAAGCGCAGAAGAGGAGAGCGTCGGTGATTGATAGGTAATAGCTTCGAAAACTTTGCTGATTTCTATCAAGAAACAGTAGGTTTTCGATGGATTTAACACCAAAATCGCTTGATTGCTAGATACTCCTGTGAACCAAGAAAAGCTCCGAACACAAGACCGAGACCACGAACTCTGTCACGCACCTGAGGCGACCAAGGGCTTATGCTCGGCCTTCTCCACCGCAATCTCCTCCTCCTTCCCCTTCCCCTTTCCCTTCTCCTTCCCGGCGCCGGCGCCGGCGCCGGCGCCGGTGCCTTTCCTCCCGAGCCTGGCCAGCCGGGCCCACCTGAACCTCGGCAGCAGAGACCTCGCCGCCGCCACCGCCGCCGCCGAAGAGAACGCGGCGTCACAGCCGGTCCCTCAGTCCCGAGCTCCTCGCCGTCGTTGAGGTAATCCAGTATCCTCCTCTTCTTGCTCTCGGAATCCATCGGGAGGCGTGCGACGCGAACGCGAGAGAGCGAGGCAGGGGAACAAAAGCCGAGGAGGGGGAGAAACAAAAGGCAAAGCGGGTTTTCAAATTGGAGCGGGTGCCGTGGACCGGATCCCGGTCGTGGGGGGAGCGAAGGTGGGGGCCGTGGTGGGGACGCCACTGTGGGGCCCACGGACAGCGACCGATCCATCTCTATGATGTTGCTGCCGGAGGGTGAGAGGGGATGAGACGAGTTTCTTAAGATTAAAGATCACATATGATTTGTAGGTCAGGTGTTGCATTTCGATTTGAAATATCGTGTTGCGAGTGTTTGTCTGTCCGTTCCGTCCCTTCCTACTGGCCCCTGTTGAAATTATCAGTGCATTGACAAATTGCAATTTGCAATCATGCAAAAAGGGGATTGTTCAGTTAACACTTGCACAACAAGTGAACTACAATCCGGAGGCTGATGCAGTTGTTGAAAGCTAGACTAGTGTTAGTGTGTGTGCGCGCGCGCCACAACTGCAAAAGCACGCAAGCCGCAAGTCTCGTGGTTTCTGGCCCCTTGGCTCTCAGGATCGAAGACATGGCAAGAATCATGGTAATATGGAACCTGCCTCTGGCTTATACTACTACTACGACTTGCCTGACAGGATGAGCGATCAGCTTAAATACAAAGCAAGCGAACAAAACCAAGCAGACACAGAATCGCCGGACCACGTAGCCTCCCCTGGACCGGCACCCATCGCTGGCCCGGACACCGACTGTTCTTCTTTCCAGTCCGAGAGATCGGATCCCCCGTTCCGTTCGTTCGTTCGTACGTACGCGCGCGAGAGAGACGTCAAACCTAGCAGCAACAGGGCCAGGCGGCGGCAGCAGATTGATGGGAAGACGCCATGCAGTGCGACGAGACGAGACAGCGTATCTCGCGTTCTTGTTCCTGATGACGGGTGCCGCCCAGCCTAATCGTGCATATATAATGAGATCAATCAGCTGCTGCGCCCTTAAGTGTGTGGTGTATATATATATATATCGGTTAGTTACGCGATCGAGCTAAAGATTTTGTCTTGTTGACATTGGAGTGGACTGGAATCAATCGTCCTGAGCAAGCCGCTCGGATTATTATTTTCTCCCTTTGTCTGTCGATCCGTTTTCGAGATGTTCGGTTAAGCTGTAGCGTTTCCGTCCAGGCTGAGCACAGTGCAGCAGCAGGTAAAGAAGAAGGTGGATGGAATGATGGATGCTTCTGATTTTGACCCGTTGCGTGTTGGCTGCCACGAGAACAAGATGCCATGGGGAAGAGCTGGGTTTTTGTGGTAGAAATTAACACGCTGTGGCAAGAGGTGAGAAGCTATGGCGACATGGCGTCCGCGTGCTGCTCGAGCAATGCGACAAAGGGGAGCCTGCTTTGCTGATGAAGGGAACCAGTATGACAGGGAATTGGACTGATTGATTAAATGGGAGTGGATAAGAACGCAAATTATTGTCCCTGTTCGTCCAAATTGCGTTTTCTTTTTCCCGGAAAGGCTCGCATAGATTTCTTCCCTTTCATAGAGAAGGAGAAAAATTAAATAATTTACAAAAAAATGCCTTCCTCCTGTTGGCATTGTCTATTTCTCTTCCATCCTTTATTTTCTATAAAAACCTCATAGAATCCATGAAGTGGTCGTGCCGGAGTGGTTATCGGGCATGACTAGAAACCATGTGGGCTTTGCCCGCGCAGGTTCGAATCCTGCCGACCACGCTTTTTTTTTACCCCTCCTTTTTTAGTGGAGCTTGTCTCCTCCTGGGCCAGTACAGTTACGCTTAACCAGGCCTTACCAGGTTGCCATCACCACATGGGTTCATACCTCTGTCCCATTTCGTGGTCTCCTGGCCTCCTGGGCCCTTCACGGCCTGACAGGGTCAGCAGTCCAGCCTTCCTAACTGGAAGTACTTTCAACAGATGGTTATTCTGTTTACACAACACCATTCTTTCTTGCAAAGTGTGCAGTAGGCGACACTATTATCTTCGAACAAGGTTGAGTAACATAGAAGAAGATGTTTTGTTCAAGTAACGTAATCAGTTTTGGATTCAGAATTCAGTGTGTTTGATTTGTTTGGTTCTGTGAGGATTGGTTTTCTATTTCAACGAGGCGCTTCTCTTGCCATTTTTGAAGGAAAAGGGTAGAAGAGAACCCAATGATACAATAAATACGAATTAAGTTCAAGTTTATAATGACTTGAACTCGATGGTGAGATTATACATCCACACGTCCTACCCGAATGAGGTAGGCTCACTTCCTAATTCTCTGCTCATGGCAGAGAAGGTGGAGTGAGAGAAGGGCATCAGGATGAGACTAGAAGCAGCGTTATCCCGTTCGTCGTATCCGATTAGACGGGAAGCGAAACTGGCCCGGCTAAAATAAACGCACGTAAAGTTTTCGTGTCCCGGTGGCAAACTCCTGAACCGAGCGCCTTGTTGGATCAAATCAGTTGCGAGTTCATGTGATGTGAACAGACGTTGCGTGCCCTCGCTTTTCCATCTCGGACGGCCAAAGCAAAAGAAGGCGAGGGTATCTCGTGTTCCATCCACGAGCATCTGGGCCCTGGATCCGATCAAACATCCTCCACAGCTCGACGATCGTTCGCGACAAAATTCTGTGTACGTGCATGGAAGAAATCAACGAGAGGTCAGATCGTCGGACCGCGACGAACAGATCCAACGTCGCGCGAAGACTACTCGATATGATCTCCCTTTGCCAGCAGCATCTTGCGTTCTTCTTTCCTTTTTCCTTCCGCGCAACTAGCTAATGATCGCCGGCTAGTAGAACGGATCTAGAAGAAACAACACCTTCAGAATATTCTCACCCGTTCCATCGAGAACGTGGAACTGTATATTTGGTTTGATTTGAAAGGTAAAACCACGTGGATGGAGGGTGGAGAATGTCACTGTAGCTACTACTAATCCAGTATCTTCTTATTACATTTTTCAGACCTAATCCAGTATCGATCGCTTCAACTATTCCATGACTCTGGATTGGATAACACATGTTGAACCTGCTACCTTTTTCAATTGGTCGGTGGTTCCTGAAGAGAAAATTCGGACAAAGTTGGCAAGTACTTAAGAGTGAGTATGACTGACCTGAAGGATTTACAGCTGCACCCCTGACTAAACGCTGCATGGATGCATCCATTCTGCATGGCCATAACGACCCACAGTAATTCCAAAAGCAACTAAAGTCTACATGAATCCCACTTATTTGATTCCCTTCATTTGGCCGTTCTCTAACCTAGATAATTAAGCCTAGAATTAAGCTACTAGCTAGTCAAGGAGTAGCAATTATTGAATTGGCCGCAATGATACTGTAATCTCAATCCGCATCATGCGTTTATCAACTTAATCAGTCTTGCCATGTCCCTATCAATCGGACCTTCGGAGTTCCCGGATGAGATCGTGGAATAGTCCAGCTCAGTTTAATTAGCTCTAGCTGTAAGTGGGTGTGATGTGATGTGCTCGACTGGTCATTAATTTGGTCAAGTTCAGTAGGAAGGAAACAAAGTGTTTCAGTCCAACCGGCCCCGATATATATACTGTATTTCGTTTTGCCCAGTTGGCCGTGGATTGCGACTCGCTACAACGACGACTTCCGAAGCTTCTAGCTAGCTACAGACTACAGAGATTAGCTGTGACTGAGAAGTTCGCAACACTTGGGTCTTGCAGGAAACTACTTCTCTTACATGTTAGCAGCTATGGATGCTTATGTAGACTTTTGGTTGAAATTTGCACAGGGTGGCCTTGCCCTACTTGTATGGGGATTATGTAGCTTATTTGGTTCGATCGCCACGCATACCCCGGATTAATTCCGAGCTGCACCCACATGTGTACTGTTTTGTGGGATGATAGTTTTCCTCATTCATCGTTTGGCATTGCGATGGTTAGTGGCGGAGTCGGGAAACATTTGTTGTCTTGGCAAAAGAAATTCCCAGAGGTGGCTAACCGGCGAGCCCAGGTATATCGAACGATAGCTATACCACTAGAGTTAATTTTTGAAAAACACTTGGACCCTGTCTAATGCTGGGCTAAAGGGTGGGTTAGGGATTTAATTCGTCAAATATTTTTAGATTAGACATGTTATGTTAACCCGATCATAGTCATTAATTGACACATTTAACTTAAAAGTAAACTAATCCATAAAAAGATGGAATAGTTTAACCCAGTACAACTAACTCTTCTAAATTTATTTTTTTACTGCTAACTCTCTAATCTAGTCAAACAATAATTTAGGTTAATCAAGTTAGATGCTAAACATAAAATTAAAGTTAAGCTAACTTATCCGATTATGTTAGCTTTTTTTAGATAAAGGAAGAAATTCATTACTTCCGGCCTCTGCATAACAAGATGCACACAGCCAAAGAACCGAGAACGAGTTTGAACATTGTCCAACAACAAAAAAAAACTAAAAAGTGACATAAAAGACTCAACAATCAATGAAACATCTCTTCCAACATTAGCAAAAGAACACAAAGCTATAGTACGACACAATCATCTAGCACGGATTGCTGCCTCCACCCACTAGACGAGAACAAGTGTAGAACCAACTGTCTCAGCCTGTCGCTCCCCGCTTCGAATGATTGACGATGATCCACCACCTGCATCGGTGTCCATGTACGCAGCAGAGAAGCACATAGGAACACCACCTGATTTGAATAATAAAAAAACTTTTTGTCAAAAATTACATCATTACGACATAGCCAAATGGCCAAACACATAGCCAGGGCTCCAGAAAAAAATGCGATTTCTGAACTTAGGCTCAAAAGAATTGCGCCATGAACCCATCGTATGAGCAATAGACTGAGGTATAGTTAAATTAAAAGCTATTTGTACCACACGCTAACAAAATTTAGCCACTTTACAATGAAAGAAAAGATGTTGGATTGTTCCATCATGCGTGCAAAAACAACAGGTGGGACTACCCTTCCAATTTCGTTTGATGAGATTATTGTCGGCGGAATGGGGCCCAGGGTCTCCCGAACCGCCGGCAGAGGCCAATCAGATGCCGCGGAGCGAGACGCGTGGTGGCCGGGTCGGTGTAGGCCCCGTCCCGGCTGTCAAGTGGATCCGGCGGTCAAGCCTAGGTGCCCGGGGGCCTTCCCCGGGCATCGCATCCGCGCGAGTAACCAGAAAAGGCCTTGGGCTCCCGAGAGTCCAAGGCTCAGGAATCAAGGGAGCGCTCGGGGCCCCTCTCCCGAGCGCTGGGCGTCCCGAGAGGTGTGGGGCCTAGGGGAGTGCTCGGGATGCTCCCCGAGCACTCCTCCTAGGGCTCCCCCTGTAAGGGACCCCGAGCGGCCCTCCAACGAGTGCTCCCTGAGCGCTCGAGGTCGCCCGGGGGCAGCCTGGGACAGCTGACGCCCCTCCCAGTGAAGGAACTGCTCGGGGCCGAAGTGCTTGGGGGTTGTCGCGTCCCCTCGTGGGGCCCTCCTCCGGGCACGTCATCGAGCGGTTAGCTTCTCCAACAGGCTTCAGCCCTGGCAGAGGCATTTAATACCCGTCATTTCGACAAGAAATTCTAAGCCCTGTGAGGGCATGATGACGGTCAGGCCGGGCCCCACCCGCTCAGATGAAAGCCCCGTTGGCTATCGCCCCTGTCGAGTGATGGGCCCGACTGACAGGTCTGTTGACCGACCGGGCGCGCCGCACCGCACGCCCCTGTCACTGTCAACCTTTTTGCCCCTTGGGTCGCGTCACCGTGCGCTCCGGTGCGCGGGTTCGGTCGCTGACGCCCGGGGCCCAGTAGCGGGTGTCTCACCAACCCTGTCAGAAGAAGCCCGGTAAGTCTTCGTTCGCGGACCCGCCGGGCATAAAGATGTCAGAGTCCCTGTTCCGAGGCGCGGCGAGGGGACGTCCGGCGCGGAAGTCTACACCGCGCATTAAATAAAGGCGTGGGCAGCCCTGTAGCGCCCACGTCGTCAGCAGTACCCTTGGACCGCTGTGGTAAACCCCCGAGTATATAAGGGGAGAGCCGAGGCCATGCAAACGGTTGGCTGATTGAGCAATTGAAGAACTCTAGGGTTAGATCTCTTAGAGAAGAACTCCCCTTGTAAGGAAAGAGCATCTGTAATCTTCAAAAGATCAATACACACACAAAAGCAGGACGTAGGGTTTTACACCTCCGGGTGGCCTGAACCTGGGAAAATCCTTTGCGTCTCCTGCATCAGACCCTCCTCTCCGAAAACCATCACCGGCGCTCGAAACAACTCCTACTGCGCCCCCGGCCGAATCCCAAAGGGGGTCCAACCGGACCACCGCTAGAGGCGTCTCTACGCCGACAATTATCCTTCGTCAAGCCAACTCCCCTACCTAAGTACCATAAGAAAATCCTGAATTTGAGGGGAACCTTCAGCTTCCAAAAGTGCTTATGATGAAATTGAACATTAGAATTCATTAAAAGTTGATATGAGGACTTAACAGAAAATTGGCCACTAGAATTAAGGACCCATCGAACTTTATCTTGGCTATCCCCAACATCAACCCCAGCCATATCATCCATCAAATTATTCAATTCCACTCGCTTAGCTCCAATAATCGCTCTGCGAAATGTCAAATTTAGAGGAGTGGACTGGAACACCAATGCGACTGTCACCTATTTATTCCGGGCTACATTAAAAAGCCTCGGATATCTATCCTTCAAGGGAATGGTGCCATTCCATAAATCTACCCAAAATCTAATTTGAGAACCATTACCCACCTGAAAGCGGCAAAGCTGGAAAAAATGGTCCTTGACAGCCATAAGACCAGCCAAAAATGAGAATCACCAGGTTTGAACTCAGCCTGTGATAGAGTTTTGGATCGAAGATATTTGTTTTGGAGCAGGCGCTGCCATAGACCATCCTCATTTGAGAGCTTAAATAACCATTTGCAAAGTAGCGCCCGATTTTGTTGTTGTAAATTAAGAATACCTAGGCCACCTTGGTCCTTGGGACGACAACAAATATTCCATTTAGTTAATCTATATTTTTGTTTTACATCATCACTCTGCCAATAAAACCTAGAACGATAGAAGTCTAAACGCTTTCGAACACCAATAGGTATTTCAAAAAAAGATAGCATGAACATTGGTAGACTGGATGATGCGAACATCGCCATGGTTAACACGTCGTTAAGCTATTCAACCTATTCAACATCTATTAACACGTGTATGGATCCCTATGTTGACAAGACATGGCATGAAAAGGTGAATCTTCTCCTTTACACGTGCCCATCTAATCGTACCTTGAATGGTATGCTACCTAATGCTTTAAATCTAAATACGCCAAGGTACGGGGGACCGACCAAGAGGGAGGACAAAGGAACCAAGTGGAAGAAGAACCTGGGCTGCCTGGAATGCATGTCCGGACATTCCGGACAAGGGAGGCCGGATACTCCGAACGTCCTAGTCCCGGAAGCACCGAACTTCCACTACACATCCGGACATTCCGGGAATCAAACCCGGAGTCTCCAGACGCCCTCCACTAGGAGTGTGCTCCTCTCGGGATGGTACCCGGACATTCCGGAACCAGACCCGGAAACTTCGGATGGGTGGCCGAGAACACCATGCCCCAGCTCCACAACCGGACACTCCGGATCTCAGCCCCGGAGGCTCCGGAAGACCACTGCCCGGAGTGTCAGCTCCAAACCTCCAGATGTCCACTGGTCAAGACGTCCGGACATTCTGGGAAAGTTACCCCGGAATATCCGGGCACCACGTCCGGACATTCCGGGCAAGGTACCCCGGAATGTCCGGGCGCACTGTTTGCGCACAGTAACGGGCCGAGGCCCATGTAATGAGATGGCTTAGCCTCCAAAGGGTTACGGGGTTAGGACTATAAATACCCCTATCCAAACCCTAATTGAGATTAGACCTATTGTTAAGACTTAAGTAGAGCTTTGCTCCTAATCTAGGGTTTCATCCATCTAGATTTGGAGTTCCACCCTAGGCTTTTCTTTCCTTTGGATTGAACGGGTCGGCGTGTGCCTCCGAGTGGTAAACGTGGCATTCAATTGAGAGGTTTGTTGAATTGGTTTCTAGTCTCCAAAGGCTTTTCCATTGGGGTTTGTTATTGGGGTGGGTTTTCAATTACGCTTGCCTAGTTATCCTTGTCCAAATCGTGAAGATCGGGAGTCCTCCGTATCACTGGAAAGCACTAAATTAATCAAAACCAATCTACCTCCCACGGAAAGGTTCTTCCCTTTCCATGAGCTTAGGCGCTTCTTAAAACGATCCGTTATGTGCTTCCAGTCAGAGTTACGAAGACGTTTATAATGCATTGGAATACCTACATATCTAAAAGGAAAGGAACCCAACCCGCATCCAAAAACCTGCGAATAGTGCCCTTCGAAAAGCTTAGCCTCTCCAAAACAAAAGAGATCACTCTTATGAAAATTTATTGTCAAGCCCGACAATTGCTCAAAAAGACATAGAATGATCTTGAGATTGGTAGCCTGTTCCATGTCATGTTTAAGGAAAATAATCGTATCATCGGCATATTGTAAAATAGATAACCCACCCTCCACTAGATGTGGCACCAGGCCTTCAATGAGGCCTGACTCATTTGCTCTTTTAAGTAAAATAGCAAGCATATCCACAATCAAGTTAAACATAATGGGAGACATAGCATCGCCTTGTCGAAGACCTTTCGTAGTTTGAAAAAAAGGGCCAACTTCATCATTGACCTTGACGTTGACACTTCCTCCCTGGATAAATTTAGTGACCCATTCTTGCCAACTAGTCGAAAAGCCTTTTAGATCTAAAGTCTTAAGAAGAAAGGACTACTTAACTTTATCATAAGCCTTTTTAAAGTCTAATTTCAAAATTATCCCATCAGATTTTCGCTTATGGATTTCATGAATAGATTCATGTAAAGTGATCACACCAAACCTAGTTAACTAACCTAGTTAACTAAACGGTGCCTTACTCTTACTCATCTGAATTTAGCACCAAACTGAATCTATATTTTTTTAGTTATAAACAAAAAAATCTTACTGTAATTAGTAAAATTTATGCTATATTTACCACACCGTCGCATCGACCGCAACGAGTCACGAGCGGTCGTGATCTAGCCATATGTAATGCAAGTCAAATGTAGCTTACGATTCGGTCTAAAATGAACTGCCGGGATAGTGTAATTGACTGCGCTAAACCATGCGACGATCTTATCTAATATTACGCTTAACATATGATGCTGTTGAAATGCCCGTTAGCCCCTCTCGTATGTATCGTCAGGTGAGTAAAAAGAGACTTCGCAAGGTACCCAAAGAAAAGGAAAACTTAGCTTGCAAAAGGAGAAGAATCTAGCTCTGAAGCTGTCGCGGCAAGCGTGGATGGACTGACGATTGACCGGACCACCGCCGCCGCCGCCACCACGTGTTTGACTAATCAGCTCGTCATGGGGCCCACCCCATCCAGTCGAGCTTCCATGCTGCTTCCGCTTCCACTCGGCTTCGTTTCCTCAAACTATTGTGCACGTGAACCATGTAGTCCTACGCACGTACCGACGTACCCCTCTGTTGCACATTTTGCACTACCATGCGCCATTTATCTGTGCCACGTAAGTCAGTTGTGTACGTATCTTTACCCAAAGAAACCTGTTCTGATAATTCATTTATCCTGGCGCCACATCAACCGTTTGCTATGTTGCCAACGAAAGATTTAAACGAGATTGTCCACCACGTACTTAACTTTGTTTCGTAAAAACACATCGCTCTAATATGAATTTTATAGATACATCGAGCAGAGCCACAATTTAATAAATTAGTTAGGTAACTTAATATTTTAATGTGTAGCAAAGTACGATGGCACAGACTCCCCGCTATGCATATAAGAGATGGAATGGAATAATCTGAATAGATGAAATATGAGATCGTCTATTTCTAATTTGACTTGTTAAAAATTATTATTTCTAAGTCGGCGATCATGAGTATTGATTTTTTTATCTAACGATTAATTAAGTGGTTGGATATTTTAGAAATTGTATGCAATTGAACAGTTCTATATTTCTAGATCTAAAGTTAAATGAGCTTTTTATGTAACTATAGACTTAATAATATATAACTTGGTCAATTGAAAAATAGCAATGCGACGAAGTATATTGACAAGGATTGCACACTTGATCTCTCGACTCTGATTAATTTTGCTTCACAAAGACTTTGCCCGTTATATATGTTCTTCTGCAACATGCGATAACTAACTTCAATGATGTATATATACCAGCTAGATCTTTTGCATCGACCCGAACCCAAACACATGTTCTCTCTAAGAATGCAATCTTAATTGTTTCACTACATCTACCTACGGAATGTTACACAAATCCAAGCGCCGGCCGGGCAGAATGTAGAGCCAATCGTGTAAGTATAAACAATTAATCTCAAGCCTAAAACGATGACCTCATTAAACAGAGGCAACACAACTGCGCGCCAATTAATGGATGCGTTAAGCAACCCAAGGTCACCGTGATCGTGTGATGGTTTTCAAGTCTTCGACTAACGTGCAATGCTAATTAATCGAGGAAGTCGCCCACTTAATTCCTGGATGGCGAGAGCTCGAGGATCCGGCCGGAGAGCGCGCTGACGAGCGCCGCCTTGAACCCGGGGTCCCTCGTCAGCGTCACCGCCATCTGCTCCGCCAGGTTTTTCCTCTCCGCCACCTGCTCCGACGACCCCGCCGCCGCCGCCTTTTGCTGCTGCTGCTGCTGGCCGAGCGGCTGCGACACCCGGACGGCGGCGGCGTCGCTCGGCGGCGCCGCCTTGGGGTTCTTGCCGTCGTGCTTCGGCGGCTGGCCGTGGTTGTGCTCGCCCTCGTACGTCGCCACCAGTATGGTGTTGTCCTCGGCGCTCCGCTGCACCTTCTTCTTGACCGGGCACGCCGGCGCGAACGAGCACCTGAAGTAGGCTCTCGGGCACGGGTTGTCCTTGGTCACCTTCTGTCCGTACTTCCGCCATTGGTACCCATCTCTCACCACCTGCTCGCCAGAATCAATCAATCGCAAACTAATTAATCAACTGCACGCAGTACAAGCACAATTTGCGTTGATGCGATAATCACGAGGAAGAAGATGAATGGTGGTAGCTAGGCGTTCGTGACTTACGAGGCTGAGGTCGGAGGGGTCGGTGTGGACGTAGCTCTTGGAGACCTTGCTGGGCTTGCACTCCTCGCGGACGCGCCTGCAGGGCTCGTGGACGGCGGCCGCCGCAGCCGACGTGCACTCCGTCTGGTCGGGAGCGACGAAGCTGCAGGCCGCGGTGGCTGCTGACGGCGGTGAGGGCGGCTTGCGGTTGTGGTGGCCGCCGCCGGCGGTGTCGAGGCTGTCACTCCGGACGCGCTTCCTGGACGGCGAGACCGAGCCATCCCCCGACGTCGACGACTGGCGGTTGGCGTCCGCCGCCGCAGCCGCCGCGGCCATCATGTCGTTGACCTGGCCCTGCAGCTCGGCGTACTTGGTCATCAGCGCGCGGAGCATCTCGCTCAGCCTCGTGTTCTCCTCACCCACTCGCCGGAGCTCCGCTTCCAGCGCCTCGACCTACACACACGCAAGAAACCGATCGAACATTCCTGTGAGCACACCCGTTTCATCTCGTAATCAAGCGCATCCATCCACGTAACTGTATATATCTACCTCGTGATCTTTCTTCACAGACAAGAAGTCCTCCTCTACCAGGACCTTGGTCGCCGGAGCCGCACGCCGGACCGTCGGCAGGCCGACGTTGAGGCCGAGGCTCAGGGAAGGCTGCCCGATCATCCACTGATCCATGGCCTGTAGTACTATTGGATCTTGAGAAAAGAATCGGCAAGAGAAATATACAGAAGAGGAAGAGGAAGGAGGCCACAAAACTAAATGTGCATGAACGAAGGTGCCATAGCTCGGAGGAGAGGCGGCAATATATAGAGGAGAAGGAGACATGTGATGTTGGAAGTTTGGTAAGAAGGGGTGGAGGGGTTGGAGCAAGCATCTCGCGGGGATTTGTCGTCGTCGTCTTGGTCCTGATGGAATATTAAAGTGTGAAGAAGATTAAAGGCATGCAGCATTCTTGCGCCATATGAGTACTTTTGTGTGTGAATTTCAGCATGAGGGGATCGATGTGATTTATTCTGGATTGGGTATCAGTACTACTCCGTAGTTAGCTAGTTAGATTTGTTCAATTAGTCAAGTGGGTGGGGTGCAGAAGCACTTCGGAGGGTAGCTAGGGGGCAGAGGGTCTCCATGGTCAAGGAAACCCATCACATGCCAACAACTGTGATGGTGCAATTTGGCACTCCAAGGACTTCTTTGAGAGTATTTTTGGTTGACTCACTCTATTGCAGTCCCGCCGCTCACCAGCCGTTAATTTTCCGGCTTAGTTTTTGTAAGAGCGGCTCCCAATGCAATTCTGCCGCACGGTTGTCATGACCTCCTATTAATTAACCTACATAAATGTCATGTTCTTGGACTCTCTTTTCTCACGAGTAAATGTAGCAAAAATACAAGTCTAATGTACAAACTATCATAAAACTATACTCCATAATCAAACATCAATTTCACAAATTACAGATCTAGAGATGAATGAACTGTATAAAAAAAACTACAAATTTTACTATGCACCCATCTTCCCATCGAGTCTGATCACTTGGTCCCACCAGGCAGTCTCTCAAAAATGCTCTACCTATTCTACGCAACCAGAAGATAATCTGGACCAACAATCCAACACAGTTCCCTCAGTCGGCTCAAGCCACCTGCATGGCCAGCATGGATTTGGGGCAAAGGGGGGAGGCAAATTAAACTCAATTGAGAGAGCAGTTCGGACGGACCACGCCGGCCGCAGGGATTGTATTGGATCAGTGGCCGCGATGGCTTGTACTGGGGCAAGCGGTGCATGATTTCGTGAGTATTATGTGTAGGTCCGGATGGTCCAACCAGATGAGGAGTTGGATATGCATGATAAAATCTGTCGAAATTAAAATAAGATGGCTAGTAGTAAAAAGCTAGTAACAATACGTTTACCACGAGCGTTGCGAGAGCCGAGATATCATGTCATAACCTGATAATTATAGGAGCATGGTTTGTTGTTCATGGAGGACTTGGTCATGACTAACAACTATTAACTACATACATGTGGTTAGCCAATCCGGTTCTGGATTTTCAAGGGATGGCAGAACGGTTTTGGAAACCTAATATTTCGATTTTGTCTCCAGATATTCATTGGACCTGGACCAAGCACGTACTGGGACTTCCCGTTGACGTGATCTGAGAAAGAATCGGTAGTGATCGATAAATGTAACTCGCAACAGGCAGGGCTTGGACCTAGTGGCCTGTCAAGAGCAAATTTGGCTTGATCTCTTCGTACGATGAATACGCTAGCTAGCTAGGAGAGTACGTATGAGAGAATGGGTAAGTTGAGAAATAATCACTGACCAGGTCACCTTGCTGATCTTTTCCTTGAATTTCCCATTTTTGGATGGTCAATTGGCTGTAATCACTACTACAGAATTCATTTAACGGGACGCCCCTGTACAGACGGTTTCAAATAATATCACAGACAGTTCCAAAAGAAAACCATCTGAGAAAATGAGTACGAACGGTTCCTAACAAGCGGGACGCTACAGTACAGACGGTTCTAGTTTGGAACCGTCTGTACAAATAGCACAGACGGGTCCAAACTGGAACCGTCTGTACAGATCAAATAGTACAGACAGTTCTAAGTTTGTAACCGTCTGTACAAATCTGTAAACAGTACAGACGGGTCCAAACTGGAACCGTCTGTACAAATCAAATAGTACAGACGGTTCTAAGTTTGGAACCGTCTATACAAATCTGTAAACAGTACAGACGGCTCTAAACTTAGAACCGTCTACACAAACTAGAACCGTCTGTACAAATTTGTAAACAGTACAGACGGTTCCAAACTTAGAACCGTGAAGCAAGGCTGGTTAATACTCTGCTGCCGTGGCAGCAAAAACTGCAGATTTTCTTATCGCGGCAGGAAAGTGGCAGCGTCGGGGAGGGAGTTTGACAGCTTCGATTGTCGAACGGTTTTCACGGCTGTGAGCGGGAGGCCAAACTCTACGTCTCCAGAAATTTTGAGCCAATTTTGAAAAAGTCGACGAAACGACTAGTGGAAATCCCGGCCCAAAATCGAAGATTTTGAAAACGGCACCTCGACAAAAGTGCTCTGCAGAAGCTGGGATCAAGGTGGAAAGCAAGTCCTCGACTCAAGCTAACCAGGAAAACAAGAATCACGCAATTCGGAGTCCGAGTGGAGGAGATATGCCCTCCGCAAGATCAAAAAAAGTAACGGAAAAACTTTTGGAGCGAAAAAGTCCCACCTAGAAGCGAAATTTTAAGGGTCAAGACAGGTACATGTGTATACACATGTATTTTTTCAGATGTGCCTCGTCGTTAGCTTTGATTTGAGTGGTCGCGGACCTAAAACGGACTTCGTATGAGAAAGTTATGATTGTTTTACTAAAACCTCTCAAATTAGGGTTAGATCTGGACTCAAACTAGAACTCGGAGCTACAGCACAGACGACTCCAATTTGGAACCGTCCGTACAAATCGAACAGTACAGACGGTTCTAAACTTGGAACCGTCTGTGCTATTTGTACAGACGGTTCCTTGAACCGTCTGTACTAGAAGCGTCCCGCTTAGTCGTAGGGATTAGTTAAGAGGAAAGCCGTCCCGTCTGTATCACGTACTCAGCCTAGTTCAGCTGGCAACTCCCTTGCTTGGACAACACGAGGTTGCCTAACCGCCTAAGAAAAAGAAGAGATCATCGTTTGTTCTTTTTCCACCCATGTTCTCCTCACCTCCGGTGGTCTATCCGGTGCCAGGAGATGGGAGGAATTCCGGATCAACACTTGGTATATAAATTAGGTCTCTTCTATGTCAGATTTGTGTATCTTTAGTAGTGGCATCCTGAAGGTGGAGAAGGAATAAAAGTCTCCTCATTCTATCCCCGTCTTGGTGTGATCATTACAGCCGACACTGGAGAGCTAGTGGTCTTTTGGTCCCTAGATCGACGGTTCTCGATCTGGCGGATTGTCGTTCAACGCTTTGGCCTGACATAGCAGTGGTGACGGTAACGTTGGTTTCGAGTTTATTCTGGATTGTGGTTCTCTTATTTCGTCCTTCATAGTTGTACCTAAATATTATCCGCTATTGATCCAATGTACCTTAATTATCAATAGTCCACGACCAATAGATATTCATACTTTTATACCTCATAGAAAAAGAGTCTGCATACTGATTTAATATCAACGACCAATGTTTTCAATCTTAAGTCTGCATATTCATCTAATATAGCATACGAACAATTGACTAATCATGATCCAAACTTTAATTTCAAGTGATCTAATGTTATGTACAGACAATCTATCGGCTCAGTACAAACGACCGAGCGTCTGTCTCAATATGTTTTTGTACTTCTAGATATAGTGAACTTGATTAATTATGCGTATTCATCTAATATCACGTAGAAACGACCAACTAGCTAGCAATCCAAACTTTTGTTCCGTGTAGTGATATCACGTACAAGCTACCTGCCAATACACGTTCAAAACTACCGACCAACTATCACGTGATTTAAACTTTAATTATGTGTATTGATATACTATCAATTGGCATAAGCGGTGGTAATTTGGTATTCGTACAAATAGCATAATAATAATTACCCATGTGAATTCAAAAAAATTGATTAAACACGTTTCTCATGCAATTACGTAGGACACCCTGATAGTTTATATAATAGTCTAAGTAGGGTGCCTGTGCGTCCCCACAGAATAGAAAATATGTGATATGTTGAACAAATCATAAAAGGTGCTGTGCTCACGTACCGTTTGATCAATTTCCAATAGTGTGGCAACAAAACCAACCCGTTTTATCTTCCTGCCTCCTGCACCTCCTCGGATCTAGCCACGTGTGGTGCTACTTGTATTTCCTACCCACCGCCCCCTTCCTCCCTTGTGTATCCTCCCCTCGCTAACCCTACCCCAACCTGCGTGCCGCTGCACTCTGTCTCGAACTCTAATGACCTTCCCGGAAAAGGTTGCTATCGCTTCCGATGACAATTGGCGACGCCTTCAGAACTGAACTTAAATATAGATAATGGAGGGGGACACTCCTGGTCCCACGTTCGGCAATGGCGGAGTTTGTGTGGAGTAGCGACAACATTCTCCTCTGGTTGCACCTCCCGTCAGTCGTCCGTCATCTACGCTTCTCACATCAACTTATAATTCCAACCATACTGACACAAATGAAGCGTGGCTACAAATAGAAAACAACCTAATCTACAACAACAGAGGCTAGAGAATGATATTTTCTTATGTCAGAATCATCATTGACAGAACACTGAGTTCGCATCACATCCAAGAAAAGCAACATTATTGCTTCTTACACAAATAATAAAGCATCAATTAGTATCAATCGAGTACGTTATAGATCTGAATCGACTCAATCAAATCCCAATTGAAAAAAAACCCTGCAAAAGCGTTCAAAAAAACACTTGTAGAACAAGAACTGCATAACTAAATCAAGGGGGTAAGGGCAGCAAGCTCACTTCTAGGGAAGGTCCTTGACATGCATCTAGTCCTGGCCTTAGCCTTCCACGTTGGCACACACTTTGTCACGTTCACTGTGTCAACCAGCACACACCCTCCTCATTAAACCATCAAGCAAGCAACAAGAGTAGCAACAGGAAGCAGGAAAAAACTCATTGATTACTAATTTAGAGCATCAGGCGTGGGCCTCCAGGTCCACCTTCCGCATCTACGACACGCCGTCAGTAGCCACATTGACGAGTTAGGCGGTAGGGCTCCACTGCTGCCACGCTAAGGATCCAGGCTCCCCTGACCACGCCCTCACCTGATCAGGCCATGTGTTGACGCAGAGGACAGGGATGCTTCTATTGTTGTGTGCCTCACATGGGGGTAGAGGTGGTGCTCCCACCCGCCTTCCCTTCGGCATCCTTGCTTGGGTCAAGGTCAGCATCAGGCTCGCACTTGATGTCGTGTTGGGAGAGATGGTTTCGCGATGGGGCTCCCAGGTGACGCAGGTGTTAGGGGGCGTGGAGGAGGACGAAGGCGGCAGGGTGGGCTTGAGGTCATGACGTCAATCGGTAGGGAGGAGGCAGAGGCACATGAGGTAAAGGGCAAGAAGAGGAGGCATGACTTCAGGGGGCGGCAACCTGGATAAACAAGGGTGCTACTGGAGTGAGTTTTTTATATGAGAATATCGTGGAGTTTGTTTAGTAAGTTAATAGTGTGAGCTTGTGGGGCCATATGTTAGTGCAATTTGCTTTGTGAGAGGAGAAGAGATGGTTTAGTTGCGGACGAGGAAATGACATATCATTATCATCAACTTTCATTTATAGAATAGTAAAGATTAAGTGAGATTGAGAGCCACTGCATCTTTAGTAACGATGTCTAAACTCCCAGCTCTTAAGACTAACTTTCTCAATTAAAGGGGCACTTGAATCAGTGTTAGGAGACTGTTCAGCTACGATGTCTCTCTACAGATACCTCCAGTTAAACAATTTTAAGCTGGAGCTCTTGTGATTACAAAAACATTTAAGCGCCGTGCCGCGCGGCGACGCTTGCGGCGAACCGGAGCGCTCCACGTGTGGAGAGAGAGGACGAGTGGAGGCAAAATCACAGCACAAGTGTGAGACCGGCCCTGGCCAAGTCCGGATGCGGTCACCGTCTCGTTGACCCTATCCAAACGAGACACGATGGTTGGAGGCTAAAAAGATGGAAGAGAAGGCGAGGCCGCCGCCCCCGCGCGCGCAGGGATCAGATGACCCGGTTGGCAAGTGTGACTTGGCCATTGCCCCTTTCTAGGGGCCGGCCAGCGACTTGTCGGTCCTTTACCTTGACCGCGCGCAACTCACACCGCTCACCATGCATTCACCTCGACGCAACGGGGCCATGGTTGGTGTAGTGAGATATTCCTACTTGCTTCTCACGTGCGCAACAGTGTGGCCGAGCTCGGAAGTCATGACCGTTATGACACCGGCTCTTCTAGGAATTGGACCGATCGATGTGACGTGACTCTTAATAAACAATATAATCAATCATTAAATCCTAATAATCACGTAGATGATATAGAAATAAAAAAATTTGTTTATTCAACACCTAATTATACTCAAGACATCCAATCTAATAGTAAAAAAAAAGAAACATCACACATCCTTGTGTTTATATCTCCTTTACTTTTCATGTTATGATATGTGATTGATCTACGTCGATAACACGATATCCACATGTTTTGTAACATGTATCAGCATGACCAGTCGAGCAGGCGGGCCACGGCACACTAATAGCCCCCACGGATAGGCCATACCATGCTTGCTGGCCTCGTAGGCTTGGGGGGCAGGCTACACTATGTATATAGCGGGGCCACGAGGGCTCGATGGTAGGTGGACAAGATATTTTTGTGAAAAGGCCCCTAGAAAATAAGAAAATTATGTAATTCCTATGTATCAAGGAAATTATTATGAACTATGTGTTTTATTGGATTCTCGAAAATTACAACTCTCGTAAAAAAAATCCAGGATAACCTTTCACATTTATTTCTTACATATTATATATTATTTGGCTTATTATTTGAGTTCCTTTACTTTATTGTACTATAATTGCTGAGGAAATGTTGAAATCACTTAATAATTTCTTATACCATTATGAATGCATGCCACTCATATATTTTGCATGATGTAAAAATTATGAATGTGTATGTAGATAGGGGTGGAATTAAAACTTGAAACTCACGAGCTAAACGAGTACTCTAAAACTCAACTCGACTTGGCTCGAACTCAGTCCTAACGAGTCGAGCTGGGTTTGGGTTTGAACTCGTTAATGTAGCGAGTTAAATGAGTTGAGTTAACGAGTTACTAGAGCTAGTTGTTAAACTCAGTCCATGCCATGGGTTGGTGTGGAAAATATAATTTTATTGTGTAATATGGACTTTTAAGTTGTATTATGGAGTTGTGGGCTGTTGAATTTTAAGTATTGTGGACTATATCAAGTGATATTAGTTCTTGAGCAATAAAGTTATATTATGTAGACTGCTTAGACTATTTTTATCCCGACATGCATGAGATAGAGTGATTGACTCGTCGACACGCATCAGGTTATAACTTCTTCTTACGATATTTTGGTTAAATTATAGTGACCATCATTTTGAAAATTTGATGTACACGTGTTCTGCTGCTCACATTTTGGCTCATATTTTTAATAGTAAGTAAATTTACAAGCTTAATGAGATAGCTTGAGATCTTATTTGAGTCGAGCCTAGTTGGATTTTTATTTATTATGTTAGCAAGTCAAGTCAAATTGACTAATTAAATTAACGAGTACATAAAATCAAGTTGAACTGAATGTTAGTGGAAAACGTTTCGATTAGGGTTTCTCTGGCGGCGGCGCCGGGCGACTGGACGTCCTGAGATCCCTAGATCGGTCTTGCGCGGATTGGATGGAGTTCTACTCCGATCCCAGCATGGAGTCCATGTTACCTCCGGTAGATGAACTGCAGATAGCTTTGCGATGTCCCGGTGCTGGACTCCTCCGAGTCCGACGGGGACTAGATGAGGGTCAGACTGCTTTAAAAGAGGCGGTGCTGCGGGTGCAGATCAACAAGCCAATTCACCTCCTGATCTCCGAGCATCACGCCGACGCTTTGCCATACTCCGACCGCAGAGCAGATCGCACGATCTTTGACCCCGGCGTACGCCCAGCGTCAGCCTCGTCCTGGTTAATGGATCCTGGTGGCGGTGGGGGTGAACAAGGGGCACCTGGTGAGGGAGCTACCCACCCGAAGCCATCCATGGGGGTTCTGACTGGGACTCAGGCGAACTCGGCGGACAACCAGGCCCTTACATTGGTTGCTCGTCTTAGGGAGATACAGGACAATATGGTGATACCAGAACGGCCGGCCTCGACGGTGGTGGGCACTAATATCGGGCATGGCCCGGAGGATCTGCTGGAGGAAGAACTCGCCCCAGCAGGATGGTGTGGTGGAGGTGGAGCTATTGGAGGAAGAAACGGCGCTTGCTGTTCACTGGATGGTGTTGGCACGCTACTATTCGATGCGTCGTCCGAATCCGGTGGTAATGTTTGAAGAGCTGAAGCGCACCTGGAGAACGAGGGCGAATATGACGTACAAGAAGGTGGAGGAGGATGATCATATCTATATTCTGACGTTCCAAACTGAGGGAGATTATAATCATGTGATCCGGGGCGGTCCATGGCTTCATCGCGGAGATGCACTCCTCGTTACGCCCATTGATAGCAAAACGCTGTTGTCAGAAATTGAGCTGTCTTCGGTGCCCATCTGGGTCCGTATATACAACTTACCTCTCGTATGCAAAATGAGAGAATTGGACGTGTACTCGGTAGTTCGCTGGGGCATGTACGAGAGGTGGACATCGATGCTACTGGCTGTGGTAAGCACAACTTCTTCCGTATTCGGGTGGATTTGCCGGTGGAACGTCTAATTCAGGCTCAGCTTGGGGCTAAAGTAAGGGGGCGCCAGGAGACGCGCTTCTACACTCTGCGGTATGAGTGTCTTCCCTTCTTTTGTTTTCATTGTGGTTTAATGGGACACCCGGCTATTTCCTGTACTCGAAAGAAACGGGGTGTGCCATCACTTCATCTGTCACCAGAGTTGCGGGTGTCTCCGACCAAAGCAACCGACTATCGGGAGCATGTGATTCGTGCAGCGACAACTTCAGCTCGCCGCAGCTTATTCAATCCGGTTGGTGCAGAGGATTCAGACTCCAATAGCCACACTAAAGTTCCTTCACAACCGATACCGACACCCTCATTTTCACAAGGCAGAGAGGATGTTCAACCGGAGCAACAGGGAGACTTGGCTGCTGACCAGGAGCTGTCTGAGCAATTGAGTGGTTTACAAGTAAATAAAAAACAAAGGAGAGTTCATCGGGCGACCACAACCCAACAAGCACAGGCCAATGAAAATTCAGAACATTCATTGGGGCAACATACATTACCGGGAGGAAGCAATAGCCACTTGCTGTTGGGGGAGCAGCCGACGCATGTAGACACTCGCAGTCAGGTTAAAGACCAGATTCCTGGTGGAGTAAACAGCTCAGAGATGATTGATGCTATACGCAATTTGAGCGCTGCTATTGAGGAGCAGGATATGTCCATGGACTCTGTGGATATGACGATCCTTGGCAAGCGAACAGCTGATCAAAAAGATGAAGTTGACCCGCCTGATAATAGGATGGCGCTAGTGATCCACGCAGAAACTGACACTAGAAGAGTCTCGAAAAAAGGCAGAACTCGAACACATCTGATGCCGGGCTCAACGACAAGGGGAAGAGGGTGGAACACGGAAGCAACCAGCTCTGGGGCTGCTGGTCACCTGGCGGGGACGCGTGAGGCGCCCCACCAGAAGAAATGAATTGCTTAAGCTGGAACTGTCGGGGGATTGGGAACTCCCGAACAGTTCGAGAGCTGGTGGCCCTTTCTCAAGCCAATCATCCCAAAATTATCTTCTTATGTGA
Source organism: Stipa capillata (assembly GCA_019208055.1). NCBI lineage: Eukaryota > Viridiplantae > Streptophyta > Magnoliopsida > Poales > Poaceae > Stipa > Stipa capillata. Next base: position 377,212 of record JAGXJF010003318.1, read on the forward strand.
GACTAGACAAAAAAAGGAAATGTTCGTCGTCTTAGGAGTAGGTTAGGTCTTCGAGGCTTTGCTGGTGTGAGTAGTGATGGTCTTAGTGGTGGGCTGGCTTTGTTTTGGCATGAACATCTTCAAGTGGAAATAAGTCATTATCTGAACGCTATATTGATGCGTATGTGCGTGTGTCCTGTGATGACCCTTTGTGGAGGATGACTTGTGTGTATGGTGAACCACGGGTGGAGAATCGTCCACGTATGTGGGCGCTTCTCGCTTCACTAAAAGCGGAATCAGACTTACCGTGGATGGTGATGGGAGATTTTAATGAGGTTTTGTGGCAAGAAGAACACCTTTCTATTCATCCTCAACCCCCTCGGCAAATGCATGCATTCCGGGAGGCTTTGGCAGTCTGTGCTTTGACGGATATTGCTTTTGTGGGGGTTCCTTTCACCTATGATAATAAGCAGCATGGTAACCGTAATGTTAAAGTCCGTTTAGACATGGTGGTTGTGGATAATAACTGGCGTGATATTTTTTCGGAAGCTTCAGTTGTGCATCTTGTCTCTCCATGTTCTGACCACTCTCCAATTTCTCTTAAGTTGTTACAGGAGCAATAGTCTCAGCAAAAAGTGCGACATCGGCAATATGAAATCCTCTGGGAACGGGCGAGTGAACTGCCGGAGATTATTGCTTCAGCTTGGCTGGATTCAGGGGAGAAATCTAATCTATACTCAATTAATACTTGTCTTAGCCGTGTAATGCAGGCACTGCAGATTGGAGTAAGCGTAATTCGGCAACGTTGTTCGGGAATTGGAAAAGAACCGAATCAAGCTGGAGGAGCTAACAAGTGCTAATGCACCACAACATGAGATACGATTTGTTACTGATCATATGCAGGAATTGCTATACAGAGAGGAGGTGCTATGGATGCAGCGCTCGCGGATTAATTGGCTTCACGAAGGAGATCGTAACACAAATTTTTTTCATAGCAGGGTTGTCTAGAGAGCAAGAAAAAATAAGATAAGAAGCTCAAGGATTCGTCAGGTATGTGGGTAACAGATTCGTCGGTTTATGGAACATATGGCCACATCTTTTTCAAAGATTTATTCACTAAGGACCCATCCTTGTATCCAGATGATGTGGTTAATCTTTTTGAGGTACAGGTTACAGATGATATGAATGGTCAGCTATGCAGGGAGTTCTCTGACGAGGAAATTGCTGATGCGCTCTTCCAAATAGGTCCGTTAAAAGCTCCAGGAACCGATGGTTTTCTGGCTCGTTTTTATCAGTGGAACTGGGATATGCTCAAACTGGAGGTAACCGCTGCGGTAAAGCTATTTTTCTCCTCTGGAATTATGCCGGAGGGGGTCAACGATACACTCTATTGCTCCTTCCTAAAGTTGATCATCCTGCTGAACTCAAGGAATTTCGACCCATCAGCTATGTACAGTCCTGTACAAAATAGTGGCCAAATGTCTGGTTAATCGTCTTCGGCCAATACTTGATGCTCTTATCTCTCGGAATCAAAGTGCCTTTGTTCCTAGTAGAATTATTACAGATAACGCGTTGGTGGCTTTTGAGTGTTTCCACTTCATTGAACAAAATGCACACGGCAACAACAATTTTTGTGCTTATAAACTGGACCTCTCGAAAGGTTATGATCGGGTGGATTGGGGGTTTCTACAGAGTGCGATGCATAGGATGGGCTTTGCTTGCCGATGGGTCGACTGGATAATGTCATGTGTGACCACGATGAGATATTCTGTTAAATTCAATGGAGTTCTCCTGGATCCGTTCACTCCATCCTGTGGTTTATGACAATGTGATCTGTTGTCCCCTTTTCTATTCTTATTTGTTGCTGACGGTCTCTCGGCTCTTTTGCAAAGGGAAGTACAAGAACGATGAATTGTGCCCCTTCGGGTATGCCGTTGTGCGCCGGGAATCTCTCACTTGTTGTTTGCAGATGATAGTCTACTCTTCTTCAAAGCCGAGCCAGCCCAAGCGGAAAGGATAAAGTTTGTTCTCCAGCACCTATGCGACCAGTACAGGACAATTGATTAACCTTTGAAATGTTCTATTATGTTTAGTAAAGCATGTGATCTGGTGACTCAAGGAGCAATTAAAGATGTTTTGCAGGTGGTCCACTCCTCTTTTGAATCCAAATATTTGGGCTTGCCAACGCCGGAAGGACGTTTGAACAAAGGAAAATTCCAAATCTTACAAGCTAAGCTATGCAAACGATTAATACAATGGGGCGAGAATCAGCTCTCCCAGGGGGGTAAGGAAGTTCTTATCAAAGCGGTTCGCTCAAGCAATTCCGACATATGTGATGGGTGTTTTCAAGCTTCTAGTCGGGTTATGTGATGATCTCACCCGGCTGATTCGAAATTTCTGGTGGGGGACGACAAATGATAAACGTCGTACACATTGGATAGCTTGGGATAGTATGATTCGCCCTAAAAGTCAAGGGGGTATAGGCTTTCGTGATATGCGCCTCTTCAATCAAGCTCTTTTGGCACGTCAAGCATGGCGTCTCATCCAATTTCCAGATAGTTTATGTGCCCAGGTACTTAAAGCTAAATACTACCCTAAGGGTGCTTTAACAGATACAGTCTTTTCAGGGCATGGCTCTTCAACATGGCAGGCTATTGAGCATGGTCTGGAACTGCTTAAAAAGGGTATTATCTGGCGTATTGGGACTGGTACTGATGTTCGGATATGGCGGGATCCATGGATACCACGGGATATGTTTTTCCAATCGATCACACCACGCCGTCGGTGTCGCCTCAAATGGGTGGCTGATCTGCTTACGCCTGAAGGGGCCTGGAATCATTACCTGTTACAGCAACATTTTCTTCCCATGGATGTGGAGCATATAGAAAAGATCATCCCTTCTAGCCATTATGACAAAGATTTCCTTGCTTGGCATCCTGACAAACGGGATATATTTTCCGTCCGAAGTGCATATAAGTTGGCTCTGCACGATTACCTTAGGGGGACAAAATATCAGTGCTTCTAGTATCCAGCCGGATGGCTCGCGACCTGGATGGAACCTTATTTGGCATTGTAACATTCCACAGATAGTACGCATCTTTGTTTGAAAATTAGCTCGTGATGCTCTTGCCACGCAGGTAAATAAACAACGCCATCGCCTGCCATTCCTGGGGACATGTGTGGTATGTGGCCAAGAAGATGAAGATGCCTACCATGCTTTGATTCGCTGCCCTCACGCCAGGGCATTATGGCAGGCCATGAGGATCGACTGGGCGCTGCCTGATGACAGCATGCTCCAGATCCAAGGAGCCGGAATGGATCCTACTACTTCTGGCTAAGATTAATGAAGTGCAGCGTACAATGGTAACCATGCTGCTATGGCGCATTTGGCATGTTCGCAATGAAATTACTCATGATAAGCTTGCATCTCCTATCGAAGGTTCCAGGCGTTTTTTGTGCAGCTATGTGGACTCTCTCCTGTCAATTAACCGGTTTCCGTTAGCTAATCCTACTAAAGGCAAGCAAGCTATTCACTATACTCCTATGCTGAAAAATTCTCGGTGTGCGTGCAGGATTTTCACATGTGGAGCGATTAAGCTGGATTCCACCTCCGGAAGGATGGGCCAAGCTCAATGTGGATGGTTCCTACGTTGAGGCAAGCGGCGAGGCCGGTGCGGGTATGGTCCTCCGTGATCATCATGGTACAATTCTCTTTGCGGCTTGTCGTCACCTACGTCTATGCACTAGTGCACTTGATGTGGAGCTGGCGGCCTGCCGGGAAGGACTACTACTGGCGCATCAATGGACGAATATGCCAATTTTAATGGAATCAGACTGTGCTGAAGCGGGTGACCATGATAGCACCTACACATTAGGACCGGTCTATTTTTGTGCATCGCGTGCAGGAAATTAAAGACCTCATGTATGGTGGAAGAGATGTAAAGTTCCACAAAATATCTCAAGATCAAAATAAGGTTAGTCATGAACTTGCCTCTATGGGACAACTGCATCATAGAACTGCTTGTTGGATAGGCAGCTTTTCAGAGGAACTAAGTCAAGTAATTGACGCAGACTGTAACCATATTATTGATTAGTAATATCTCTTTCCTCACCCAAAAAAAAACAAGTTGAACTGAGTGCTACTGTTTGACACATACGTGTTAATTTTGCCATAGTTTTCCCTGCGGCGGCGGGGTCGCCAGGCTACCACCAGGCCACCGCGCACGCGCGCCTTCGTCGTCGCTGGCAACTGCAACTTTTCTGAGCCGTCTACTTTGTTTACCTCGTTAGTTTTGCTCCCTTTTATTTAATCCATCGTTTGACGTCGTTTTGATCGAGGAAAAGACGCTCGCTCGTTCTGACCAGTTGAAGTTTAATCGAAGACTGAACTGGGCCGGCTCCGACGCCGACGTGCGTGCTGATGTATGTAGTCCGGTAGTATATTCCTTTCCATGTGCTACCAACCGGGTTGATTCTCCACTATTACATAATACTTTATTTAAGATAGTTCAAAAACTGTATTATAGACAGGTTTTCTGAACTATCTGCCGTTAAAAGTTTACTATGACTATTTTTTTTATCATAGACAGTCATTTCAGACTCATTTGTGATGTAATTTTTGCAATTGCAAAAAAAAACCCTTCCGCTGCCTTTGCCCTAGTGAACGTCACCATCAACGGGTCCACTAGCCAACGAGCCGCTCTTGCCGTCCCACATGAACAGGAGGCCTTAGTATTGTCCTTGTGGTGGTGGCTAGAGAGCTCTGAGTGAGGCGAGGTCAAAGACGGTGGATCTGGCGAGACGAGGTCGGAGGCGGTGGGATCTGGGCGACACGAGGTCAATGATGACTGCATCCGGGCGAGGCGAGGTTACTGCCGACCAAATCCATGCGAGGCTCCAGCCGCGATGATAGCAAACCCTAGGGAGCTGGATCTAGGCTACAAAAGATAGAAGGAGGTAGAGGGAGACGTGAGAGGGGGGTCAGTGGGGAAGATATGAGGAGATGATGAAGAAAAAGTGAGAGACAGATACAATGCGTGCCGAGAGAGTCAGGTGAAAGGGCCGATTAGGTTTTACGATAGATATATACGTGAGAAAGTAGGTCTGCATTAAGCCTCAATTGTCACGTACAATTAGAAAATAATCTATCTATGATAACATACAATTTTATAAAAAGTTATTATATACCTGATCGATACTGTTAGGAGTAGATTGTGTGATAAATCCATTGACGTGGCAAATAAACATAGTTAAGTCATTCAAAATACACATGACATATTGCTGGCTTGATATTGCTTCAAGAAAACATTGATTCCTTGACCGCAACCAGCAAGGGCGCACGTGTTACCATGAGAGTATATACTATATCGAGGAACACGAGATTGGCATTGATCACAAATTGCTGGTGCCCGTATACATAAACAATCGAAAACTATAATTTCGATATCCCAGCCGATAGAATCATGCGATCGATCTCATTACCGTTCTACTTCCCCAACCATGACGCGCGAGAACACGTGTAGATTCCGGCCTCGTTCTGTGCCTTTCCCGGTCGGACGCTCTGAGCGCGTGGAACTTGTGCTTCTCATGGATTGCTGTGCGCGCGTATTGCGGAGCTTTTTACGCACATGCTAGTGCTAGCGCGTACAAGCTTATCAAGTTTTTGATACTTTCTACTGCCCGCATTTTTTAAGGCGAAAAAGGCCCTTAGGTTCTAGAAACTTGATTGCATTAAATTAATTTGGTACACCATATTTTTATAAAGAAGTCTAAAAAATATGATAATTACATATGTACTTTCGTTATATTACGCAAAAGACCTTAAAAACAAAAGACAAATTACAACTTTATCTTTGTGTAGTCGACATTGCCGAGATGCAACCAATGGTGGCTCCTGGGGAGCTCCCGCCTTCAAGTTCAGGACATACATGCGGTTCCCCTTGATAGATGGCCACCATGGAAAACAAGGAGCAGAATGCCTTCATTTGGGAGGTAGAAGAAGGTGGTGATAGGGATCAGCTTTGGGCAATAGGAACCACCGGTGATCAACCCAAAATCGCCACTCAAGTGGCCAGGGACATGAGACACAGAGGCCTTCAACCTTGGCAACCTCCCAGGGTCGACATGGCTGGTGCATGCTTTGGATTGGATCTAGTTCGGAGGGAAGGATGATCATGATGTCCCAAAGGAAGAGGAGAGGAAGGAAGTAGCGCGACTGGGCTAGATCTAGCCAGGAAGAGGAAAACCGAGGGGAAGGGGGGCTTGCCGAACACCACGACCGAGAAGATTGAAACGTCGCCGCTAGAGGCGACAGTATCTCGACAAGAGGGGAACCAGAGAAGCACCAACTGAAATATGGGAAGGTGGAGCCCCTAGGCCGACGAAGGAACCGCAGACACTAGAGCAGCAGCGGAGATTTGGAGCGCCAACGAATGTGGACGTGGAGGTATGGAGGGAGGTGACCACCGGGAGAAGAATATACACTAGATTTAGATCTAAAACTAGACTAAAAAGCTAGAAAGTTTGTATAAGGGGTGGGGTCCTCACTCAACTCGTTGCCAACGGTAGCCAGAAAGGAGAAGGGAAGGGGATGACAAGGCCCTAGAGAAGGAAGTCAAAGGAGAAGAAGACAGGTGGAGCTCACAAGAGAGAGGTGTAGTCTCTTTCAGCTGAGTTAACGATGTCGCCTGCTTATGATCCATACATCGTACTACTACCATTGAAACCGGGGAATGGAAGAGGATTGTGGCAAATGGGAATGGCAGAACTTTTCTTGCAAAAAAGAAAAAGGCAAAGTTTGCCTGATTCAGAAGCTGACCTGTTGTTGGTCACCGTTGGAGCAGGTTGCTTTCAATGGCCATGAGCCCATAATGCATTCCAGGTCTTCAATATTTCCTCATCTATTGGTGCATGCGCATCTTGGCAAATGTTTCACTAAAATTCTCGAGAAAATTTTAAAAAATGATTTTTGTCTTCTTCTACGAGATTCATTGTGAGCCCAGGTGGACTGGTACCGGAGGACGGGTCGACGAGGAGGAAGGTAGTGGCAACGACGTTGGAGATGATAGCGACCATGACTGGTTAGGTAGTGGCGGTAGGTGGAGCTAGGTGGATCTGGCGGCGACAATGGTGGTATGGTGGCAATGCCAGTGGTTTTGTGTGGCGGCGGGAGGTGGAGCGGATCCGGCGGCAGTAGCTAGCCGTCGGCGAAGACATGGAGGAGGGTAGGACGGCTCATCAGAGCCAAAGAAGAAGATAGTGGTGGGTTAGGAACTAGTGGCGGCGTGGCCTTGTTAGGTTTTGAAGGAGGGAGGAAAGGTGAGAGAATTTATATTGAAGAGAAGTGACCAGGTTCTCTCGATACAGATCCAATGACTCAGAAGTAACTAAAATATAACATTTTTTTCAGGTAACTATGCTCTAGTCTATCATTTGCCAGATTTGTTCAATCTAAAGACTTAGGGTCTTTTCTAACACAATAAAATCTCAGAAAGTTTCAGACGAGAAGAACCATTAGACATGGGGTAAATGAGAATCGACTAATGTTTCTCAGAGACTAGAACCAAGGAAATTAGTTAAGAGCATTTAAGCTTTCCCGGACCATTTGACGTTAGCACCTTGCCTGGACGGTTGACAAAACATCGTTTGGACTTTCCAGGGCTGACTTTCTTACGTCCATACATTTGCAAGGTTAACACCGGGTCAATTTCAACGGTATCCACTACGTACGTGCTTCTCCTGTCCCTTGAGAGCTAAGTATACTAGTATTACTAACCTCTTCTAACTTGCACAGGTCAACGCCAGCCACTCGCATGGAAACCTTTGAAGGGTTGGCAACATGCATGCATGCATGCAGGTCACCAACGACCAAACATCCGATCCAAGCATGCGTGACACATTTCAATTTCTCACGTCAAAGTCAACCACCGGCCGTCCGGCCGGTTCCGATGCATTGTTGTTAATTTCTTGCCGTGCAGGTCAAATCGAGCACGTACCGGCTCTGATCGGTTGAAAAGAATGGTTTAGGTTCTGAAGCTTAATTTGGTCGTTCAACGCAACCTCTGCCACCCACATCCCTTTCTTCTTCGTAGGGACCCGGAGATTAATTGGGAACGTATTCTCCAGGTTGAAAATGGAAATTGTTGTCGATGCATGTTTATCTGGGCCTATGTATCCATGTTGTTTTTTAATACCACATTTGCTATCACCCAGTCGATTATTTTCTCTTTTCGTCGTAGTTGATATCACCTTCTTCAACCTTGTAAGCTCGTGGGATTGGTTAGGGTCACGAGACGGAGTCGTCGGCAAGGCAGGAGCAGTGATGGTGGCGGAGCCAAAAGAGGAGACCTCGCCAGAACGGTTAGGCTTAGGGTTAGGGTCGTAGAGTGGGAAAGGGCTAGGGTTCACCAGAACCGGGGGGTTTAGAGAGAAGGTTTGATCCAGCAGCGGTGACAACCGGACATGATGAGTCAAAATCAATGGCGTCGACGTTGGATTGGAGAGGCAGTGGTGGTAACAGAAGGAAGAAGACTGGTGGTAGCAGAAGGAAGAAGACGACCAAGAAAGAAGAAAGGGAATGAAACATTGGATCTAAATCTAACGGTTATAAAATTTGACCGTGGCTAGGAGAAAAAATAGTTGCCTGCTGTGGAGACGAATCCTTTAAATAATCATATACTGTCAATTCGACCATGTGTGATCCTTTTCTAAAAACAGATAGCACTATCCGTAAAATATGTGCACATGCTCACTAAGTGCCTAATAAAGACTTGATTCATGATCTCATCAGTGACATGTCCATCGTTTATTACTGAAAGAAAATTCTACTTTTACGAGACATATGGAGAGCTAAAGCATATAATTTGATCACTTCGGACCGGGGTACAACGATCCCATTACTCACCGGAGCAAGGGCTTGCTGTACATATAATCTAAAATGCGCTCTGTAGCGCTAGTGCATCAGGCTTTCTCAAGAGAAGTTGAGATGATGGCCAAATACTAGATCAAAGGTCTTGTTCGATGGAGCCCGCGGGGGTTGACTTTTGGAAAAGAAAAACATGTAGTTAGTGTGGATTGCTGCATGCGGAGTGGGCGACGGGCGAACGTACATGGGGTTGGTGGAGCACGCATACGCCTGCATGCATGCGCTGGAGACGGGACGCCACTAGCCGTAGGGTTAGGTCCGAGCGCGATCGAGCGCCGTCGGCCGCTGTTGCAGGTCAGAGCGGAAGAGCTAGCCGCCATTCCACGTTCGCCCGCACCGAGGCATATGTGATCACAGGCTAGCGTACTTCATGTGTTTGGCGGAGCCCACCCCACCCGACGCATGCCCGTGCACGGTGGAGCGGCGCGGCGGCCGCCGGTGGAGGAGCTTCACGTCGACCGTGACGTGCACGTATTGCACCCGGCCGCCCGCACTACTACAATAATGTCTATCCCAGATCTATATCCTAGACGGTTTAAAAGAAACCGTTTAAGATTACGCTTATCTGAGATGGTTATTTTTGAAATTTACATTCTAGACGGTTATTTTTAGAAAACCGTCTGGGATTACTAGCTCATCCCAGACGGTTCAGATTAAAAAATGGTCTAGAATAGCAACCCAGACGGTTTTTTATTCTGAACATCTAGGATAAATCGGATAAAATAGACGGTTTTTGAAGCGAATCGTCTACAAAGCCCACCCAGCGGCCCTCATAAGTCCTAGCCCGCTCGAGCCCATGCACAGCGCCGCACCATTTCTAAACCTAGTGCTTAGTCGCCGTTGCCCCCAACCACCACTCCTCATCCATCGCCTCTCCTTCCTCCCTCCCCTCCTCGTTCCCATCACCGTCGAGCTCTCTCCAACCCCATCCGCCGCCACTCCAACCCCACCCGCACGCCTTTCCCGCCACCCTCTCCACCCCGTGGCTCTGCCTCTCTCCCCCTCTCCTCTCCCACCCCCTGGTTTGGAGATGGCGTGTACGCTGATGCCGACGCCGGAGATGGCATCAAGGTGGTCGTCCGACCGCCTCCGCATCCCTCGCCGTCGTGCTGCGTCTGCTGATGCCGTCGACTCGGTCGCAAGCGAGGACGAGGACCAGATCTGGGAGCGCTCGGCTTTGGAGCACCCAGATCCAGCGATTGGGAGACATATCTGGCCCAATTGACGCATCTGCCGCTCCCATCTTCCCCAATCTCACCTCTACTTCCTGTTGCACCACAACGTCGCCGAGCCAGGTCGCCACTGGAGGGCCACGCTCCCACCGAGCTCCACTCCTCTTCAGCGGGCAGCGGTGCCATCGATTTCCTCCTCCATCTCCCCTCTTCCCCCAGCGAGCTCCAATAACAACAAGCTAATATGCCCCTCTGCTTCTCCAATCTGCTTCTCCAGCGGAGCCTCCAACAACAGCCGTGAACATTGGAATGCATCAATCAGTGGTACGGATATAAAAATTATTGTATGGATATTGGTTCTTTGGATATATTAGTGCTTATGGTTTTGTCCATGCAAGTATAAATTCATGCTATTTCTAGTTGCAAAAACTAATATGGTATTATGATTCTTCCCAGGGCACATAGTTGATACTGTCGCATTCAATCCCATGTTTGATCCTTTGCTTCAAGCATCAAGAAATGCCATAAATATTGGAGTCAAGGTAATTTCTACACATTTTATTCACTCTTTAAAGGCTGTGGTATATTTAAGTCAACGGACTCGAATATCCCGAATGAATGCTTCCTGTGTGTCATTTCTAATAGGAGCTATTTGGTGGAAGAACACATTGATATGTCTTTATTGAAACATCTGCTTTTGATTACTGGATTGTAGTGTTATCATGGGTTGTCATTTTTAGGTGTTTATGTATAATTATTTGTTTGGGTATGATTTTAGTTCCGTTTTTCACTTGTTAGAGATATGATGTATGTCTTCTGAAATTATTTCCCCCTAAATCGAATCCATTCTTTGTAAGTTATTAGTGATTTATCCTTCATTTCAGGAAGCTGGAATAGATGCACAACTTTGTGATGTCAGTGCTGCACCCGCCGCCACCGCTCTCTCGTATGCTGGATATTCTAAATGGAGGCAGGGATAATTCTCTTCATGCATGTATGTGTGTGTTAGAGATAAGTTGTGATCAGTATATATGTGTCTGATGATCTTGCATGTGACTTTTGTGTAAGATAAATGCAGTGAACAATGTAATTTTTTTAAAATGCAAAAGCAATCCCAGCTGGTTCAGTTTTAGAACCGGCTGGGAATATCCTTAATCCCAGGCAGTTCTGTTACTACAACTGTCTCAGATGATAGTTAATCCAGACGTCTGGGATATGGGTCACTTATCCGTGACACATGTTTCCAGATAGTTCCCAAAACCGTCTCGGATGACGATTTTGAACCGTCTGGGAGCATTTTTTTGTACTAGTGCCAGCTGGCCCGCATGTGCATGGTAGTAGGTATAGCTGGAGGTAGCTATCTCTTGTTCTCTTGGTTTCTTGGCTCGTCAATTGTATAGGGAGGTGCGATGTTCAGTGCATCTGCAGGGTAATTCTGGACTCGTAGCATTCCAAACCGTAATGCATCTCGAGCTCGCCGTGTCAGTGCCCCGCTTCTAGGTTCATTGGGCCATTATATATGTATATCTAACCACAAAACAATATAGATTTATAGAGGATTTTAACTTTCTTTTCTTAAAAGGCTATTCTGATGGAAGAAGTTACTCTTATACTTTTATGCTCTGTCTCTGTTTATAATCATTGTGGGACTAAATCTAACAAATATCGGTCATACATGGACATGCTTACACCAGCGTTGTAACCCACCAAATTATGACCGGCAACCATGTGGGACTAAATCCAACAAATCTTCCCTCACACATCAGTCATATTTGGGCCCGCTTACATCAGCATTCCAGCCCAACAACCCATGACTGGCAACTGTAAGGTCTCCGAGATCTGTATCCGGATACCTGGGCTCTGATACCACTTGCCGCACAATCCTGAGCCTGCTAAATCAGTGTTTTAGCCTAACAACATCATTACTACTTAAATACATACCACATACTGTTCAAGAATATTATCGTAGATAGTTTTTTAAACTCTCTGTGAGCGAAGGTCCATGATAATATTTACTCGTTATAGACGGTTTAAAGAGAATCACATATGATTCCAATTAATATAAAATTAGAAAAGAATTGCAGCCCCTGCTGCTCGACGGCTCTAGAATCCGATCAGTACACGAATACAAAAGAAAATTTTAGATCAACATCCTTCGAGAATCAACACAAGAGAACAAATTGGAATCAAAGACAGGAATACACAAGAAGCGATTACTCGAGTGATACCAAATTCGCCAATCCAATCAATCCTTACATGAAAAATTGGAGCTCCTAGTTGGATCACAGCCAGTGCCGATCCTCTATCGCGAGCCCAACCCCGGCTTCCTTCGTGATCGACTTGTTCAAACTCGATCTCGCGGTTGCTGCGGGCGTTCATGATGCAGGAGACGGTGATCCATGCTTGGTCCTGGAGCATCCTGGCCTGCCGGTGGAGGAGCTTGACGTCGCCCTTGACGTGCATGTACCGCACCCGGCCGGCCAGCCGGCCTGGCCCGTGCGTGCATGCAGTAGGGATAGCTGGGTGATAGCTCTCTCCTCACTCAGTCTCTGGCTCGTCGATCACTCGATTGTATGGGGAAGTGCGAGGTTCTATGCACGCACGTTGCCGTGAAACATGCTCGAGTATGCACGTGTTCTTTTCTAATCTTGTTCCCTAAGGTGGACTTCTGTCACGATCCCATTTTCCAAACAAAGTATACCCTATTTGTAGAACAGTACCGTGGTATACTCCGCAACTGCCCAGGATTTACAGCTGCGGACAGAAAGAATATCAAACCTGCTTACGAACAACAAGAATAGTTATACAAGTGAAATATGATTTATCGATCGATTTTCAAGAATTTAACGGGTTGCGAAGCCCAAAACATTACCTACAATCAATAGATCCGATGAACCCCACAGGAAAGGCTTGAGTGCGGTCGTAACCCTAACGTGTCAACTGTAGATCTTTGTCTTACTCTTCTTCTAAAAATTGTTGGTGCAGTAATGAGTACATGAAGTACTCAGCAAGCCACATTAGGAAATTACCTACTTAACTACTATGTAGGGATTCTCAATGAAAGAGAATATGGTTTCATATTATTTGGTGGATGCATAATTATAAACTTCCCTTATCAGTAAAACCATATAATTAAAGCACTTGGACTATAAATGTCGATGTTTTGATCTGGCAATAATGAACATGGGACAGCGTACGCGTAGCAGATCTAGATGGGTGCACACGGGACACAGATTTTAGACAGGTTCAGGCCCTTCGGAAGAGGTAATACCCTACGTCCTGTGTTTGTTGGATTATATTGCTCGTATACCGTATGCCGCAAGACCGCGAGAGGAGATCTCTATGTTGCTTGGGTTTGGATGTGTATCGTCTCTATGAAAACCTACCGATCGGGGGATCCTTGCCCTGCCTTATATAGGCGGCCGGGGCAAGATTACACAAATCCGGATCGGTTTACAAGTAGATTTCCTAATCGGTTATAACTAAAACCCGAGATATCGGGTAGGTATATGTTTATGTCTTGTACTCCAAGTCGATGATGAACCCCCGTGTAGAAGTCGGACTCCGAGTAGTCGGCCCGGCCCACCCTATGACCAGAGGGCCGGTTTTGTCCTCCTTGACGATACCCGGGTGCTATGTCATCGTCAATAAAGCAGTTAAATATTAATAACCATGCTGGGTCATTGCCAATTCAATTATCCATTACCAAGTTCTACTTATGCCTTGTAGTAGGAATCACCCTTAAACACAGCTTCATTAACCGGAAGCACAACGTATTTGAATACTATTTGTTATCACTCTGCAAAGTTGCTCAGCTTTACTCACACGATATCTACACCTCTTATTGTCACTCGAGATAAACACATTCCCATCGGTGTGTCGATAAAGGTAAGATAACAAGACGTTTTTATCTACTCTATCCTTTGAAGTTTCCACCCAGGAACACTAGTCACTCGCTCTCCTGGGAGCTGACTGGCTAGTGTCAATTTTGCGATCCAAGATTTGAGTGTATTCCAGTTGTGATTTCCCAATAAATGGCCTATCACCTCTTTTGCTTCTGCGTGCCTTCTCAAGAAGAGGAAGGGCAAGCTATTCTGTAGTTGTTCAATGGGTAGAGCAGATTACTAAGCCAGGTTTGACAAGTCAAATATGTGATTGAGCGGGTTCTGTGTTAATCACTTAGCACAAGGGTTTTTCCCTTATCTGCCCCGAGTAAGGTAACCCAATACATTACCCTTACTCCACGGAAGGGTATGGCTGCACAATCAACATATGAAAGGCCATATCTTCTCTATCTCCAACCGTCGGCAACTTCTTTTAAAACCACATCCTCCAAGTTTTGTTCTAGGGTTATTAATATTTCTTCATATAGTCTAACCTAACCTCTAATGCTGGTGAAGAATATCGATATAATTTATTCTAGGGTTTTAAGGCGAATATGGCCTGCAAAAGTAGCTGGGGATGTGGGGTGGTAGGTGTTAACTATACAATCATGTCATTCAAAAATACAATAGTATTAAATTAACATGCAATAAATAATTAACTAAATTAATAATACAATAAATAGCGGCACGTAGGGTCAACATGAACACAGGAATGTGACTTGCCTACTGCACCAAGATTTGCCAGATCATTGTCTTCTGATAATTCTTCAACTTCCAAATCCTTCCTAAGCGTTGGATCATCACTACCGTGCCCTATTTGCAAAAAGATCCAAATACTCATAAGTCCGGGCTCGACGAATGCGAGTTGGGAGCAAAATGTAAAATAGTTAGAAAATAATACCATAAATAAGAAGGTGGGGGTTTGTGGTGTTTTAGAGTGTTTAGGGATGAGCTTATGTCCAAGTGGTATGGAAGAATAAAATCGAAACGTCGAAATGATTAAGATGGATATATTAAGTGTCCTAGGGTTTTGGACAAATAATACTGACTATGAGTGGAATGAAGGATCTCTTGTGGGCTTCAGGCATTTTGGGATGAGATTTAGGTCAATTGGCATAGACGAGGGGAATCAGAGCATCAAGATGATCAAAACGGATATCTTACATGTTTTTAGGGTTTTGGATGAAGCACTAAGAGTATATGTGGTGTGAGGAGGTTTTTGTGGGCTTTGGACATTAAGAGGTGGGAATTAGGTTCAATGGTATAGAAAAATGAATTCGAGGCATCGAGACGGTCTAAACAGTTAATATATGCATTTTAGGGTTTCGGGGCATGACGTGTCAACTATTATTCACTAACGGGTCGGGCCCGTGAACATACTAGAGATGGGTTTTATTAGGGCTTGGAATGGGTAATGGGTTGGATTGGACATGGGTTCTTGGTTTAATAGAAAAAAAAGAATAAGAATTCCTAAACTAAATGGGTCAGCCCAGGAGGATCTGAGCTAGCACAAGAGGTAATTGAGCCGGCCTGTGGAGGGGAGATGACCGGCTCGGCTCGGATTTGAGCCGCCCGAAGTGGTATGGCTCGGGTCAGAAAGGAGGCGGCTCGGTGGATCAGCGCCGATCTCTGATTTGGAGATTTTTGTGGGAGAGCAGAGGAGGCGTGGCCGGCGGCGAGGGCAAGGATGATTCCGTCGTCGGTGAGGCTCGCTGTCGGTGGCGGTTGGTATGGGGAGACTCTAGAGCACACAAGGGTTCCATTATTGGGAAGAAAGAGGAGCATTGCCGTGGAGGTTGGGCTTGGCAATGGTGTAAAGAGCTTGGGCCCACCTCACCGGAGTTGGAGACGCTGGTGGCGAGGCTACCGTGGCTCAGGAAAAAGGAGAAGAAGGTCGGTGTCGGCGTAGAGACGCCTCTAGCGGTGGTCCGGAGGAACCCCCTTTGGAATTTGGCCCAGGGGAGTAGTGAGTTTCTTACGAGCCTTGGTGTGGATTAGAGTTTAGCGAGTAAACCCGGTGGCTAAGGATGTAATGACGCAAGGATTTACCCAGGTTCAGGCCACCCCGGAAGGCGTAATACCCTACGTCCTGCTTGTTTTTGTATATATGTGCGTATATGGCAAGTATGATGAGTTACAAAGGTGCGCACTGTTCTTCTTCTTGCTCTAGCCCAGCGGAAGAACGGTGCTTCTTCGGTACGGATTTAACCTAAGAAAAATCGAACTAGGAAAGGAGCCCACCCCTTGCATGGACCAGGCTCTCCCCTTATATACTTGGGGGAATACCACATAGGTCGGCAAAGGAAAATGAGCTGGACTGATACTGTGGGCGACGTGGGCGCAACTGGAAGCGCCCACACCTCTATTTAATGCGAACTGCATACTTTCGGCCGGGACGTCGCTTCACCGTATGTTGGAACAGGGGTTCTGACATCTTTACCTTCGGCGGGCCCCGTGGATGAAGACTATTGGCCCCTTCTGACTGGGTCGGTAGAATACCCACTCGCGGGTCCCATGGGTCGGCCTCTCGACCCGCGCAATGAGTTGCGCGGCGGCGTCCCCCATGGGGTAGAAAGGGTGACAGTGACAGGGCGTGCGGGGCGGCGCGCTTGGTTGGTCAAAGAATCTGTCAGCCCGGGCCCACCCTTCAGAGAGAGAGAGGGATAGCTGTCAGAGCTTATCACCTGCACTAGTGGGACCCGGTCTGACCGTCATCATGCCCTCATAGGGCTTGGGGTTCCTCGTTGAAATGACAGGCATTAAATGCCTCCGCCAGAGCGGAAGTTTACTGGAGAAGCTGGGCGCTGGCCGACGTAAATGGGCGAGGGTCCCACCAGAGGACACGTCGTCCCCCGAGCACTCGGTCCCGAGCATCTTCCTTCGCTAGGAGAGGGCGCCAGCTGTCTTCCGGATGCCCCCGAGCAATCCCGAGCGCTCGGGGAGCACTCGCAGGGGGGCCGCTCGGGGCACCTTGAAGGGGGAGCCCGAGGGAGAGCGCTCGAGGGCGGACCCCGAGCGCTCCCCTGGGCCCCACATCTGCCAAGATGCCGAGCGCTCGGGAAGGGACCCCGAGCGCGCCCTTCGCCCTCTGGGACGCCAAGCGCTCGGGGACGGACCCCGAGTGCTCGCTCAGCGCATGGGCCGTGGACTCCCGGAGGCCTAAGATCCCTTCTGGTTTGCGGACGCGGCCTCTGGAGGAGACCCCTTATTCCTTAGGAATGGCCACGGGTTCCGCACGGCGATCCGGGTGGGACCCAAGGCCCCAGCGACCGGAGCGCCACGTGTCACCATCTGCGGCATTTGGTTGGCCTCCGCCGGCGGTTAGGGGTACCCTGGGCCCCATTCCGCCGACAGTAGCCCCCGGCCTTATCTCCCAGCGACGGCCCGAAGGGCTACGACTGGGGATAAGGCCTTTCTTCTTGGGCCAAGCAAAAGATGCCGGCCCATTCTGATGCGCCTTGCGGAGGGGTGCTTTTAACGCGGCGCGCGCGGAACGGGAGCGACGCCCAATCCGCACGCGCCACCTGGCCGCGGCGCTTCGTGTTGCGCCCGTGCGGGAAAAGCGCGCCGTTCCGGGCGGTTGCGTGCTCCGGATTTCGCGCGACTGCGCGAAATTACTGCCAACGGCAGTAAACTGACAGCCCAGGATTGTTTTTTGGAAACCGCCGGACGGTTGAACTTCTGCGGTTTTTTCCCTTTTGAAAAGAAAACCACTTGTCACTTTTGAACTTTTCACCTCCTTGCGCAAACGCTCTGTCTCCCAAAGTATTTGCGCTTTCTTCGTCTTCTTTCTCCCGCCGCCGCCATTTTTGCCTCCCGAAAGCTTTCTCCGCCACCAATTCGCCACCATAATGACTCGCCGCAAGACCCGGCAGAGCAGCTCCCCGACCCCGAGCTCGCCTAGCGTGCTCCAGAAGTCCCGCCTCCTCAATGAGGAGGCGATGGACAAGGTCCGGGGCATCGTGGTGCCGGAGGGCCGTCCGAACCCGACGGTGGTGCGGCCGGCGACGTACCCGCCGAACCCGCGGGCGAACGAAGCGGTGATCTTCACGAGCTTCCTGGGGGCGAGACTCCTGCCGCCATTCTCGGCGTTCTTCATGGAGGTCCTCAAGGATTATGGGGTCCACCTTCTCCATCTCACCCCCAACTCCGTGGTGGTGCTGGCGATCTTCGCCCACCTCTGCGAGATGTTCGTCGGGGTGATGCCGTCGGTGGCGCTCCTTCGGCATTACTTCGTCCTTCGATCGGTCGGGAGGACGCGGGGCTCCGGCCGAGCGGAGGTCACTGGCAGCGCCAACTTCCAGCTCCGGGGAGGGAAGGAGGCCGATCTTTACATTCCGCAGATGTTGCGGAACAAATGGGACGATTGGCGCCCGCAGTGGTGCTATGTCAACACCGACCCGGCGACGGAGCTGCTGATCCCGGAGGCGCCGACGGAGCACAAGAAGACATGGGAGTACATGGACCCGAGCGACAAGGAGCTGTTTTTGGCGGTGGCGCGCGTCACCCAACTTCGGGAGTTGGGGCTGACGGCCACCATGGTCGTCGGCGATTTCCTCCGACGCCGGCTGGCGCCGCTACGGGAGCGTGCGCGACCGGCGTGGACGTACACCGGCGATGATGACTTCTGCCGGACGGAGGTCGGCGCTGGCAAGAATCTGACCTCTGCCGCGGTGGCGATGTTTCTGAAGGCGCTGCTCGGGGTTCAAGACCCTTCGCAGGCCGAGCTCGCCCGGCCGGACCTGCCACTCTGCGTGTATGCGGACCGGCAGAGTATCCTGGACATGATGCCGGTGTGCGACGCGCATGGCTTCGTGTCTGCGCCGAGAGCTGGCCCGCGCGCGCCGGCTGGGGGCATTCGGATCTTCTCAGATGAAGACGAGGTGCAGGCGCAGGCGGCCAGAGCCGCGAGCGCCCCGGCGGCAGATGTTGCTGCCGACCCCGCCGACCCGAAGGGCAAGGGGCTAGCCCCGCCACCTCCGTCTCCACCACCGCAGGCGCCGGCGGCGAAGAAGAAAACGACGCCGAAGCCGACCGTGGCGGGAGATGTCGGGCAGGGAAGCTCTGCCCATGCCGGCCTCAAGTTCGGGCGGTGGCCTTCTGCGCCGCCTCCGCCGCCCCCTCCACCCGCGGGCCCTTAGGCGCCGGGGAATGGAGGCGGCGGCTCGGGGCGAGGAGCCACTGGGACCGTGCTGACTGGAAGCTCGCCGGCGACCGGCGCGGACGCCGTCACCGGACAGAAGAGGAAAGACCCGCCGGGGTCCTCCGACCCGGACTCGGTCATCCCGAAGGGCAAGTGGCGGTAAGAATAATCCTCACCTTTGCCTTATTTTGTCTATGTATCGTGTTCGGGTGCTGACCCCGAGCTTGGCTCTGTTGGTTTTTTTAGGGCGAAGAAGTCTAAGCTGTCCCCGAGCCCGCCGGTGGCCCCGAGCGCTCCGGTTGCCCCGAGCGCGGGCGGGGACGCGAGCGCGGGCGCTGCCCCGAGCGGCACCCCTGCCCCGAGCGGTCCTGCGGCGCCGGCCCCGAGTGCGCCGCTTGCCCCGAGCGCAGTTCCGTCCCCGAGCGCCGAAGCGGCCTCGCGGGAAGGAACTGTTCCGAGCGCGGGAGCAGCCGCACCTGAAGCGGAGGAGGCGCCGCTAGAGGCTCCGAGCGCCGACCCAGAGGAGCTGGGCGCTGGCCCGGAGGAGGAGCGGGAGCCAAGTGTCGCCGCGGCTGAGGAGCAGGCGGCGTCACTTGAGCAGGAGCCACGCACCGCCGCGCCTGAGGAACAGGCGGCGGGGCGTCAGCAGGAGCCGAGCGCCGCCGATCCTGAGGAGCAGGCGCCGGGGCCCGAGCAGGAGGCGGTCCCCACGGAGGAGACCGAGAGCGTTCGGCCTGAGGAAGGGGCCGGCGGCTCTAACGCTGCGGAGTGCCCCGAGCCTCAGGAGGAGGAGCTCGGGGGCTCTGCTATCATTGTGCTACCGAGGGGGCAGCGCGCCACGCGCCGCGACGAGGCACCCCGGGTGATCCCCCCCGGAGTGTTCGACGCCGCGCGCGCGCGGCCCTTGACAAGGTCCAGGAGGATTTCACTGCCAAGGAGAAGACTTTGGCGCAGAAGGAGGCCTCACTGGAGGATCAGGACGCTTTGCTTGCAGAGGCGGCGGAGACCCTTTCGAGCCGCATTCGTATTGCCAAGCGGAAATACGAGCGGGACATGGACAAGGTCGCTCGCCAGCAGGAAGCCTTGAATGCTCTGAAGAGGGAGCTCGTCAAGAAGGAGAACCTCCTTAATGAGCGAACCTCCCGCCTCATCAACATCGAGGCCCGGGTGACCGCGCGGGAGCAAGGTTTGAAGCAGTGGGAGAAGGATGTTGCTGACGCGGAGGCGCGGCTGGAGAAGCGCGCTGCCGAGGCCGACCGACGCGACGAACAACTCACCCTTCGCGAAGGTAACATCGAAGACCGGATGACCTCGCGCGAGGAAAGTTTGAAGGCGCGGGCCGCCGAGGTTAAGCGACACGAAGAGCAGCTTTCCCTTCGCGAAAGGGAAGTCGAAACGAAGGAGGTCGCGCTCACGAAGCGCGAAGGGGACCTGGAGAAGGCGACCAAGAAGCTGGATGCCGAAGTCCAGGGCCGCGTCGATGCTGCCCGTGAAGAGCTTGCCAAGCAGATGGCAGATCTCCGCTCCCAAGTCCAGAACCTCGAGGGGCGGCTCGAGGACTCGCGCGTTTCCAAGCGCAGCCTCCAAACCAAGCTCCAAGAGGTGGAGGAGGCAAGGAAACGTGAGCGCTCGGAGGCCACCGCTGCATGGGAAAAGGTGGAGGAGGCCCGCCTCGGGCTGCTTGGCGAACGCACGGAGCATACGCGCCTGATGAGGGACATCTTCTCGCAGGCTCGGAGGGCCATTCGGGCCGCCGGGCTCGGGGACGTCGCCCTGCCGGAGGGGCTCAAGGCCGATACCCCCGGGAGCGTTGCGCTGGGATTCCAACAAGTCGCGGAGCGCCTCGTCGGACTCGGGGATGCCATGACCCGGCGGCTTGAAGAAGAAGGCCGAGAACTGGCGTTCGCGGTGGCGGAGCACACCTTAGCTTGCTACCGCAGCCGCAACCCGAGCTTCTCGTTGGAGCCCGCCGCGCAAGGGGACGACGAGGTCGCCGGAGACGAAGCTCAGAGGGAGATTCGAACGGTGGCCGACCAGATCGCCCAGCGCTTCAACCGCGAGGTGGATGCCGGCAACGACGACGACGACCGCTCGGAGTAGCCTCTTCTTTGTTTTTCTTTTTCTGTTCTTAGTCCAGGGGATCGAAACCCCCTTTGTAAGAACTTGTGCCTGATTGGCAACTTTTTGTAGCGCAAAGAACTCCTGGCCGGAAGGCCTTTTGCTCCTTGCCTTCCTTTTATTGCATGTGTACTGGACTTGGCTCCAGCAGCGTTTTTGCTTTTGTGTTTGCAGGTTCTTCGCCCGGACTTGGCTCCGGGAAAGATTCTTTGTAATTTCAGACGCGGACTTGGCTGCGAACATCTTACTTTTGCAAAGTTATGCTCAGACTTGGCTCTGAACACTTCGCTTAGTTGCGATTTCAAGCGTGGACTTGGCTCCCGACGCTTTACTTTCGCAACTTTTTCCGTTCGAACTTAGCTCCGAACGCTTGTCATCTTCTTCACCTTCAGTGGCGCGTCTGGCTCTTGCTCGCGGACAGCCGAGGACGGCGCTCGGGACGGACCCGAGGCCTCCAGCCCCCGAGAGCTAGACGTGCCGCGTCTTGGACTTGTGTCGCGTGTCTGGCTCACGCTTGCGGAAAATCGAGGACGGCGCTCGGGGCGACCCCGAGGCCCCCAGCCCCCGAGAGCTAGACGCGCCGTCACTTGAAAGGACTCCTGCTCGAGCTTGGGATCAGCCCCCGAGCGCTCCTCTTCGGCGTGAGGCCCCCAGCCCCTGAGCGCTTGGAGGGCTGAGACTAAGGCTCGGGAGGTCAGGCCCTCGGGACCCCGGGGGTCCAGAGGACGAGCTCCGGACTTCGGATTTTTCCTGCAAACTCGTCCAAGACTTTGTACAAAGACGATTATTGTAACAGTTAATTGTTAGCAAACGCTCTACCGACGACTGATAGAGTTGCATAACTTTGTTTCTTTTGATGGCTTTCATTTGTACGCGGCAATATTTCCTCATATCTCCCAAGCATCTCAAGGGGAACCACCGGGCGCGTGCGCAAGCGTGTACGGTACTTGGGCGGCTCTTTTGCCAGGCTGGCGCCCAGGGTTAAGGAACCAGGCAGGGTACCAGGGCTTTGAGCGGACAACCCGAAGTACTTTCCGCGACTTACGCCGATACCTTCAGGTAAACCCATTGTGACCTCAGAAATACTTGAAAATATTGTCGAGTAAGAATTATTTACGAATATAGTGCTCGGAAGCTTTTTTTAAAAATGGGGATAAGTGATCGGAAGCTTAGCTTAAGGATTAAGCTCCATGATTTATTGGAATCTTGGCACTCGGCCTCGATGATGTGGGCAGTACCCGGAGGTTTCGCCTTTATGAACCTGTTCACTTCATGAGCGATTATATAGCTTGACTAGCAAAAGAGGTGTTTTTCCACAGGCTCTTTCAAGACTTGCCCGTTTGTGGACCCCACAAGCTTTCGAGTTTACCTACTGGTCTCGAGCACGAGGAGTGATGCTAGCTGAGTGACCCGACGTTGGGTAGCGCTCGGGGGTTGCTGACCGGCAGAGCGCGAATGGTCAGGGGCTTATTGGCCCTGACTCAGATGTGCTCGGGGTACAGCTAACTGCCCAAACGTCTTACAACCCGCGGACGGTCATTGGGCTAGCTCAACCGCTCGTACTAGGATCGGTGGGATCTACTTGCCGATTGGGGGTTCGGGAGCTTGATACCCGCCGGAAAAAGAACTCTTTTGAGAGCTAGCAACGGAATATTGATGTTGAAACGAGAATTCAATACTGCACAGGGGATTCTTATAAAGGGAATTCATCTTTATATTGATCATACTGCTATTCACATAGCTTGGGATACAAGGGAGCCCCCGAGTGTAGGTGCGAGCGCGAGGGATGCTCGGGCGACCTTTGGCCGGACTGGCGCTCGGGGTTAAGGAACCAGGCCGAGCGACCAGGGCTTAGGTGGCAAACCCGGAACTTCCCGTGACTCACTTTCGGCACTCGGGGAGCTGACCCCAAAAGAAAAACTTACCCGGGCCATTCACGGGTAGAACTTTCGCAGGAGCTCGATGTTCCACGCGTTGGGGAGCGGCATCCCGTCTTCGGCAGCCAGCCTTACTGATCCTGGCCGGGTGACTCGGGTCACTCGGAATGGGCCCTCCCACATGGGAGAGAGCTTGTTCCTTCCTTCCCGCGTTTGGACGCGCCGTAGAGTGGGGTGGTAGCCTTCGCGCCCGGTTGGGCGACGGTGCGTGCCGCGGAGCGTGCACGGTCGGCGACAGGAGCGGAGGAAGATTGGCCTTCCTCGGCCCTGGCCTCGCGCTGGCGCTCGATAACGACGCGAGCATCTTCATTTTCCCTCTGCCTGTTAAGGCGATGGCGAAGATCCTGAGCGCCCCCCCGGGAAGGGGAGGCGACCGACTGGGGTGATTTGCCGCGACGGCCCTGCGTATCATCACGCGGAGGGCGCGGCTGTGCGGCCGCCGAAGGAGTGACGTGGGAGTTCCCGCGCCCCGAGGGGGCGTAGGAACTCCGGGCCGCAGCCTGGTGGCGGGCGGTGTCGACCAGGGCGGCCACGTCCTGGAGCCAAGGGCCCACTGGGGACGCGCCACCTACTGGGACAGGAGGATGCCGGAGAAGGACTTGGACCGCCTGGAGCGTGCTTGCTTCCCCGGCATGATCGAAATTCAGCTGGCGGCGAACTGGTGGGACGGCACCGCCGGCAGGCCGATGGGCGCCTCCTGCGCCCTCGTCCGCTAGAGACTCATGCCGAAGCCCGGGGTCGACCGCAGAGGGGCCGCCAGCCTTGCTCGGGTTCTTAGACGGATCGTCGTGCTTCGAGGCGGAAGACTCCCCGTTGCCCGACATGGATGATGCAGGTTCGAAGAAACCCTAAAACTCCCCCTACCTGGCGCGCCAGCTGTCGGCGTAGAGACGCCTCTAGCGGTGGTCCGGAGGGACCCCCTTTGGAATTCGGCCCAGGGGAGTAGTGAGTTTCTTACGAGCCTTGGTGTGGATTAGAGTTTAGCGAGTAAACCCGGTGGCTAAGGATGTAATGACGCAAGGATTTACCCAGGTTCAGGCCACCCCGGAAGGCGTAATACCCTACGTCCTGCTTGTTTTTGTATATATGTACGTATATGGCAAGTATGATGAGTTACAAAGGTGCGCACTGTTCTTCTTCTTGCTCTAGCCCAGCGGAAGAACGGTGCTTCTTCGGTACGGATTTAACCTAAGGAAAATCGAACTAGGAAAGGAGCCCACCCCTTGCATGGACCAGGCTCTCCCCTTATATACTTGGGGGAATACCACATAGGTCGGCAAAGGAAAATGAGCTGGACTGATACTGTGGGCGACGTGGGTGCAACTGGAAGCGCCCACACCTCTATTTAATGCGAACTGCATACTTTCGGCCGGGACGTCGCTTCACCGTATGTTGGAACAGGGGTTCTGACATCTTTACCTTCGGCGGGCCCCGTGGATGAAGACTTATTGGCCCCTTCTGACTGGGTCGGTAGAATACCCACTCGCGGGTCCCATGGGTCGGCCTCTCGACCCGCGCAATGAGTTGCGCGGCGGCGTCCCCCATGGGGTAGAAAGGGTGACAGTGACAGGACGTGCGGGGCGGCGCGCTTGGTTGGTCAAAGAATCTGTCAGCCCGGGCCCACCCTTCAGAGAGAGAGAGGGATAGCTGTCAGAGCTTATCACCTGCACTAGTGGGACCCGGTCTGACCGTCATCATGCCCTCATAGGGCTTGGGGTTCCTCGTCGAAATGATAGGCATTAAATGCCTCCGCCAGAGCGGAAGCTTACTGGAGAAGCTGGGCGCTGGCCGACGTAAATGGGCGAGGGTCCCACCAGAGGACACGTCGTCCCCCGAGCACTCGGTCCCGAGCATCTTCCTTCGCTAGAAGAGGGCGCCAGCTGTCTTCCGGATGCCCCCGAGCAATCCCGAGCGCTCGGGGAGCACTCGCAGGGGGGCCGCTCGGGGCACCTTGAAGGGGGAGCCCGAGGGAGAGCGCTCGGGGGCGGACCCCGAGCGCTCCCCTGGGCCTCACATTTGCCAAGATGCCGAGCGCTCGGGAAGGGACCCCGAGCGCGCCCTTCGCCCTCTGGGACGCCGAGCGCTCGGGGACGGACCCCGAGTGCTCGCTCAGCGCGTGGCCCGTGAACTCCCGGAGGCCTAAGACCCCTTCTGGTTTGCGGACGCGGCCTCTGGAGGAGACCCCTTATTCCTTAGGAATGGCCACGGGTTCCGCACGGCGATCCGGGTGGGACCCAAGGCCCCAGCGACCGGAGTGCCACGTGTCACCATCTGCGGCATTTGGTTGGCCTCCGCCGGCGGTTAGGGGTACCCTGGGCCCCATTCCGCCGACAGTCGGAGAGCTCGGGAAGAAGGAGGGAGCTCGCACGCGTGAAGAAGAGGCGTGGAAAGGAGCTCGAAGAGGGGATTTATAGGAGGCGGAGGCGGTTCAGGTGAGGTGCTCCGATGGCGTGCGTGAGACGTTGCAGAGGGAGGGAGGAGCTGTGGTTGCGACGCGTGGAGGATGGTGACGTCGGTCATCGCGCTGCGCAGAGTTGCGGGGCCCACGCGGTGAGCCGGTGGTGTAGAGATGAGCGGCGGCGGTGATGGGAGGTTGGGGGCGGTTCTGGTGTAGGCCAAGAAGAAGGGGGAGATGGGCCAAGGGTGAGCCGGAGGGAGAAAGAAAGGGCCCAAGAAAATATGTTTCTTTCAATTTTTTGTTTTGTGAATTCAAATAAACAAAAAGTTTGGAAACTTTCGGTTTTGAGCAAAATTCAAGCAAACAAAAAGTTGAAAATTTTGGGCTCGTTACAACTTCGACACAGTATATATGATGGTGCAGTGCGGAACGGCTGATCGAAGTGCTGGAATTTTGTTCAGAAGGAAACAACCAAGCACAAGCAGTACAGAGAAATCAAACGTATGTTAAATTCAAACTGGGCATAGTAATTTGCTTACCTAACAATTCCTCGAAAGAAAATACTCGCAATTATCCGGATGCATGACTGCTTCGAGTTAGTCCACGTGAATCTACCGGCTACCGAGTCGAGAAACGAAAAACGCCCGCCAATGCATCTCCAAGGGCACGACCTTCCAACGATTGAGCCGGTCGTAAGACCACCCTGTCACCTGCTCCATCGCCCCCGAGATCGGCGGTGTACAAGCGCCTGTGACTGTCCTTGACGAGCAACGTGCCGCTCGTCTCCCAAAAAAGGACAAGTATATAGCTCCGTCAATCTCCCAACTGCTCGGGCGGTTTTAGTTCAATGACCAGAGAGCACAGCCACTCTGCATTACCATCCTCACACTCTCCGTCGTCCTGTTGTGTCCAGACCTCTAGCCGGAGGTCTGGCCTTTGCAGGCAAAGCAACGAGAGGGTCCCGTCAGCGGCGACGCTAAGGTGTGGTGTATCATAAGTTTGGGAGGAGTAAAAATATTTCGCCGGGATCACGACCTTCGTTAGAGAGACGTCACAGGTCTCGGCATTCACATCAAGGGTATGCAAGCTTGAGTCGTTTGACCAATACCAAATGAGCCAGCGTGCTACACCGCGGCACACGACGGCGTTGTGCTGCCTAAGCGGCCTGTAGTAGTAGCTCTCCATGGCTTCAAAAAAGCACTTGCTACGCGTGCTCCAGCTCGGCTCATTGGACGAGAACATGTAAAGATTGTACCGTCGCTTGTTGAAAAAGGAGCCGAGGAGGCGGCGACCAGGGCCGAACACCGATCGAGGCGTTGGGATGAAGGACGTCGCGGAGACAGGGTCCGTAGGGAGGAGCCGTCTCTGAGTCAAGAACCCCGCGAGGAAAGACGACCCGTGGCAGGCATGCGTCCTCCGGCCAGCGGTGGCCGGAGGAACGAGGCGTCGGTAAGGAGGCGGCGCCACCGCTTGCACGTCGCGGCGCAGCGGAAGAGGGAAGCCACGTCCTTCACGTGTGCCAGAACCTGCCGGACCACGTCCTCCGGGAGCGAGACCGCGTGGGCCGCCGCCCCCCGTCGTCTCGTCCATCTTCTTTCTACAGGGCGATCATGTGAGCAGCTTGCGATTAGAGGAGGCTCGAGTATATAACTAAGGTTTGGTACGGCTTGCGATTTGAGGAGGCCCGAGTGTCTAAGTAAGGTTAGGTACGTATCTCGAGGCTTTGGACTTGCGGTTTCTTTTCGAGCTCTGGAGTTTGGACGCTTCTTTCAAATTTACACCCCAATTGTGTCGAAGTTGAAAAGGCCTCTTACCATTTCGACCCGCGTAAGCATGGGCTAAATCAAACCAAACAAACCAGTCCACCACAGCGCGAAGCCCATCAACACGAAGCCAACCCATCACTCGCCACCCACCACCTCCCCTCCTCTCCACGGCCTCCGCCTTGGCTTCTTCCTCTCCTCCACCCACGAATCCGACCCGCCCCTAAACCCTAGGAGCTCTTCCTCCCCGGCCAGCAATGGAGGACGAGGAGATGGAGAAGAAGGTGCAGCAGTACCTCCACCGCAAGGGCTTCCGCCTCACCGAGCTCGCGCTGCAGGAGGAGCGCAACCGCCTCTCTACCACCTCCCTTTCCGACGTCTCGCTCTCCAGGTACTCGCCGCCGTCTACCCGAACGAACTCCTAAGCTCTAACTAGCCCTGGTGTCTTGGCCGGTGGTTGCGTCGGGCTTGTCTCCCAAGTCTCGGAGCGAGGAAACCTATACTGATTTGGTGCAATTTGTTCGTATAATGGTGTTGAATTCGGTGGTTCCGGCTGGCAAAGCCGCGGTGGTCGGGCTCATCTACGGCTAGGATTAGCCTACCTTTTCGGGTTGGCCTGTTGCTGCTAGGTTTAAGTTAGTTCAAAATTTGCTTAGCTGGTTGAGTGAGAGAAACTGATGCTTCTCTTCAGGAGTTGGAGCGTAAGGCTGCAGTTATTTTGCTTGGTCTGTGATTCACGCTCAGTTTGCGGTTACTGTGTTGTGCTTAATTTTAAGCTGTTGTGCCTCTGCTGGCTAAGTCAAATTAAGATAAATTGTGTTATTCAATGGTTGTACTCTCAGCATGCCATCTCATAGGTTCTGAAACGCAAATTATATCTGTCTGCAAGTTGACTAAGGATAAAAGACAGATAGCAAAACAGCCAATTACCTAAAAGGAGCTCAACCCAACGGAATTATCATAATCTATTGCAATGCCAAATTGAGCCTTACTTACGGCTGTTTAGTTATAGGGCTACAGTTTGGAGTTCTAGGTGGTTTAGTGGGGTGGGGTGGTTGGTTTGTATTAATGTATAGTTACACTATCCAGGAGTAATATAAGTTTGTTATCACATTCGTTGGGATTTGTACTTGGTACTTTTGGTAACCAAAGTGCCTTGATTTGGTATGGGAGGGTATTTTCTTGTCATGGCTTTAGTTGTCATGACTTTGAATGGATAAAGGCTACTAGCGGAGAGCTGCATGTTAGGACTGCTTATGCTCGTTCATGGTTGAAGCAGCCTGCTTCGATGGTTCCAGTTTCTGCAGCATCTGCCATTTCACACTGATTCTGAATTCACTGTATTTTCTCTTATGATCTTTACCCTCTACTGTCATGTGATTGCATATGTTCCCCACTGACAGGTCAGACAATGATCCGGCAAGATACTATGATGGCTACAGTAAGCTAAGAACATGGGCATACAGTTCTCTGGATCAATATAAGGTATGTTACATATAGATGGATTGGGCTTCCTGTTCACAGCTCTAGTACATGTGAACTTTGCGTTGCAGCATTTGCAGCTATTTTGAACATGGAGCTGCTGTATCCACACTGTTCTCTTATTTACTGTGCTAGTCTTTCTTGTATGAATGATGCATACTACTTGAAAATGAAGTAGCTACTTGTTTCTATTATTAGAAATAATCATATCTACTTGATGCGCCAACCTTCCAGGATCATGGCTGAATGCTTGCCTACAAGCGTCAGATGTAGCATTTACTAAGGAGTCTTCTTTGTGTTTTATGCCATGCTTCACACTATGGACCTCCTTTTTTTAGAGAATGTGCAAAAGCTTTGCACATCTTTTCATTAAGCAGAGAAGCAAAAGCTTAATTTACAAGATCGGTAAGCCATGTGAGGCCTTTTGACCCATAGTCAGGAAAAAGACCCAAACAAACCCCACAACACAGGACCTATTAGAAAGCAAAAACTATTCATATAAGCATGACTGTGTACTTGTTACATGATAGTAGTCACCAGAAGATAGTTGCTTGCAGTGGATGAGCTACGTACTGTATAATTTGATATACATCTTCTATGATATGCGCTTTTCTGTTCGTAAATTCAGGTATGTACTTTGTGTCTCTGAATTCTGATATTTTTTTGTAGCACGAATTACTCCGCGTCCTTTATCCTGTGTTTATCCATTGCTTCATGGATCTAGTGGCAGAGGGACATACACAGGAAGGTATTGGTGGTTGGTGTATATAATTGGATAGACTTATTTGCATTTTATGTTTCCTCTTAGTTTATTTGTTTCTTTGATATCCTAACACATTAGTCCTGCAGCTCGGTCATTTTTCCATACATTTCGTGAAGATCATGAACTGATGCATTCAAGGGATCTCCAGAAGCTGGAAGGCATTCTTTCTCCTTCACATTTGGAGGTCCATCATTTAGCTCTCTTACATTCTTCAATTGTGAACAAAGACTTGCATTTGTTTATTCGATTGTATCTTGTCAAGATTCACAAAACATGCACTTAGTCGTTCTACATACTATAATTTTCAGGAGATGGATCTGGCTCGATCTTTAAGGCAAAATAAATTCAGAATTAAATTATGTGAGGTAGTACTGTGTTAAATTCTGTTAAATTTCTGTTCTTTCTCTTTCTTTCAAGTACAATGGTTAGAACACCCTGAATGAATATTCGTTGTTGTGACAATAGCTGTGGAAGTTCAGATGCTCTATCCTTGCGTGCCTTTGTCTTCTTCACTTATTTCCTAAGTATTGTTAAGATCGAAGGAGAAGGGCACCTTAATGTCTGTTCTTACTTTTTCTTCCTGAATCCTGATGGGCAATTCATTGCAAATAAGAGTAGATGATATGTTGTGATAGTATAATATATTGATGCATTTCATGATTGCTTTTGTAATCTCACATTTTTTGTTTGCAGTGATGCTGTTTTTGCTAGAAATATAAGTCAGCTGCTCCATTTAAAGTTTGTACCTCATTTTTCATTGCAGTATTCATATGAATTGCTTCTCCAGTATCTCCAGAAAACACAAGCTCTTGTGATGCTTGGAATAATCAATGAAAGGATAATTTTTGAAGGTACAATTCCCCACCAATGTCTGTCATGCATTTACTCATTTTCACTTCTCAAATCTTCTCTACCACTTTTCTCTATGCAATATTGGCAGTGTCCGCTGGGCAACCTTCATTGATCTCTGATGATGCGGATGTTGTTGCTCTGGTTGGGACCAGTAAAGACTTGGCAAAACAGATAAATCAGAAGGAAGTGCATTGGGGGGTATGTTACTTAGCACAGCAGTGATCAGTCTGTTTGTTTCCTATTATCTATTGTATCAGAACAATTAATAATTCAGATCAAACAGATCAAAAATTGCTCTAGTAGCACTATGGTTTTGCCACTTCTCAAAATTACCACTCCCACTTGCCACTTTGCTCAAATAGCAATAGGCAATATTTGATGACCCCTGCTCCTCCCTGGTGAGATCCACTGTTAGTGTGTCCTCTGTCTCCCCAATCTCTCTCCCCTAATTGTCCCCTTTCTTCATCTTCCCTGGCGGGGCGACGGATGGTGAGCACCAAGACCCCGTGCTGGATCAATTTACTGTGGGCAGCAGAGAGGGACACGATGACAGGACAGCACCAGACATGGCGGGAATGGGACATGGCAGCTACAGTTGCGCCTAGTAAGAGAAACCACAGCTCTTGTTGGGACCACCTCCTCGCTGGCATGCATCCCAGGTCTGGTCAGGGACATGTGAAAATTTTGAGTGACATGTCTGCAGTGGCAAAGAATTAGTGCTATGGGAGCAATTTTCACTCTTTTATTTATTGTTCGTTTTGTTATGCTTAGGCATGTGTTGTTCTTAAAATTGAAATTCTGGTATGTAGTTGCTTGAAGATTCAGTTGAGGAGCGTATGGAGAAGGCACTCTCAGATTCTGATAAAACTGAAGCAGAAAGCAAGGATGCAGACACAGAAGATAACAAGGCAAGCCACTCTTTTGCAGTATGGGAGCCTTGTTATATTTTGTTTGCTGCGGTCCATGCCATTGAAACAAGAAACTTCCTTTTCTTTTAGTGTGTCAGGCTGTCAGCAGCATGTTTTTTGTTTTTCTCTTCTTCTATCGTGTTCTCGAGAATAGGAAAACATTACTGCTTAATATGCAAGCTTGTGGGCTGTAGCTGATAGCTAATGTTCATTGCTTGGTTCCACTATGCATGTGCCCCTGTTTGTTAGACACAATTGATGTTTCTTAGTATTGTAACTCACTTTTTGCTTATTGCTTTTGCCACAGAAGAAATCCTCAGAAGGTGGAAAGCAGGGTGGTTCTCTTAAAAAGCTCAAAAAGGATAAGCTTGTAGGTGCAACCGGGAAAAACATCAAATCCGAAACAAGCATGGTTTCTGTGGCACCTCGTGTGAAACCAGAGCTAACCCTTCCAGCGACGTACATTTTTAATCTCTTCACAATTTTCTCTGTGAGAAGTCCAGTTTGGTCTATGGTTTTAAGAAATTTCCAAATAACCCCTCAACTTTGGCCTTGGACAAAAAAATACCATTCCTATAACTCAATATGGGTCCATACTCCAGATCCCACATGTGAGTGTCATGCACTTGAGTTTGTAATCAGGAGCCCTTTTTGGATCCTGAAATAAAAGCTGAGAGATTTTATGGGGGCCACTTGGAAAAGTTATCCTAGAAGGGTTCAGGAGGGCCAAAATTGCACTTTCCCTTTTTCACAAAACATAACTCATCCTGTCTACTTTTTTTTTATCTGTCAAGTGTCAACCTTGAGCTGTATGAATGTGAGAATATTTACTCTGTTTCAGGCCTGTTGAAGTTGAACAATCAATTCTTGAGGACTTGCGAAACCGGGCACAATTAAATAACTTGGCATTGCCATCTGTTAGCTTCTACACATTCCTTAATACACATAACGGGTAAATCTTAGCTGCAACTTAATATTGACAATTCCGATATGTATACTTTGGTTTGATCATTATCCTTTGGAATGCAGATTAAACTGCTCATCGATTTCAAATGATGGCTCATTGGTTGTTGGTGGGTTCTCAGACTCATCAGTGAAGGTTAGTCCCATTAGGTGATATCTTCTTTCTAATGTTATCTCTATATTAACTGGTCAAACTTCCTTGTTCACTAGGTTTGGGATATGTCAAAGATTGGTCAACCAGCCAAAACATGTTAGTTGTTCTACACTAATACACTATATATTGCTGATGTTTTGTTCCACTTGGTGTTATGCTGAAATACTTCTGTATTGTGCATCTGATTTTGGCCATGGTTGCCTTTTGTTCTAAGAATTCTAGTTTATTTCAGTCAGTTTAAGTTACAACCTACAAGTACTAAGACGGTGTTGCAGCATTGATGCATGTGTGAGATGATGCAAAAATATCTTCTGGACCTACTAAAGTATGATGTTTTCCAGTCATACTTGCTGGACATACTAGAATACTTTAACAGTGTTGCAATATCTTACTGGAGCTGTCCAAGTCCTGACAGAAATTCTTCCAAGTCCTGAAAATGTTTTCAGTTATATAATGGTGGTATTTGCTGATTGGGCAAATTTCAATTTTCAGCTAGTTCACAAGGAGAGAATGGATCTTCCCAGGGTGAGCATTTATCATCATCAGATGAGGGGAAAAGATCCTATACATTATTCCAAGGTCATTCTGGACCAGTTTATTCTGCTGCTTTTAGTCCAGTTGGGGATTTTCTCTTGTCATCATCTTCAGACTCAACAAGTAAAACATCCTTACACCATGCTTACTTTCTAGTATTCATTTCGTTATTAATTTATTATTTAGAATTGGAATTTTTTTGTATTTCTTACAGTTCGGCTGTGGAGTACCAAGCTGAACGCGAATCTCGTTTGTTACAAAGGACATAATTATCCAGTTTGGGATGTCCAAGTATGTGAATAAACCCTTTCTTATGTCATTACTGTGGAAACAACATTTGATGTGCTCTTTCTTTGATTCTTTCATGAGCTGTCTTGACTGCCTCGTTTATGTCAAAACATTTGATTAGTTTGTTGCTTGTTCAGAGGTTTTTATTTGAATGTTACTCACACAGAACTACATTGATATATGGAAGCTAGTGTACTGACTGCTGAACCCTCAGGCATTTTCTAACGCAACAACCAGTTTATGCATTTCTGGTTGCAGTTTTTTATTGAGCTAATCTATTTATGACTGTTTTAAGCCTCAAATATGGTTGATCATATTGTAAAATAAACTCTGGCCTTTCAGTATCTGTAGTTATATCTTGTCCTGTTGGTCATCACTGATTACTAGTATTAGATTTCTGATTGCCTGAAAGGATGCATACGTTATGAGTAAACTATTCTGAAGTTCTAATAGTCCCCAACACACACACCCCATTTCCTGTGGATGTGATTAAAAAAGGAAGTTTTTGGATGTGAGAATGGATGTCTCCATTATTACAATCAATGTCTGTGCCACTGATAATGTTTTGGTCTAGATCTTGGTGCGAGTGTAAAACTGCAAATACTTGTTAGAAATATTCCTAGCTACTTCTTCATTTCGAAGATGTTTTGATGATGGAAATTGGAATAGGTCCATTGGGTTTAATGTTCTTTTCAAAAGCTTGTGATTGATTTATATTTTGTTGCTGAGATTTCTGATCCTGTTCTTGTGAACCTTGTGACATATAGTTGCGCGTTGTAATATTTGTTGATATTTTGTTGTTTTGTTTTTTGGCAGTTTAGTCCAGTTGGCCATTACTTTGCAAGTGCCTCCCATGACAGGACCGCTAGAATCTGGTCAATGGATAAAATCCAACCTCTGCGAATCATGGCTGGGCATCTTTCTGATGTTGATGTAAGTGTATTTCTGGCTCAGAACTTGTAATGATTTTGAAAATTGATAGTCTGCCTATGTGAGTGCTTGACCTACGTACTTATTATTTCAATGCCTTGTACCGATGTCTGCATATTTTGACTGATTTTTTTTCTGCAAATGCTCGCCTGACAGTGTGTGCAATGGCATGTGAACTGTAACTACATTGCCACCGGCTCCAGTGACAAAACTGTAAGGCTATGGGATGTTCAAACTGGTGAATGTATACGGATGTTTATTGGTCATAGGAGTATGGTTTTGTCATTGGCAATGTCTCCTGATGGGCGATACATGGCCTCTGGAGATGAAGATGGAACCATCATGATGTGGGATCTCTCTACTGGTCGCTGCGTTTCACCACTAGCGGGACACAACTCTTGTGTGTGGTCACTTGCTTTTAGGTAATCATCGTTATACATTGTTATGTTTGATTAGTTTCCCATGTGTCCTTGTCGCTGATGCTAGTCAAACAATAGCTGATATACTGAATATGCAAAAAGAGTAAGAGTTATGGTAGTTATAAGCAGGGCTTGACAAACCGGTCTTTCCAGCTGCTGCCTATTGTGAGAGCTCGAGAATAGCTACTAGACCCCCGGTATATACTTCATCAGTCCCAAATCAAGCCGACAAAGATAGTCGGAATGATAATGTAGCACACATCACGTATTTTATTACAAAAATGTTTGAATAACATGCCACGGGGCTAAATAGAGTACTTGGGACTTATGTCCTTTACATCTTAGAAACACAAAGGAAATAATAATAAAACGTAGCAGTCTTCATCTCAGCCACAGGCAGTCGATGAAGTCCAACGCAACTACTCTTCATCATCGTAATAGTAATCACCGTAATCCTCCTCAGCATTCTCAAAATTAATTGGACATGCCAAAAGCAACATGCTCGAGTGTACTCAACGTGCCCCTTTTTAGGGAGACCTGATGCCATGCAAAGCTTAACAAAGGAAGGGCTTTATGGTTCTTTTGTAGAAATGACACTTTTAGTTGAATTATTACAATAGTTTCAAAGATAGGTTTTGACATCAAAACATTTACTTGAGCTTAAAACAGTTTTAGTAACTGGGGTTTGTAGCGAAGGTTTTAACTACCAACACTGGTTGAGTAAGGTCTATGCCTTAGTCCAATAGGTCCTAATCACCTATACTTATGTCAAGAAATGAGGGGGGAATAAGAAAGAAGGAAAAACATTAGAGAGAAAACATATTTCTTATCATGCACGGAACGTTATGCCATCTGTAACCGTGCACACGGCTAATCGATTAGTTTTACACTCTGCAGAGATTGTACACTTTACTTACAAGATGTAAGATTAACTCAAGGTTTCACACTCTTCCGAAAAATGTGATCGAGGCCTTACAATGAGGCCTTTACAATGTTGTCCCCTAGTTGACGCTATCCACCAGACTAACTTTAAGATAGCTATCACTAGCAGTTATCACAAGATGTATTTCCTGTGTCGTTCCCCTCTGCAGTGTCACCCCAAGTTTCAACAAATTAGTTGGTCAAGTCATGCCCATAATATACTTGTGGTTGCACTTAGTTCACAATTTCATGTCCACAATTTAGTTCCTTATGGTGTAGACGACTTTAGCTCTAAGCAATAAAAACCAAATTAAATCCATCAGCCACATCAATCATTTTGTTGTCCACACCTTAGTGGTAAGTTTCACCTAGAATAAAATTTAGACAGAAGTAGGAATAGAAAGGGTAAATGCTCAACGAGCCCAACATATCACCATGTGATAACATAGAAAGGGTGGGCTTCGGCCCGAGAGGGAACAAAAAGGGAGAGTGGGCTAGGGCTTTCGGCCCAAGCGCCCGGATTGGGTTTTTGATTTATTCAAAAACTGAAACTAGAAAAGAAATCCAAAGGTATTTTGAAATTAAGTCACATAGGCCAAATAAAATACAAGGAATCCAATAAAATTATTTTCATAGGGAAATACCACAAAGAATAATTACTGGTAATTCATATCTCCTTTATTTATCCCAAATTAAGTCAACAACCTTTGAATAAAAACCAAATAAAGTATTTAACCGAAATATATGCTGTAACATCCTTTGCTTTATTTTTTTAAAACCCCTCTAAAAATCAGGATGTTACACCTATAATCAGTTTGCTGAGCAGGCCTAGTCTTGGAAAAGCAGCTGGTTCAATTAACATCTGGTTACAATTATCTTACGCAAGAAATGGTTTTACTAACCATTTTGGCCATCCTTGCTGAGAGTATTTGATTGGATGGTTGCATAGTGCTGTCTTCAAAAGACTGTACCTTGGAATTTCCAACACACGGACATACTCATGTGGTCAATTTTTCTTGAATATGCATTGATGGTCTTGGTTTGGGAACATGGTGGCAATGCACCACTTTTGGGGAGAACAATACCAATGCACTTATTGGTTGATTACAGTGGATTTTCTTATTTATCTTTTTTTAAACAATCCCATAAGAATTGACGTTTGTATTTTATGCAGTGCTTTCTAATATATTTAAGCTGCAATGTAAGGCCTTCTGTACTTGCAGGATGTTTTTCACATTTTTTTAAGAATTGTTTTTTTGCTTCGAAATGTATGATATTTCTTTCAGTGACAAGTCATGATGTGCTGTTTCATTGAGCTGCATACAGATTTTAGTTTTAGGAAAAGCATGATTGCTTAATTGTGTGTTATACGCCTATACCAAAGAATGAGTAGTTAACCTATTCTGCCGTTGTTTTAGCTGCGAAGGGGCATTGCTTGCATCTGGATCGGCTGATTGCACTGTTAAACTCTGGGATGTCGTTTCCAGCACAAAGGCTCTGAAGATGGATGACACGTAAGTTGGTTGGTTGGCTTGTAAAAATGCTAATAATGCATATCTAGAAATATAAGATCATTGCCTTGCTCTTGATGTAAAATATTCTGTTTTTTCTGAAACAGCAAAGGTGGTTCAACAAACCGACTGAGGTTGCTAAAAGCTCTCCCTACAAAATCAACTCCTGTTTATACCTTGCAGGTAAGAAATCTATTCTCCTTTCATGCATCATTTGACGTCACGTCATGGCAGCTATTGTGTGCAATGAAAATAGAGAGCTAACTGCTTTCTTGCAATTGCAGTTTTCTCGAAGGAATCTTCTATTTGCAGCTGGTGCTCTCTCGCTAGGCTCCTAAGCTTTCTATATGTTCTGTAGAATAGAATTAGCATTCTTTCAGTTTTGACCTGAAGTAGTGAAGTTGATGTGTGCTCGGCTGATTTATGGTGTAGAGCTTACATTGTCCATTAGTGATCTCAGTGAACCCCTGTATTTAGGGTTAATCTGTAGCCCGCTAGTACTGCAACTCGTTGGAATGTGTGTAGTGATGTAACATTAGCTAATTTACATTATGTAAAATTATCTTTTAAGGTAGTGATAAAGAGAAATGATTGCTTTAGGGCCTTTTTGATTCAAAGGATTTCAGAAGGAAATCTGTAGGATTTCAATCCCTAGAAATTTTTTCTATAGAATTTGTTTGATTCGTAGGATTAGAAATCTTAGAAAAATTTTCTATGGGTCATTTTGCACTCAATTCTAAAGGCAAATTTCCATTGAGACTAATCTCTTAGAAAATATCTTTTGTTTCTATCACAATTATGACATGCACCAAACCACTAAAGGAAAATTCTTGTGTTCTTTTTATAGTGTAACCAAACAACTTCTAGTACTTGTACTTGTGTTTTCAATTCCTATAGGATACAATATGTCATGATATCTAATTCTTACATTTGTGCTATTCCTGCGTTTTAAAATTTTTGAGTATCAAAGAGACCCTAGGGTCTCTTGACGGTTGTATTCGTAGCATAAAAGCATGCATTTACTTAATGGACAAAGCTTTTCCCCTTTTGTATGGACAAAGCTTTTCTCCTTTTGTATCATATCTGTTGAAATTTACCACATTTGGAGCATCTGATTCGCTGAAGGTGATTTAGTCAATCTTGAGCATCTTCCTAAAACATCCAAGCGTCACTCTCTCCAGGAGTAATGTGCAGACTACATGTGAGCAAGGCTCCGTTTAACAGTGCCATAGAATAATTTTTCGTTGGGTTGAGTTGCTTTCGCGGGTGTTCGGCTAGGCTTTAGTAACAAAATTGTAAATGGACATATTGTAGTAACTAAATTGTAAACGGACATACTTTTGCGTTCCAGAACATGTGAGACCACAATTGAGAGGTCTAGAGATTCTAAAAAATAAAAAATAATAATAAGGGAGGACTAGATTTTGTATGTTTCTATTTCCATGGCAACTTAAAATATAATCGCAACATGTCGCACTACCGAAAATTGAGCCAAAGAAGCCTTCTTCCAAATTCCAATTGAATCACAGATCAGGAACTCCTTGCCGACGCTCGTCGTGCAAGAGAAATAGTCTGAACTCCTATCGCCGGCGGCGCCTGGAGAACCAGTGCCCGGCGCCCGCTACCACCCGTCTGGACAGCACAGAAGAATTGTACAGGCATGGCTAAGAGTATAGAGAGATGATGCCGCTGCTGCAGAGGTGATCGCAAGCATGGCTTCAGACTGTTTGAATGTGGTGCAGATTTTGCAAAATGATCTATGGTCGAATAGAGTCGCTGCTGCATTATATGAGGAAATCAAGCTTCAGGTTATGCATCTAACTAAAGTAACCTTTTAACATTGTCTTCGGGAGGCAAATATGGTGTCTCATGAACTTGCTAGACGAGCAACCGATGTTTTTTCTTGTACTTGGGTGGAGGATCCCCTGATTTTATTTTGTATGTCCTTGTTGAAGATGTAACAATAAAGTTGCTTGAAGTTAAAAAAGAATATGAGTGTCTAATCTCGGTGAGAGGGTTCCTGTCAGACTGGTAGGGTGGTGTCTTATTCTTGATCCGAGGGACAGCACAATCAAGAAATGGCTTGTTCGTGCAGTCCTCATTCGATCTATTGATATAATAAAGCGAGAAAAATTGGTAGGGTGGTGTTAAAGAATCACATAACAGAGGCTGGAAACGTTTTGTATAGCTAGCTCATCAGTAAATATCTACCTCTCTCTCTCTCTCGGAAAAGAAGGAAATAGGATCAGTAACTAGCTAGCTACCGTGATCTGCAACCCCTACCCTTCTACCCCGGTACCGTGGATGCTCGGCGCGCGGCGCTATATACTTCGTTGGTTTCTCGTACGCCACAGCAGCATCGGCGCACAGGCAGGGCAGGGACTGGCCGGTCGCGCGCAGACAAGCCCCCGGAGCGAAGCGATCTAGCAGGATCGCCAAGAAGCTGTTTAATTTTATTTTATTTGCAAAGAAGTTGTTTAATTTTAAATTTTAACTAATAATTAATTTAATAATACGTGAGTCATGTGACATAAAATCGGTACCATTAGATTTATATTAAAAAACACTTGTTTTATAATTATTAATTAAATATTATAAAAAAATTTGTGATCAAAACTTGAATTCAGACAATCAAAATACACCTAAATATATCTTATATATCTAGACTGAGTGATCACATCGGTGACGACCAGACCACTGCACATACAGCTTCGCCTTGACCTGCTTTTCGTTTGCCGACCATCGTGGCGCACACACAATCGGGACAGCGACGGAACCCATAAACTACCACGCGAAATCGCCTTTTCAGATAATGTCGTAGACCTGATTGATCCATCTGAATCGTGCCTTTCCACCACTGTTGTCCTGCTGCCGGCGCTGAGACCACTTTGCTAGTCTGTAGAGCCATCAACAGCTGCATCACGAACAAACAACACCTAGCTTTTCTTCCATGCGGAGCATATACTCCGGGTTCCATTATCATAAAACAAACAACACCTAGCTAGGAGGCAAAACCTGTATCTCCTTGCCAGTGCCCTTGCTAAACCCGCCGGTGCATCACACGAAGGCTTCACCAGAGGCGGTGTTGGTCATGCAGCCGGTCGATGGGGTCTTCGGCCTCACCCTCTGCCAAGGGGCGATATCATCAACAGCTACGACTGCTTGGCCGGCACCGGGCACTGACCCTACGGCGAGCAGGCCTCGATGTATCAGGAAATACGAAATATGCTTCATCCGCTGCTTCGGCCTGGCATGCTGGAAGTAGAGCGTCGCCATGAGCTGCCGATGCTCATGCTTGTATGCCTGTTAAGCTGTACATGACCCAAGACATCGTCTCGTTCAACGGCTTGTATGCTTGGAGAGTGATGGAGCACGCTTACGTGGTGTTCCTGACGTTGCAAACACTTTCTTGTCCACCTTCTTGGTAGAACCGAGGAACTTCTCCAGGACATGTATTAGCTTTTGTGCCTAACAAGAACATTACATAGATCGACCGGTGGGTAATCTGCAAAACACCGGGGTGTCTGGTTTGCGTCCATACTTACCAAATACTAGGAGGGCAGGCACGGTAAATGTTTAGTTGTAACCATAGTTATAATGTGTCACATTTCTCTAGCATTATAATCGCCTCTTATATACCTATTTTTAACCGAACTTTATTACAGGTGTGATGACTGATTTAAGAGTATATTTGGTTTAAGAATTAACAATGTCACACTTTGCCATAGATTATTTTTTCAAACTTGCCTAAGGTTAGTTTCAACAAAATTGGAACCACATGCTAAGTTAGCATGTCTAAGGTTAGTTTCAACAAAATTGAAACCACAAGTTGGCAAATCCAAGGGATTAGTCTTATCACACTTTTTTAAGTTTATGGTAGATAATATCTTGTTATTAAGAAAAAAATCTTGTGTAAGGTGTTGTTTGAACTAAACACTCATCTAAGTTGGTCAGACTTGACTAACTTTAGATTTGACAGACTTAATTAAACTTAAAGTTTAGTCAAACTGAGACTCAAATAAAATATTCCCTGCGTCCATGAATGTAAGACATATTTTGATTGGTTAAGATAAGATTTTGACCAATAATTACTCTATTAATATACTATTTATGTGATATAAAAAATCATAATTATAAGTAAGTATTTTTAAATATGAATCTACTGATATCAATTTTATATCACATAAATTATATATTAACAAAATAATTATTGGTCAGAAGCTCACCTTAACCAATTAATATACAACTTATATTTTTAGACGAGGAAGTATTCCTTAAGGAAATCAACATGTCCTAATGGTCTTGCAGTTGGCGGCCCTGTCGTGGTTGGCTCGGGATGTTCTCATTCTACCAAGCGAATGCCATGTCAAAGGTTGCCCGCTGCCTAACTCTAGCAGCCAACATTTCGGGTGCACGGCACGGCTTGCGAAGCTCAGTAGCTTGGTTGTTTTTTTGAAGGGCACAGTAGCTTGGTTGTCACATACTCATATTTAAAATGGCGACTGCGAGTAAATTTGTCAATTCATCGGTAAGGCTGGGTAAAAGCTAAACCCAGATACAAAATGCAACATTTGGTAGAATTACACGATGTTACCAGCAAAGTAAAAGACTT
The DNA here is from genome assembly GCA_019208055.1 of Stipa capillata. Taxonomy (NCBI): domain Eukaryota; kingdom Viridiplantae; phylum Streptophyta; class Magnoliopsida; order Poales; family Poaceae; genus Stipa; species Stipa capillata. Next base: position 418,866 of record JAGXJF010003318.1, read on the forward strand.
GCATACCTGTGGCGTGGCTAGCTTCTTAATCTCAAAAGGGACTTATCAGTGTGACCTGTGGCCGGCAAACATAGCATGAATAGGCAGTAACATAAATTATGCAGTTGAATCTAGAATTTGCCTTTTACAGTGATGCAAAGGAAATGTGTTTGAAAGCATCTAAGCCCCTAATTGAGTACTTTCTCTGTCCAACAATGTAAGGCACGCACGCATCCCAATATTTACAATTAGACCTATATTATTTTGGTTACGTGACATAAAAGTGGTATCATTAGATTTGTTTTCAAAAATATTTTTCGGTGATATCATTTTTGTGTCACATAACCATAACCAAAATATTATAGGTCAAATTGTAAATTTTGGGATGCGTATGCATCTTATATTATTGGACGGAGGGAGTATTGATAATCAATGTCAACGGAATCATCGGAGTTAATGTGTTTCTGAAGAGGAAGTGTTGTTATGTCTCGATGATAGATATTGATGACATGGGCTAAGTGCACTGATCCAAATGGAATTTGATGTGGCCCATGGGTAATGATGAAGATTCAGAGCCACCTAGGCGCCACCATGAAAGACGCTCCAGATCTGATGTTGGGGTCTTCTTCCCTAGGTCCGTTCGGCCAGCCACCATGGATCAACAAGAGCACCGCACAAGGGAACTTAGCGCCGAGCCCCTTCCCACCGTGGGCCAGAGCAGGGTGCTTAACAGCGACATACCCAAGCACCAGATCAAGGAGGAGCTCAGATCCAGCTCCCAAACCACCTCCGGTCACCACCGCTCTAGCCGCCGCGGACAGAGCAAGAGGGATGAGAAGGAGGAGGAAAGAGGAGCTCGGATCTGATTTATTAGAAGGGGAAGCAGCTCTAATGTACATAGTAGAGGACGATCGGGCCTCCCTCCCCCTCTTCTCCGGCCGCCGGAGCCGCTGGAGAAGGGGAAGAGAGAGGCCGGAGGTGGATGGCCTAAGGAGATTGCCACAGAAACAGAACCCACTTGAGTAGTTTATGTTAGGGTTTACTAGTTGAAGAAGTGCTCATTTAAGGCTGACTAGTGCGGATTGCAATTGCTTTTTCAGCTCATTTGCAAAATATCGCTGCTTTTCTGAAGTTGCAGGTTTTCTCCTACCCACTTGTGATATTGGTATTAGCAAAACACTGAGGACTTGTGGTTTCAGTTTACACAGTAGCCTTTTGAATTTGAGGTTGGTGTCATTTATACTTGATAATGTGATTGTCTTCAACCATTTTAGAAGAAGAGAAGTGTACCCTAATTTACCGACGCAGCTTATTAATGCTGCAAGACATACCATGGGGTTTACCTGTATTCTCTCAGGAAAAAGCCAAACAACTTGAAAATGGAGTGAACTGTTTTTGTTTAAGTTGTGTGTGTTACACTCCTAATGAGAAACTAAGCTCTGCATGCAAGCTGTACATGATAAAAAGGAGGGAACAACGGAGCTCTGGAACATCATAAACTGCTTGTAAAGTGAAGTTATAACAATTTCTGTAATAAAATAGTTGATGTGAATATTGTATCTAACCGCATATCACTGGACACAACCACATGATAATTTGCAGAGTAACAATTAAAAAAATCAGATTAGCATTTTGCCATAAACAAGAAATGGCTGTCAGAATTTACTTGAGTTGGTTTACTAAATAAGCACTGTGTTTCTTTATTGTAGACTGTTTTAGAATCAATTTAGATGTGAATTTTAGCAGATAACTTGTAACAAACATCAACAATGACCTAACATAAGGTTGATAGAAGTGAATTATAAAGCAAAACCAGAGATAAAGTGATTTCATCTGAATGCTTAATAATCTCATTCAGGAAAACATGTTTCAGATATAGTGAAACCGGTGCTGATTTTTCTGCTAACAAGCTAACTATTTTATACCATGATATATTGTTTCCTCCTTTCTTGTGAAGTATGTATGCCTGAAATGAAACTCTCTTATTGCTGCTTTATAGTATATTTTACTTGTGTGCGTTCTTGACATATATATGTACTAATTAGTTTTGCGTCCTCTAGCGTATTTTGGATCATGCGATGCACTTTGCATTTCCTGACAATAGCTGCCAGGGAGGATTTATCCTGTAAGTATATTCATTTTGCTGCTTGATCCAGCATCGCAACGATGTATCTGCTTGGTTTTAAAGGCATGGCAAGCAAGACGGTAAACGGTGACGACAGTGAATACGAAGCTTGATCAGTGGGTGACGCCTTTGACAACTGATTTCTGTTCTGAAAATTTCCGACAAACGGGGCTGAAATCGATTATCATGTTTGCTGTGTTGATCGTTCTTGTTTTTTTTCCAGATCCTGTTTACAGGTTTGGCATTATGAATTCAAGTCTTTTATCTGAAGCAATAAACTTGTTGTCAAAGGATCTAGCTGTTCCAAACCAATACAATTTTTCCCCCTCGACTGGATTGAACTATACATTCGAGGAGATCAAGTGTCTACAACCCAAATAAAAAAGAAATCAAGTGTCTCTTTCAGGATGGTTACCAACTAAACTGCGCGGTGAAATATACTGCTGTAGGAGTCGTGTCTTTTCAGAACCTTTTTCCTTTATGTTCTTCACCTTTTTTTTCCTTAACGATTGCCAATTGTGATTCTTTAGTTCCCGTCTTCTTGGAGAAACGTTTCATTCCATATTAGTTGACCATGTATATATACAAATCCTTGGCTGCCAAGAATATCAAACTCTTGCAGACTTGGGGAAATTCTGTGATGTTCAAGTACTTGGTGGTTGCCATCTTGTCGTCATCCAAGGTAGCTGCAAGTGCAAGCTTTGTAAACCTCCAAAAAGAAGCCAAGGGCTAATCAAAGGCAATGTCAAATCCCCATAACTCCATGAAAACAAATTCAATGCAAGAACAAATGTATTGCCAGTCTCGAAAGGAAAAGAGAATACAGGGATTTGCATAGACAAAGTATGAAACAAAGCGCGTGTCTGTCTGATGCCCTTGTAAGTAGTTCTGCTACAGTTCAGAGCTTACCAACTAACATGTGACATTACCTACTGTATGCTAGAATATTACGGTTCAGAGCATTGCACGATATGTCAGGGTACAAAATAATGGTTTCCATCCACATACTTTGTGTGGCCGGCAAAAGCAATGTTGTATCTGCCTTGTATTGCATGTTGATTCTACTGCATCTTCGGTAGCCAACAGGCGACAATAGCCTTTTTTTTCTTCTTTTTTTTAAACGAACAGGTGACAACAGCTATTACACAGTGTCCGGTGAAGGCGTTGAGATGGGCCATGGATGGCATTAAGATTCGTGCCAAACATTAGGAATATAATCTGCCCCCTGTGCCTCTCCTGCCTATGGCTACCACTTACCACCTCTGTCGTGCCACCACCGACATCCCACGGTTGCAACCACCTCGTTTACCTCGACGACCACTACTCCTCTCCAGTCCACCAGTTTAAATCTAATATAATTAAACTATCAGAAAATCTTAAAAGACCATGAATGCAAATTCGCGGGTGCTTAAACTGATTGTTTTGTGCAGATGGCTGTATTACCGTACTCGTGGAGCTTGTACATCTCTTTGCATACCATTTTTCATCGAGGTCTTTTAGTTTTTCTTAGCTGCAGCTCCATGCTTCCCCGCATGGCATCCTTCCTTCGAACCCCCGTTGCTGTCCTTTTCCACGCCGCTGCCAACGCCGCTGTTTTGAAGCCCCCACTTCCTTGTTGTTGCTGATAGCGGAAGGAATTCACGCATGTCTTGATTGAGAGGAAGCCAGGGGCTTATATAGTACAGGGGTGATTCGGTTGGAACCGAATCAATTACAGTTGAGGAACCGAATCAATTATGGCTCAACATGGAAACTAATCCCTAGACTATCGCATGATACGATTTGGCTTAGCGGAGTCCTCGGCAGGCTGGCACAGCGTGGCGCGTACCGTGCATGAGAGATTACGGCTAACACCCCCCGCAGTTGGGACGGGAGCGGGGCGGACGTTCAAACTGGAGCAGAAGTCCTTGAACAGCGCAATCGGAAGCCCTTTTGTGAAGATGTCGGCGTACTGTGAGGACGTGGGAACGTGTAGAACACGAACTTCTCCCAGAGCGACGCGTTCGCGAACAAAGTGCAAGCCGATCTCCACGTGTTTCGTCCGTTGATGTTGAACGGGGTTGGTGGAGAGATAGACCACACTGATGTTGTCGCAGAAGACGACGGTGGCGTGCTCCAGAGGGCGATGCAGCTCGGCGAGGAGTTGACGAAGCCAGCAAGTCTCAGCTACCGCGTTGGCAACGGCGCGGTACTCTGCTTCGGCACTGGAACGGGACACTGTCTGCTGGCGTTTGGAGGACCAGGAGATGAGGTTGTCGCCGAGGAAGATGCCGTAGCCTGAAGTAGACTTGCGGGTGTCGGGGCACCCTACCCAGTCCGCGTCAGTGTAGGCCGTGAGGGAGGACGGGGCGGTGCAATGGAGCTGTAGGCCGAAGTCGAGCGTGCCCTTCAGGTAGTGTAAAATGCGCTTCAGAAGGTTGGAGTGTGGTTCGCGTGGATCGTGCATGTGAAGGCACGCTTGCTGAACCACATAAGCAATGTCCGGACGGGTGAACGTCAGGTACTGAAGAGCGCCGGCGATGCTGCGGTAGTCAGTGGCATTGTCGACGACGGCGCCGGTGGAGGAGAGCTTGGCACACGTGTCGACCGGCGTGCTGCAAGGCCGGCAATTGCTCATGCCGGCACGGGTGAGGATGTCCTTGGTGTACTGACGCTGAGAGAGGAAGAGGCCGTTGCCGGTGCGCTGGACGGAGACGCCGAGGAAATGGTGTAGAGCGCCGAGGTCTTTGAGAGAGAACTCACGATAGAGAGACTCGATCACCTGGCGAAGAAGAGCCGACGAAGAGGCCGTGAGGACGATGTCGTCAACGTATGTCAGCACCACGGCGGGAGAGAAAGAGCGACGGGTCAGCCTTGGAGGCAAGAAAGCTGACAGAGGCCAAGAAGGTGGCGATGCGGCTGAACCAAGCTCGTGGCGCCTGCTTGAGGCCATACAGTGACCTGTTGAGGTGGCAGACATGCGTGGGGCACGAGGCGTCGACGAAACCGAACGGTTGTTGGCAGTAGATGGTCTTAGCGAGTGTGCCATTGAGAAAAGCGTTGTTGACGTCGAGCTGATGAACTGGTCAATCGTTGGAGAGCGCAATGGTGAGGACGGTGCGCACGGTGGCCGGCTTGACAACCGGGCTGAAGGTTTCGCCGAAGTCAACGCCGGGACGTTGAGAGAAACCGCGGAGGACCCAGCGCGCTTTATACCGATCCAAGGACCCGTCAGGCTTCAACTTGTGACGAAAAACCCACTTGCCAGAGACGATATTAACACCGGTCGGATGAGGAACGAGATCCCAAGTATTGTTCCTACACAAAGCATCAAACTCATCTTTCATGGCAAGGCGCCAATGCTCGTTAGTGAGAGCGGCACGGTGTCACACCCTATTTTTCATCATCCGGATTTCCCAAAAACCTAAACCCTAAGACGCGTATATGCGTATATGTCTTAATGTTGCCATGCATATTTGGATTTCAGTTTTTCTTCATGCATGTCATTTCATGAGAACAACTAGGGTTCTCTCATCATCGCATGTGCATAAAACCCTAAAACCGGGCACACGCACCGTATATGCACGAACACTGTCCGAACCCAAACCCTAGCGGCAACCTGCTCATTTTTGCTCCCGATCCTTCAAATATAAACCCTAACCTCCCCCATACCCTACCTCTGCCATGCCGTCGCCCGAAACCCTAAAACTCAATCTGCCATCCCATTCCTTAATTAATTAACCTTTAGGCAGAAACCATAAAATCTATATTTCATGTATTTCCTTCCACCCAAAAATTTTGGAAAAATCTCATAAACTTTCTAAAACTATTTGTCACCCAACTATGAAATAATATTTGAAGGTCCAGTTCAAAAATCTTTGAATACTTTCAAATTTGAATTTAGGTTAAAATTTCACTTTGAACTACAACCCATATATTTAAAGCTCAGAAAAATTTCAAAAAAAATTCTACAAGGCTCATCTCAGTGCCAATGTCTCAAATATTCAAACACATGTCAATGTCCAGTACAAAGTTGTGCCAGAAATTCTATCAAATACCTTGCTCTATTTCCCTTTCTCCCATGAAATCGAGCTCAAACCTTATCCAATGGCCTTCAAGCTCTCTACCAGACTCCCTAATACTCTGAGGCACCTATCCCCATCCTTCCTGCCTCAGTAAAAATCCTTACCCTGTGGCATTCAACTTCAATGTCATATCAACCCGACTAGGGCAAGCCATGGACAACCCATTTCTGTACACTAGAGGAAATCTTTTCTTGCAATCGTGTCCATCCCTACACCCCCATGCCAGTGGCACGATTGGACGCCACCAGGTGCACCCGAAGGCTCGCTGGCATGTCCATGCCGCTCAGAAGCTTGCCGGTCGCGCTCTAGACACGCGCGCCGCGCCCTGCCATGCCACACGGCGGCACCAGCACGCCACCATTCGCCTCCCCGCTGCTGAAAACCACTGCCACACGCCACTGCATCGGTTGCACGCCACCACCTTCCTGCTGTCCCCCCCCTCCCATTTACATCGGCACCAACTCCGTTGACCTCTTCTTGTTTCCTCTCAAAGCGCCAGCGGGCATAGCGGCTGCTCTTTCCCCTACCCGCGTGGCCGCCGACTTAAGGAGGTTCCCCAAGCTGCTCGCTGCCCAGCAACCACTCCCCGACCACCCCAAGTCGTAGCCCAAAGCTTTGGCCCCAATTTCCCTCCGCCCTCTCCCTTTTCTTGGATCTAGCTCGCCTTGGGTCCTCCCAAATCAGTCGCTGCCAAGCTCCATTCCCCATTTCCATTCTCCCCTAGGTAGTGCTCCTCTCCTCCCAAGCAGAACTCCACCCACAACCCACTCGAGAAGCAGCTCCAGGCCGGTGCCGTACATCTCGCCGGAGCTTGACGCCGGTTTTCGCCCCGCGCTGAGGTTGAAGCTCCCTGCAGCACTCGTGCGAGTCACTCGGCAAAGCAACCAACCAAGCCACTGTCATGTGGACCACGGGCCCGGCCGGTTAAAGCAATGGCGCCTTGCCCCCTTTCTCCGCCTGCCTTGTTAGAAGGCGTATTCCCCTTGTGATGAAAGCGCAAACCAAGAAACCGCCCAGTTTTATCTCTTCCAGAACCGGATTTAACCTTGGTTCTGTCGGTTCAGCCTCTAGATGACCGTTCTGAAGAGGCTCCCAAAATAGAAATTGCTCCTAGCAATGTTTAGCAACTTTTTGGTTCAAAAAGATTTTCAAAAATTCAAATTTTCTTTTCTGAAGTTCTAACTGCTAAAGCTTTAATATTCTGAACTCATCATCACAACCCACATATATATTTATACATTTTGCACGATACAAAAGTTGAAGCAGGTATTTATAAAACCTAAGACCCTAACTTCAAATTTCATGCATATATATGTTTGAATAACTCCCAAACATGTTGAGCCTTGCCACAAATATTTCTCCAGCACCTTTAAACCACCAAGTCCCTAGACACCTCCTCCACCATGTTGGAACTAGGGTTTCCGAGCAAAGAAAATCATAAGCCGTGAAACCCTAATCCCCGCATAAATATAGAGGCATCACTTCACTTCTTCCCTGTTATTTCTTGCAAGCATGGCATGTGTTCCCCACTGGTTTCCCTTTTGGTACCTCGTGTCGTTTGGTTCTTACTGGCGTTATTTTGAAACGTGTAGTTGACGGTGTGAGGTACGTGCGTCAGGAGGAGCCCGAATCATCCCCGCATCCGGATCAAGACCAAGAACTGCCAGGCAAGCTTTCCACCCTTGATCATGTTGAAACCTAAGTTTGCGAAATGCTATTTTGTTTACGAAACATGCATGCTATGTTCTACTACTTGTTATTTTATGTAGAATAGTTATGTCCAATGCTTAGAAAACCCTAATCCGAACCTGAACACCTTGTCACCCTAAGGACTACGTATTCGGGAAAAGTTACCGGAAACCTTGGGTAGAGTATATATATATATGCTTAGCCCTACAGTAGCAAAACTAGGTTTTCAAAAAGGGTAGAAATACCCGATATTTCATGTGGTGAAAACTTGGAAACGGACCGTCGTGTCCAGAGGTGTATGAAGATAGTTGTCGGAGTATTATTCCGGCAATACTACTTATGGGGCGGCGTGAGCACAGCAAATCTGGATGGGTGCACACGGGAGACAAGATTTAGACAGGTTCAGGCCCTCTCGGAGAGGTAATACCCTACGTCCTGTGTTTGGTGGCTGATATTGCTGTATCCCGAGTGCCGCAAGCCCTAGAGAATCGATCTCGAGGGGGCTTGAGCTATGAAACAATAGAGATTGAGTCAGATGAGATGTTCTGCCGATCGGAAGTCCCCTACTGGGCCTTATATAGTCGGCCGGGGTAGGGTTACAGAGTCCGGATCGGGCTAACAGATATGTTTCCTATTCGGTTACAACTAATTCCGGGTAAGCCGGACAGGTATTAGTCCTTGTCTTGTACTCCACGTCGGTGAGGCGCCCCCGTGTTGTAGTCGAACTCCGAGTAGTCGGCCCGGCCCATCCCGTGGCCGGGAGGCCGGATTCGTCCTCCTTGGTGATACCCGGGTGCCATGTCACCATCAATAGTATATCCATGGGTTGGGATTTTTTTACCGAAAAATGGTTTTGTGAAACCAAAACAAAATGGAGAAGATTTTGATCCGGGTCGGAAATGAAGGGCAAAAGCAGGAAGCTTGTTAAATGTGAGGTAATGCCCGGCGTGATTCTCGCAGCCCGTTTACGGGTGAGGTGTGAAGCCCATCTCGGATCATATAAGGACTGAGTTTAAGTGCCGTTTGGCCAAGTCTTACCGTACGTCCACATGTCCTTTATGGGAAGGACTTGACCTAGTACCCGGTCTGAGACTAGCATGAACCCGTAGGCAGTGTGCAGTGTGCAGATGAGGTTGTAGCCTCTGTAGAGAAAAGTTTCCACGGGAAAGCGATGGCTTGTTCGCCACAAAGTTGGAACACCAACCTTCTTGCAAGTGATGATACTGACTCAAGCTAGGTTTGGGACATGTCCTTCTGACGGGTTCATGGCTAGGTTTACTCCGGTGAATAGTCCTCGTTGTACGAGCTCTGGTAGTATGCGGTGCACAGTATGCCCAGGGTGACATACATCGTGTGGGTAAAGCCGTACCACCTCTGCAGAGGGTAAAAACTATTCAAATAGCCGTGTCCACGGTTAAGGACGAACTTGGTTAGGCCACACTAAAGTAGATTGGATTGCAAACCTGAAAATGTGGTTATGGGTTTTAAGGACGCGATCCGCCGTGTTCGCAGGGTGACATGCAAATTTCACGTTGTGTCGGGAAGAGTGAAGAAGGGATTTCCCCGTGGACTCGGGCAAACCCTAGTATCCCCGTCGTATCGGGTGAGCTGAGACTCCCCGCTGAAGCGGGTGATTATGAGACTTTCCGTTGTAACGGAAAGCATAGAAAAGAATCTCGTCGTATCGGAAAGGAAAAGATGAACAGATGTTCGTCTTGGAATACCATGGAAATTTATGAAAACCGCTTTTATTATCTATTTATGTATTTCATGCAAACTTACTTTCTCGCACAATATGAAACCTAGGATAGAGCCAATTTCTTGATAATTCCCTTGCATGCTCATATCCGTGATAAACTCCCCGGCAGAGTGCTTGCGAGTACATTCAATGTACTCACCTAGCTTGTTATGTGGCCAGACGATGAGGAGGAGTATCAGATCGGAGATAGCGACAGTGATTTCGAGGCGTAGGGTTTCAACCTCCAGTCAGTTGCCTTAGGTTCGGCATATTGATGGGTTATCTACCGCGTGTTTATTTCCGCTGCTGTTTTAAATTCGGCCAATAGGCCTGGCTTGTACTAAATAAAGACCGATTATGGCTATTTGATGTAATGAACGATGTATCTCATGTCTATGCTATCAAGTACTTGTGTGTGCTAGCCACTGATAATGGGACTAGCACGGTAAACACAGGGGTTTATCCGGCCCCAAAACCGGGTACGCCACACACGGTATGTCCGTGGCAGAGGAGAGGGAGCATCAACATGCAGATTGAAACGATCGACGGGCTGCCGGAAACCGTGCTTGCCACGAGTTGTCATGGTGTGGTCATTGACAACAGGAGTAATGGGCACAACCGCGGCGGGAATGTCCGGGGCGGCGGCAGCTGAAGCGGGAGCTGGAGAGGACGGCGCGTCGGGTGCGGGGGCGGGAACCGGGGACAGTGGTGCAGGGCGACTGCATGGCGGGTGCTGCAGCAGGCAGTGCCGGCGGGAGGGCGACAGCGGAAACCTGAGGAAACAGGCCGGGGGCAGGAGTGGGAGCAGGGATGGTCGGCGTGGCGGTTACTGAGAGAAAATCGAAGTCAGGAGGGGCCGGCGGACAAGGTTGCGCGGAAAGGGAAAAGAGGACTCATCAAACGTGATGTGGCGGGACATGATGATCCGATTGGTAGAGAGGTCAAGGCGACGGTAACCACGGTGGTTAACCGGGTATCCGAGGAAGACACAGGAGGCCGAGCGTGGAGCAAGCTCGTGGGGTGCTGTCACAGAGAGGTTTGGATAGCATCGGCAGCCGAAAACTCGAAGACCGTAGTCGGGAGGAGAAAGAAAGAGGGTCTGGTAAGGGGTACCAAACCGGAGGGCTTTAGTGGGGCGAATGTTAAGGAGGAGGGTGGCGGTGTGAAGGGCCTCAACCCAGTACGACGGGGGCATGCAGGCTTGGAAGAGAAGTGTGCGGATGATGTCGTTGGTAGAACGGATGACGCGTTCTACTTTACCATTTTGCTGGGATGTGTGAGGACATGACATACGGAGTGTAACACCATGAGAGAGAAGATGGAGGCGCATGGCGCAGTTGTCAAACTCGCCACCATTGTCACACTGGATACTGCGAACTGTCGAGGAGAACTGCGTGTGGACGTACGCAAAAAAGTTGTGCAGCGTGTCAAAGATGTCAGACTTGAGACGAAGAGGAAATGTCCACAGGTAATGGGTGAAATCATCAAGAACAACTAGATAATATTTGTAGCCGGAAATGCTGGGAATAGGCGATGTCCAGAGATCACAATGAATTAACGCAAAACATTGGTTTGTGTGGGTGGAAGAAGGATAAAACGGAAGACGAACATGTCGGCCTAGTTGGCACGCATGGCACAAAGTGTCTTCCGAGAGTTTATTGCATGAAATAACAGATTGACTGCGAAGTTGAGCTAAAGCCTGATTGCTGAGATGACTAAGACGACGATGCCACAAGTTGCGGATGGAGTGGTGGTGGAGAATGCACTGGGGGCAGACGATGGCCAATGGAAAGGTGTCACACCCCGATTTTCCAAAAACTAAAAATTTGGGCTAACAAAACTTTTTCGTTAATAATGTCAGCTGAAACTACACTTAATTAAAACTTTAGTTCAAATCATGATGAAGCTAAATATCAAAACACGAAAACACTCGTTCTTGATTCTATCGATCTCCGTTTTGTCGAAACCCTAATACTCCGAACTACGTCCGACAACATGGGCAACCCTGCTCAACACCTTGCCTTCATACGTGTCCACTCGCCCTCGCAGTTCCGCCACAAACATACTTTCGACATCCCTCCCCCTCTAACTAATCAGTGCCACCTAAACCCCCATCTGCCGCAAGGTGCCCTCACAGTACTTCTACGAAATCGGAGCATATACCCACCCCGAATCTTCTCTGAATGACTTGAAATTCTACCACCAACTTCGCTAGGTCATATCGTGAGTATATGCACATATATACCACTTTTTCATACACGTACATACGCCAAACCCTAACCTCTTCTTCCCGAACGACGGATCAAAACCAGTAACTCGATGTCTGTACCATGTACGCCGACATGCTTACGGCACCTTGATACCGAGAATTCCAAACCAAGGTGAATGGATTCCCGCGAGTCTTCATATCCCCTCTTCACCTTGCCGCGCTCCGGAACCCTAGTTCCGAGCCCCGATTTCTCTTCTCCCTATTAAATCTAAATATCACCTAAAACCCTAATTCACCTTTCCCCTCGATAAACACGAAGAAACTTCAACCTTAAGATCATGTATCCTTCCTAAGTCAAAATCAATCTCAATAACTATACATACAAGTGGGTTCACTATGCAACAAAGTGAAGATACTCAATGCAAACTTTCTAAATAATTCAAACAATAGTTAAAGCTATATGGAATTCATCCAATCTGAGCCTCACTCGGTTCCGACTATTTTTAAACCCTCAAGATCTCCGAAACACTTGTGGAGCAACTCTTATATTTTATGCACCCACTTCTGTGGTAAAATCCTATTTCTCATAATCTCCTATCGCACTAAAAGTTTAAACCAGAATCAAATAACGTACATTGCATCTCTTCCCTATGAAATCTATTTCTCTTTCCTCTTGCTAAAGCTACCTCAGTTGTACCAACCGAATCCACCTTTGCAACCTGCCACGTGGGCCCTGGTCCCATGTGTCATCTCCTACCTCACCTCTTCCCCTCTCCCTCCTATACAACCCGAACCCCTGCCTGCTACTATCTTCCTCACTGCTGTAGTGTCATGCCACATAATCATCTTCAATATCAATTGGTACCTGCCACTACAGCATGCGGCACCCACCTCCTTAACTCCTTCCCTTCTTTCATTTCATCTCTTCCCCGTTGCATCACCTCCCTGGTACTGCTCCCATGTCCACGCAGGCGTTCGCTTTAACTCCATCAACAGCAGTCATTGCCTAACCACGCTGTAGCAACAGCATCTGCCACCTGATTTTTACTCTACTCCTACCAGCTGGACACCACACTAACTCCCAAACCGAGCTCACTCAAACTCCTCTCCTCCTGGACTCCTTTCTTATTTACCACAGCACAAACTGAGCTGCTCCCTCCTCCTTTTTCCCCCAAGCTCAAACCCCATTTCTCACTAGCTGCTCTTAGCTCAAGCCAAGCAGCTCCACCTTCCTTGCCATGCCTGAGTTCTTCCAAGCTCCAATCGAGCTCCCTCTTCCCTAATCCCAGCTACCAGCTCAAGCCAAGTGAAGCTCATTTCCCCCCCCAAGCTGAGCTCTAGCAGCCGAGCACAACCGAGCTCACCCTTCTTCACCGAGCTCTGCTTTCTCCTTGCTGCTTCGCCTGGATCCGAGTGCCGCAGGTCGAATCCCATCCGCCGCTTCAGTCGCCGCCGGCAGAAGAGCCATCAACCGGAGCTGTGGTGCACCGCCTCCCTTAGCCCGCGTCAGAGCCCTCCAACCGGCCAGCTTCTCTCCCCGATCGCCGCCGCCCCAAGAACCATTCCCTCCTCAGTCCGCCGCGCTCCCCATGCCGCCGACGAGGTTCCCCAATCGACCTCCGGCCGCTGCTTCCGAGCACGCGGTTTCCCTTGCTCCGCCTCCCCGATGCGCCGCGCGCCTCCTCTGCCAGGACTGCTGCCGCCGTGCTCTAGAACCGGGCCACTGCCGCCCTGGAGCTCCCCGCTCCGGCCCCATCACGCGCTCGACGCCGCCCCGTTCACCTCCCCCGGCGCCCCCGGTCTCCGCCGTCGCCACCGAAGCAAGCACCGCCCCGAGCTACCCGAACTCCGGCCAGATCTGCACCCCGCTTCTCCTAGCTCTGCTCCCTCAGGTCCGCTCGCCACCGGTGCACCCGTTTCCACCGACGGGATCCCTCCCAAGCCACCAGGAGCTACTCGCCGCCGGCTCCAACACCGGCACCGTCGCCCCAACGCCGCTACCACCACTTCCCCAGTCCAGCCTCTCTCTCCCCTGATGTTCAGCTCGGATTAAAGCCACCACAACCGAGCCGCCGCTCCCCTTTCTCCGCCGGGCCCAAACCGAGCAGCTCCACCGCCGCTGAGAAGCTTCAAGAGCTAGCTTCGACGGCAGCCAAGCCTACCGGAGAACCCTTCGCTCACCGCCGGTGTCAACCTTCCGGCGCCGCCACCTGTGAGAAGCATCCGAAGCTCCAATGGCGCCCCTTTTCTTTCCCCTCTCTGTGTCCTTCTCCTGTTGCCGTGCTCTGCCCCAAAGTGAGGATGTCCCTCAGGAACATGCCAACGACGTCACCCTATAAACCCGATTGAACCGGTTGGTTATCCCTCCAGAACCAAAACCAATCTTCCGAGGCCGGTTCACTACTTTTAATCGAGTTCTTGAGCCGACTTCAACGGTACTGAGTTCCTAAAAATGTTATCTACCCTTTAGTCTGAACACCATAAAAATTAACAATAATAATAATAGAAATGTTAAATGAATGTATCAGAGAAGAACAGGGTTAGGGCTATTAGGGGTATCTGTGCAAATAACTAATCTGAATCTTAAATATATTCTCATTAGTACCACCAGATGACCTTGAGTATATATGTGACATATTGGGGTCAGTGAACAAATTTATACCGAGCCCTTGATGTTGGGAACCATAAGGAATAAAGGTTTCCTTTTTATTGAACCAAATGTCCTAAAATGCCATATATAAGTTTTTCTCCATATTACTAAAAAGGTCTAGAACCTTAACCCCACTGGATGTTAAACTACAAGATGTCAGGGACATTTAGGTGCTAGCAAGTTCTTAGACCACAAGGAGTTCCAATAATTTTAAGGACCTTAAGTCATCAATTGCACCCCTTTTCCTTCACCGCGGCAGAACTGCGGTAGCCCCGCACTGCTACTTTCCCTACCGTGGCAGTACCGCGCTGCAGCTCCTGCCCCGCCACAACAATTTCTCCCCGCCGCGGCAACCCCTTGTCCACCGCGGCAAGCCATTCTCTGCCGCGACAAGCCAGTTCCTCGCTGCAGCAAGCTATGCCCCTACCGTGGCAGCGCCGCGGCAGCCTCTCTCCTGCCGCGGCAACTGCCGTTGTCATTTCTCTCTGCCACGGCAAGCCTCTACCGTCGCCACATTGTTCCTACCGCAGCAAGACCTTACCACTGCTGCCCAACTCCTGCCGTGTCAAGCCATCGTCGCCTGCCACCTTGCTCCTGCCGTGGCAGCGAGCCATCTCCGCACCCCCTTTTTCATCTCCTATAGCTCCTTAGGATCAAATAGCTGGTCAAGCACGTTATGATTCCATTTTCATCTCCTGTAGCTCCTTAGGATCAAATAGCTGGTCAAGCACGTTATGATTCCATGTGTTGAAGTTTTTGATTCAATGTTATTTGGCTCTTCCTCGCAACGTTGATTTATTCGTCGTTCTCTCATCGTGTAGATACCAACGTTAGGAGTACCGCGCAAACGATTCGAACGATTGTCGTACCAAGTTCAAGATCAAGACTCGGCCAATATTGCCAGGCAAGCATCCCCACTTTGACCATGTTGAATCCCATATGCATGAAATCTAATTATTTTGTTTGCGAATCATGCATGCTATGTGATTATCAGCGGTATTTTATGTAGACCTAGATATGCCCAATTGATGCATAAGACTTAGGTCTGAATAACCGCTTCCTTGTAGCCCTAGGTATAATAGTCGGTTATTCTGTGACTGACAAAAGTATTAAGAATATAGGCATTAGCCGTGCTTAGCCCTGCTGTAGTAAAAACTAAGTTTTACCGATACGATGGGATTGGGATCAAAATCCTCGGTTTGTTATACATTCCGAGGGAATCTTTTAAAATGAAAGGTTTGCTAAAATCCCAAAAGAAATGATGGAGGATTCGGATTCGGGCAAGAATGCTAAGGGTGTTTGGGGTGGTAGAGTAGCCGGTCGCTACTTGTGGCAGGAAAAAGGGTAGGGTAACCGGTTGCTACCTGTGGCCTGGAATGGTAGGGTAGCCGGTTACTACCTGAGGTGATGGTTGGACATGGAGCCTTGCTCGAATCAGTTAAGGACCAAACCTAAGTGCCGTTGAATCAGTTCCCCCACCGTACGTCCACATGTCCTTTATGGGAAGGACTTGACTCGGTAACACGCCTAATATTAGGGTACGGACCCGCGGGAAGTAAGAAGAGAGTGCTAGGTAGGATATGGATCCCTAGAGAATCTCCACGGTGCTACATGGGACGAGATTCTTAGTGAGCTCCATTTAGACGTGGATGAAGATTCGACACAAAGATGAGCGTTTCTCCGGATTGTGGTGTCAGGCTGCCTGGGCACAATCGGAGTTGGGGTAAGTCTCATTTAGCGGGTCCGGCTCTAGTGTGAACACGGGCGAAATGTCTCGTTGTACTAGTGATGCAAGTATACGATGCATAGTATACCCAGTGAAAGCTGGGAAATGGGATTAAGGACGTGGGCATGACGTGTCCACAGTGAGCAGTTTAAGCTACAGTCTGGTAGCGAGGAACTGCAGAAGAGAAAACCTAGCCCGGGCCGCGAGGTGGTAGCGCGGGTAGGTTGTAAGGATTGTTCGAGGCGGTAGAAGGAGCTACCGGCCTCTAGTTAACGACTGTGCTGCTGGATTATCCAGCACCGAATGCTGTCTCGACAGAGACGAATTTTGATTTCGAAAATGCTCTTGAATTTACTATTCTGTATTTCGAATAAGAACTTACATTTCCGCACAACTTGCAACTTAGGATAGAGCTATCCCCTGATTCACACCCTGCATGAAATATTGCCGTATATTTCCTCCTGTGGGAATAGCTTGCGAGTACATTCCATGTACTCACCTGGCTTGTTGATTTGGCCAGGCGAAGAAGACAGCAATATCCGAGGATAAGATTACGATCGCGAAAGCTAGGGCGTAACCCCCAGTCAGTTGCCTGTCGGGTATGGCATATTGACGGGCCACCTCACTGTTGAATTCCGCTGCAAGTTTATAGCCGTTGGGCTACAGGTATCAGATTATCGACCCTAACGGTCTATTTAATTGTTTACGCGTGTATGACAATGATATACAGGTTAACTCGTGTGTATCAGCTACTGATCCAGGGACCGGTACAGTGATCACGAGGGAGTATCCGGCCTTCAAACCGGGTACGCCACAAAAGGATAAAGGTCGCCTTGACTATTGCACCTGATGATCTCGTTCTTGGTTCGAAGATCCTTCACGGAAAGGCCAAAAGGGTCAAACTCAATGGAACAATGATTGTCAATGGTAAACTGACGAACGGAAATAAGGTTCTTGACAAGGTTAGGAGTGACAAGAACATTATTGAGATTGAAAGTATAGAACGGAGTATGAAGAGAAGTGTTGCCGGTGTGGGTAATGGGAAGATGAGACCCATTGCCAACAATAGCAAATGAAGGAGCAGCGGAAGAGAGAGGATTGATAGTCGTCAAGTTACCATTCTCTGAGGTCATATGCGTCGATGCGCCGGAGTCCATGTACCAATCCGCCGAGGAGGAGGGCGTGAGTGACATGGTATTAAAGGACTGCATCAGCTGTTGTTGATCCCAGGAGTGAGGCGCGATGGAGGACGATCCGGGGGTGGCGGGAGATATCCATGGGGCACCGGACCATGGTGCACCGTGCCACGCCGCTGGAGGAGCCAGGGGAAGGGTGGCAGTGAAGGCGCCAGGTGGCGCCGGGCCAAGAAAGCCTTGTCCCGAAGGTCGCGGTGGGCCTGGCCACATGCAAATCGAGCCAGCCCAAGGATGTTGCATGGATGGCCAGAGCGCGGCGTTGGGGTTGGTGCTCTGGCCGCCACCACCAGAGCTACCGCCACTGTGTGCGCCGCTACCATGATCGCCCCCACCGTTGCCGCTGCGGCGACGGTGGTTGTTGTAGTTGCCGTTCCCGCTAGAGTTGTAGCGATTGTGGCTGCCGCCTTGCTTAATTCCAGACGTGCCCCCAGTGGAGTTGCTGCTGTGGCCGGGACGGGAGGCAGTGGAGGAGCCGCCCAAGGGTCCGCTGTTGTTGCCACTGAAGGTACCCTTGCTGCCGCCATTGGCATGAGAGTAGAAGGCAGACGGAGGCGAGGCGTCGTTCGGGGTCGAGGAGAGCTCCTCGAGCATGAGTGTGGACCGCACTTGGGCGAAAGACAGCAACGGGCGCTGCAGGGACAGGAGCGAACGCAGGTGCACGAAGCGCGAGTTGAGGCCCCGCGGGACGTTATGGATGAGACTCTTGTCGACGATGGGTGTGCCGATGGCGATGAGCTCGTCTGCGAGAGCCTTCTGACAGCGACAATAATCGCGACGGACATGAAGCCCTGCTAGAGGCCGTAGAACTCGGCCTCGAGTAGGATGGCGCGGGTGTCGGCGTTGTCGCGGAAGACAGCCTCGACATTCATCCAGACGGCGAGAGCGGTGGGCGCAGCCACCATGGCCTGAAGCTCGGTGGAGATGGCGCTGTAGAGCCACTTCCGAACAAGGGCGTCAAGGCGGAGCCACTGGGCGTCAGGCGCAGTCGGAAGTGGAGCGATAACGTGGTCGTCGAGGGCATATGTGAGCAGGGCGACCTCGAAGAGATCACGCCATTGGGTGTAATTGGAGTGGAGATCAAGGGTTAGGGGCACCACCGAGCGGATGCTGGGCACGGCGACGGCCTGCACCCATAGGGCGACCTTAGCGGATTGCTCGGCCTCAGCCATAGCGTCAGCTTGATCGGTCGGTGCCATGGGAGAGAAAGAAGTAGATGGGAAGGTCCATGATCAAATAGTATCTGATACCATGATAGCAAAAGGAATTCACGCATGTCTTGATTGAGAGGAAGCCAGGGGCTTATATAGTACAGGGGTGATTCCGTTGGAATCGAATCAATTACAGTTGAGGAACTGAATCAATTATGGCTCAACATGGAAACTAATCCCTAGACTATCGCATGATACGATTTGGCTTAGTGGAGTCCTCGGCAGGCTGGCACAGCGTGGCGCGTACCGTGCATGGGAGATTACGGCTAACAGTTGCTATCGTCGCTAAGTGTATATGTTGGAAATATGCCCTAGAGGCAATAAATAAAGTTGTTATCTGTCATATTTCAAGTTCATGATAAAGTTTATTCTCCATGCTATAATTGTATTAATTGGAAACATTATTACTTGTGTGGTTATATAAACAACACCGTGTCCCTAGTGATCCTCTAACACTAGCTTGTTGATTAATTGATGGTTAAGGTTTCCTAACCATGAACATGAGTTGTTAATTAATAACAAGGTCATATCATTAGGAGAATGATGTGATGGATAGACCCAAGTTGAGCGTAGCAATTTGATCGTGTCACTAAGTTTTATTTGCTTCAGCTATCATATGTTAAATGTTCTAGTCCTTCGACCATGAGATAATGCCACTCCCTAGTACCGGAAGAATGCTTTGAGGGCATCAACCATCACGCCGTAACAGGGTGATCATAAAGGTGTCTTTCAGGTATCTCGGAAAGTACTTGTTGGGTTGCATGTATCAAGAGTGGGATTTGTCCATCCACGTGACGGAGAGATATTCTCTGGGCCCACTCGGTAATGCACATTCGATATCGCTTGCAAGCAAGGGACTAAGGAGTTAGTCACAGAGGATGTTGTATTACGGAACGAGTAAAGAGTACTTACCAGGAAACGAGATTGAACTAGGTATGGTGATACCGACGATCAAATCTCGGGCAAGTAAAATATCGTGAGACAAAGGAATGGAACATTCGACATCGTGGTTCAACCGATAAATGATATTCGTTGAATATGTGGGAATCAATATGGACATCCATGGTCCCGCTATTGATTATTGATCGGAGAGGTGTCTCGATCATGTCCGCATATTCCCGAACCCGTAGGGTCACACACTTAAGGTTCGTTGATGCTAGGGTAAAGAATGAGATATTAATATGGTGAGACCGAAATTTTGTTCGGAGTCTCGGATGGGATCCAGGACGTCACGAGGAGCTCCGGAATGGTCCGGAGATACAATTTCATATATGGGAAAGTATTTTTAGGGTTTCGGAAAGGTTCGGGATTTTTCCGGCAGAGTTCCGGAGAAGTTCTAGAAGGTTCCGGAGGGTTCTAGAGTAGGGCCCACTTATCCCGGAGGGGTCCACATGGACCAAGGGTACTGCATGAACAGTACACACGTGAATAGTGTCGCGTGAACAGTAACCCCCCCTTCCTAGATGGATAAGATCGATATCCCTTAAAAATAGGAGAGATAAGATAAAGAAAAAAAGGGGAACTTGGGAGGCAAGTTACTGTTCACGTACTGTTCACGTGAACAGTACCGAGCCTATATAAAGGGGGGGAGGGCTGGGCGCAGCCCCCCTTGAACCCTAGCCGCCAGCCCCTCCCTCTCTCCCATCTACTCCTCTCCCGCAGCTGCTTAGGCGAAGCCCTGCAGGAATTTCTCCACCACATCCACCACCACACCGTCGTGCTGCTGGAGATCTCATCTACCTCTCCACCTCACCTTGCTGGATCAAGAAGGAGGAGACGTCATCGAGCCGTACGTGCGCACATCTCGGAGGTGCCGCTCGTTGCGGTGCTTGATCGGATTGGAACACGAGAAGATCCCTCTCGCGGCTGGGAGGTATAACCTAGCTGCGGGAGGCTGCGGGCTTCATCGACAACGGTCAAATTCTCCGCTGCGTTGACGTGTTCGTCGAGGGTATGTAAATATGATCTGTCTCTCGTTGCAAGCTTCTTCTAGATTGAATCTTGGTTTTCTAGATTGGATCTAGGTTTTCGTTTGCATCTCGTAGGAAAATTTTTGTTTTCTATGCTACGAATCCCATCAGTGGTATCAGAGCTAGATCTATGCGTAGATGCTTTGTACGAGTAGAACACAATTGGATTGTGGGCGTTGATTCTCTTGTTGCTACCTCTTTTCGTGCACTTTGGATTTTGCGGGATAGCAAGATGAAGCGGCCCGGACCAACTTTACATGTCCTCGCACATGAGACCGGTTCTGCGCTCGACATGCAACTTGTATTGCATAAGCAGCTAGCGGGTGTCTGTCTCTCTTGCTATAGTGAAATCTAATTTGCAACGGGAGGCTTGGAAAAGTTTATAGCAATAATTGAATCCACGTTGTGGCTTTGCGTAGGTAAGAACGGTTCTTGTATACAACCCCTAGAAGCCACGTAAAACTTGCAAACAATAAGTAGAGGCGTCTAACTTGTTTTTGCAGGGGGCATGTGATGTGGTATAGCCAAGATGTGATGTGATATATGTGATGTATGAGATGATCATGTTTTGTAATATTTCACGGCTTGCATGTCGATGAGTACGGCAACCGGCAGGAGCCACATGGTTGTCTTTAATATTTATTGTATGACCTGCGTGTCAACTCCAAACGCCATGTAATTGCATTACTTTATCGCTAGTGGTAGCAACAGTTGTAGTTGCAACACGTGGTGGTGACTATCATGTGCGACGCCCAAGGAGTTAGGCGTCATGCGGGTGATGATGGAGATCGTGCCGGTGCGTTGGAGATGGAGATCAAAGGCGCAAAAGAAGAAAAGGCTATACCATGTCACATTATTCTTGCATGTGATGTTTATCCTTTTTATGCATCTTATTTTGCTTAGTATGGCGGTAGCATTATAAGATGATCCCTCACACTAATATCAAGATAAAATGTGTTCTCCCTTAGTATGCACCGTTGCGAAAGTTCGTCGTTTTGAAGCACCTCGTGATGATCGGGTGTGATAAACTCTACGCTCACATACAACGGGTGTAAGCCAGTTTTACACATGCGGAAATACTTTGGTTAGCTTAACGAGCCTAGCATGTACAGACATGGCCTCGGAACACATCGAACCGAAAGGTTAAACATGAGTCATATGGATGATATGATCAACATGTTGATGTTCACCATTGAAATTACCCCATCTCACGTGATGATCGGACTTGGGATAGTGGATTTGGATCATGTATCACTAAACAACTTGAGGGATGTTGAGTTTAGTGGGAGTTCATTAGTAATTTGATTAATTTGAACTAATTATCATGAACATAGTCTAAATACCTTTACAAATATGTTGTAGATCAATGGCTCGCCCCGTAGCTCCGTCGCTCAATTTTAATGCGTTCCTAGAGAAAGAGAAACTGAAATCCAATGGAAGCAACTTCGCGGACTTTTACCGCAATCTGAGGATCATCCTCACTGTTGCACAGAAGGCTTATGTCCTTGATGCAACGCTGGGTCAGGCCCCTGCTAATGACGCTCCTGAGGATGTCAGGAATGTCTATCAATCTCGCAAAGATGACCACACGATAGTTCAGTGCGCCATTCTGTACGGTTTAGAACCTGATCTCCAAAAACGTTTTGAGAAACACGGGGCATATGAGATGATTGAGGAACTGAAAGTGATATTTCAGACTCATGCCCGTGTGGAGAGCTATGAAGCCTCTGAGAAGTTCTTTAACTGTAAGATGGAGGAGAACAGCTCCGTTAGTGAGCACGTACTCAAAATGTCTGGGTACGCCGATCGCCTAAGTCAGTTGGGTGTAGTCATTCCCAATCAGTTGGGGATTGACAGGGTTCTCCAGTCACTGCCACCAAGCTACAAGAGCTTTGTGATGAACTATAATATGCAAGGCATGCAGAAGACGCTTCCCGAACTGTTCGCGATGTTGAAAGCTGCTGAGGTGGAAATCAAGAAGGAACATCAAGTGTTGATGGTCAATAAGACCACCAGTTTCAAGAAGAAGGGCAAGAAGGAAAACTTCAAGAAGGGTGGCAAGAAAGTTGCCACTCCCGCGAAGAAACCCAAGGCTGGCCCTAAACCTGACACTGAGTGCTTCCATTGCAAGGAGAGTGGCCACTGGAAGCGTAACTGCCCCAAGTACTTGGCAGATTTGAAGGCTGGCAACATCAAGAAGAAAGGTATATTTGATATACATGTTATTGATGTTTACCTTACTAGTACTCGTAGTAGTGCCTGGGTATTTGATACTGGTTCGGTTGCTAATATTTGTAACTCGAAACAGGAGCTGCAGAATAAACGAAGACTAGCAAGGGATGAGGTGACGATGCGCGTTGGAAATGGCTCCAAGGTTGATGTGATCGCCGTCGGCACGCTCCCTCTACGTCCACCTTCGGGATTAGTTTTAAACCTCAATAATTGTTATTTGGTGCCTGCGTTAAGCATGAACATTATATCTGGATCTTGTTTATTGCGAGACGGTTATTCATTTAAGTCTGAGAATAATGGTTGTTCTATTTATATGAGTAATATCTTTTATGGTCATGCACCCATTGTGAATGGTTTATTCTTGTTAAATCTCGATTATAGTGACACACATGTTCATAATATTGATGCCAAAAGATGCAAAGTAAATAGTGATAATACCACATACTTATGGCACTGCCGTTTAGGTCATATTGGTGTAGATCGCATGAAGAAGCTTCATTCTAATGGACTTCTGGAATCACTTGACTTTGAATCATTTGATACATGTGAACCATGCCTTATGGGCAAGATGACTAGAACCCCGTTCTCTGGAACAATGGAGCGGGCAAGTGAATTGTTGGAAATCATACATACTGATGTGTGTGGACCAATGAGTTCTTCTACGCGCGGTGGATATCGTTATTTCCTAACCTTCACGGATGATTTAAGTAGATATGGGTATATTTACTTAATGAAACACAAGTCTGAAACGTTTGAAAAGTTCAAAGAATTTCAGAGTGAAGTAGAAAATCATCGTAACAAGAAAATTAAGTTTCTACGATCTGATCGTGGAGGTGAATATTTGAGTTACGAGTTTGGTATGCATTTGAAGAAGTGTGGAATTGTTCAACAACTCACGCCAGCAGGAACACCACAGCGCAATGGTGTGTCCGAACGTCGTAATCGCACTCTATTGGATATGGTGCGGTCTATGATGTCTCTTACCGATCTGCCACTATCGTTTTGGGGTTATGCATTAGAGACAGCCGCATTCACTTTAAATAGGGCTCCATCAAAATCCGTTGAAACGACTCCATATGAGTTATGGTATGGTAAAAAGCCTAAGATATCGTTTCTTAAAGTTTGGGGATGCGATGCTTATGTAAAGAAGTTACAGCCTGATAAGCTCGAAACCAAAGCGGAAAATGTGTCTTCATAGGATACCCTAAAGAAACAATTGGGTATACCTTCTATCACAGATCCGAGGGCAAAGTCTTTATTGCCAAGAATGGATCCTTTCTTGAGAAGGAGTTTCTCTCGAAAGAAGTGAGTGGGAGGAAAGTAGAGCTGAACGAGGTTGATGAACCTTCTCTCGAATTGGAGAGTGGCGCAGCGACGGAAGATGTTCCAGTGCAGCCTTCACCACCTAGAGAGGAAGCTAATGATGATGATCATGAAACTTCAAACGAGGCTGCTACTGAACTTCGCAGGTCGACTAGGACACGTACCGCTCCTGAATGGTACGGTAATCCTGTCATGAATATCTTGTTGTTGGACAACGACGAACCCGCGAACTATGAGGAAGCGGTGATGGGCCCAGACTCCAAGAAATGGCTAGACGCCATGAAATCCGAAATGGGATCCATGTATGATAACCAAGTGTGGACTTTGGTTGACCTCCCTGATGGTCGGAGGGCCGTTGAGAACAAATGGATCTTTAAGAAGAAAACAGACGCTGATGGTAATGTGACCGTCTATAAAGCTCGACTTGTCGCAAAAGGGTTTCGACAAATTCAAGGAGTTGACTACGATGAGACCTTCTCACCGGTAGCGATGCTAAAATCTGTTCGGATTCTACTAGCAATTGCTGCATTTTTCGATTATAAAATTTGGCAGATGGATGTCAAAACTGCGTTCCTTAATGGTAACATTGAGGAAGAGTTGTACATGGTGCAACCCGAAGGTTTTGTCGATCCTAAGGATGTTGGTAAAGTATGCAAACTTCAGCGTTCCATCTATGGACTGAAGCAAGCATCCCGGAGTTGGAACCTTCGATTTGATGAGGTGATCAAAGGTTTTGGATTTGTCCAAAATTACAAGGAGGCTTGTATTTACAAGAAAGTGAGTGGGAGCTCTGTAGCATTTCTGGTATTATATGTGGATGACATATTATTGATTGGAAATGATATAGAACTTCTTGAAAGTGTAAAAGGTTATTTGAATAAGAATTTTTCAATGAAAGACCTTGGTGAAGCTGCTTACATATTAGGCATTAAGATCTATAGAGATAGGTCAAAACGCCTGATAGCACTTAATCAAAGCACATACCTTGACAAGGTTCTGAAGAAGTTCAGAATGGATGAGTCAAAGAAAGGGTTCTTGCCCATGTTGCAAGGTAAGATATTGAGCAAGGCTCAGTGTCCGGCTACGGCAGAAGATAGAGAAAAGATGAGTAATATCCCCTATGCCTCGGCCATAGGCTCTATCATGTATGCCATGCTGTGTACTAGACCGGATGTGTCCCATGCTCTTAGTTTGACGAGCAGATACCAGAGTGATCCAGGAGTGGAACACTGGACAGCAGTTAAGAATATCCTTAAGTACCTGAAGAGGACTAAGGACATGTTTCTAGTCTATGGTGGTGATGAAGAGCTTGTCGTAAAGGGTTACGTCGATGCTAGCTTCAACACAAACATAGATGACTCTAAATCTCAATCAGGATATGTATTCATTTTGAATGGTGCAGCAGTGAGCTGGAGAAGCTCGAAGCAGAGCGTCATCGCGGCATCTACAACTGAAGCGGAGTATGTGGCTGCTGCTGAAGCAGCACAGGAAGGTGTCTGGATGAGAGAGTTCATGATTGAACTTGGTGTGGTTCCTAGCGCGTTAGACCCTATGGCTATCTACTGTGACAACACTGGTGCCATAGCGAACGCCAAAGAGCCAAGGTCTCACAAGAATTCCAAGCACATCAAGCGCCGCTTTCACACCATTCGTGAGTATGTCAAAGAAGGTGACATAAAGATTTGCAAAGTACATACGGATCTGAATGTGGTGGACCCGTTGACTAAACCTCTTCCACGAGCAAAACATGATCAGCACCAGGAGTCCATGGGTGTTAGACCTTTACCAATGTAAACTAGATTATTGACTCTAGTGCAAGTGGGAGACTGTTGGAAATATGCCCTAGAGGCAATAAATAAAGTTGTTATTTGTCATATTTCAAGTTCATGATAAAGTTTATTCTCCATGCTATAATTGTATTAATTGGAAACATTATTACTTGTGTGGTTATATAAACAACACCGTGTCCCTAGTGATCCTCTAACACTAGCTTGTTGATTAATTGATGGTTAAGGTTTCCTAACCATGAACATGAGTTGTTAATTAATAACAAGGTCATATCATTAGGAGAATGATGTGATGGATAGACCCAAGTTGAGCGTAGCAATTTGATCGTGTCACTAAGTTTTATTTGCTTCAGCTATCATATGTTAAATGTTCTAGTCCTTCGACCATGAGATAATGCCACTCCCTAGTACCGGAAGAATGCTTTGAGGACATCAACCATCACGCCGTAACAGGGTGATCATAAAGGTGTCTTTCAGGTATCTCGGAAAGTACTTGTTGGGTTGCATGTATCAAGAGTGGGATTTGTCCATCCACGTGACGGAGAGATATTCTCTGGGCCCACTCGGTAATGCACATTCGATATCGCTTGCAAGCAAGGGACTAAGGAGTTAGTCACAGAGGATGTTGTATTACGGAACGAGTAAAGAGTACTTACCAGGAAACGAGATTGAACTAGGTATGGTGATACCGACGATCAAATCTCGGGCAAGTAAAATATCGTGAGACAAAGGAATGGAACATTCGACATCGTGGTTCAACCGATAAATGATATTCGTTGAATATGTGGGAATCAATATGGACATCCATGGTCTCGCTATTGATTATTGATCGGAGAGGTGTCTCGATCATGTCCGCATATTCCCGAACCCGTAGGGTCACACACTTAAGGTTCGTTGATGCTAGGGTAAAGAATGAGATATTAATATGGTGAGACCGAAATTTTGTTCGGAGTCTCGGATGGGATCCAGGACGTCACGAGGAGCTCCGGAATGGTCCGGAGATACAATTTCATATATGGGAAAGTATTTTTAGGGTTTCGGAAAGGTTCGGGATTTTTCCGGCAGAGTTCCGGAGAAGTTCTAGAAGGTTCCGGAGGGTTCTAGAGTAGGGCCCACTTATCCCGGAGGGGTCCACATGGACCAAGGGTACTGCATGAACAGTACACACGTGAATAGTGTCGCATGAACAGTAACCCCCCCTTCCTAGATGGATAAGATCGATATCCCTTAAAAATAGGAGAGATAAGATAAAGAAAAAAAGGGGAACTTGGGAGGCAAGTTACTGTTCACGTACTGTTCACGTGAACAGTACCGAGCCTATATAAAGGGGGGGAGGGCTGGGCGCAGCCCCCCTTGAACCCTAGCCGCCAGCCCCTCCCTCTCTCCCATCTACTCCTCTCCCGCAGCTGCTTAGGCGAAGCCCTGCAGGAATTTCTCCACCACATCCACCACCACACCGTCGTGCTGCTGGAGATCTCATCTACCTCTCCACCTCACCTTGCTGGATCAAGAAGGAGGAGACGTCATCGAGCCGTACGTGCGCACATCTCGGAGGTGCCGCTCGTTGTGGTGCTTGATCGGATTGGAACACGAGAAGATCCCTCTCGCGGCTAGGAGGTATAACCTAGCTGCGGGAGGCTGCGGGCTTCATCGACAACGGTCAAATTCTCCGCTGCGTTGACGTGTTCGTCGAGGGTATGTAAATATGATCTGTCTCTCGTTGCAAGCTTCTTCTAGATTGGATCTTGGTTTTCTAGATTGGATCTAGGTTTTCGTTTGCATCTCGTAGGAAAATTTTTGTTTTCTATGCTACGAATCCCATCAGTATACTCTTCCTTGCGTCACTTTTCCCCTTCTCCGGTGCCTCCCACCACCATTGTAAGATTACGTTGATAGATCCAAATCGCAGATTCTATTTTTGAGATATTGTGTATTTTAGTTGAAAGTTGTTGAATTTAAAGTTTTGGATCTTGTTGCCTGGTTGAGAGTTCTTGGATATCCAAAACTTCCAGTCTAAAAGGGTCAAACTTTTTGGTTGAAAGTTTCAGAAATTCGGAATGTATTTTAGGTAATTGAAATTTTCAAAATTTTGCAGCAGTTTCAGGATTGACAACGGAGATCGGAAGAACCGCAGGCGTCAGTGAGTTTTGCAAAAGACGGGCGCCCTTAGAGCATCTCTAACCCTTCCCCTATATTCCTTTAACTCCCTAAAAACTAAAATTTTAGAGAGTTATACCCATCTAGCCCTCCCCTTGAATTTCTTTAACTCCCTAAAAAATGAGAATGACCCCCTATAACCAACCCACTTCTTCCCAAATTTGAGGAAATCTGGACACCTCCCTATCTTCTCCCTATACCTCGGTATTTTGGCGGGATGAAGTTTCACCGCCCAACTGTCCCCCGCTGCCGCCCCCTATCGTCCACTCCGGCACCGAGGCCGTGGCGTCGCCTCCCATGCTCGCCGCCGTAGCCCCGCTGCCTCCCTCCTCGCCTCCCCCCTGCACGCCGGCAGCCCCCTGCCTCCCCTACCTCCTGTCGCGGTCGCCGCTGCCGCAGCTGCCGCGAGAAGCCCGACGAAGAGGAAGAGGAGGAGCACCAGCCGAGGGCGACGGCGAAGCGGTCGGGCGGGCGGAGCGAGCGGTGGCGAGCTTCGGGTGCTCGGCGGTGGGCGGCAAGGAGAGGCAGCACCGAGGTGGAGCCGAGGCGGAGCGGCACGGCGGGAACGAAGCGGCGGAGGGCGGCCTGGGCGACGAGGACCGAGCGGAGCCGGAGGGGCGGCGCGGGGCGAGGCGGAGCTCGAGTGGCGGAGGGGCTTGGGAAGCGGGGCCGAGGCGGCGAGCTTGGAGCGGTGAGGAGCTCAGGGTGAGGTGGCGACGGGGTGGCGACACCGGGGCGGGGCGAAGCCGAGGCGGAGCGGCACCAGGCTTCGGGGCGGCGACCGACGAGGCGACGGGGAGAAGCTCCCGGGGAATGGGGTAGCCGGGGCAGAGCAGAGGCGGGGGAGGGGCGGCGCGGCCGAGGCTTGGGATGGGGCGGCGCGGCAACGGGGAGGGGCGGCGGAGTAGCACCGAGGCGAGGGCGGAGCAGCGCGGCGAGAGAGAGAGAGAGAGCGGAAAAGGGGGGAGGGCGGCAGAGGAGGAGGCGGCGAGGGGAGCATTGGAGTAGCAACATGGTGTTAGTGGGAAGGAAAGATCCATAGGGGAATTTTCAATTTTGTGAATCATTTTTTTTTGTGAAGAAATAGCAAAGAAAAAATATAGGGAGTTAAATTTAGGGGAAGAATTAGGTGCAAGCATTTTTAAACTCTCAAATTTTAGGGAGTTAAGTTTAGAGAGGTGATATAGGGAGTTAAGTTTGGAAACGAATCCTATACGACCGGGTCGTATAGGCCCGATCGGGAGACCACCTCTCCATACGTCCACGTGTCCCCTCATTCCCAATCCCCTTCCCACACCCCCGCCGCCGGCCGCCCGATCTCGCCGCCGCCCGAGCTGCCCCGTCCCGAGCGCCCGCCGCCTCCTCCACCTCCTTCGCTGCCTTGCCTGAGCTCCTCGCCATCCTCCTCGTCGCCGCCGCCTCCGCGTCGTCGCCTCCCCCGCCTCGCCTCGTCGTCTCGGCCCCCGCCTCGCCTCGTCGTCTCGGCCCCCGCCTCCGCCTCGCCGCCGCTCCACCTCTCCGCCGCCGCTTCCCCGCGCCGCCTCGCCTCCGCCCCTCCCGGTAAGCCCCGCCGCCGTCGGTGCCGCGCCGGGGACTTGTGCGCGACAACGGCGGGGGAGCTCGGCGGGCGGCGAGCGACGGCGAGCTAGCCGAGCGGGAGGGGGGGGCAGCTCGGGAGCGGCGAGCTTGCAGAGCGGCACGTCGGGGCAGCTCGGGCAACAGCGAGCTGGCAGAGGGGCGCTCGGGACGGGGCAGCTCGGACGGCGGCGAGCTCGGGCGGCCGGCGACGGGGGTGTGGGAAGAGGATTGGGGATGAGGGGACACGTGGACGCACGGAGAGGTGGTCTCCCGATCGGGCCTATACGACCCGGTCGTATAGGATTCGTTTCCGTTAAGTTTTAAGAGAAGAGCTAGAGATACTCTTACACAATAAAGCTTCCCGAAAAAATTATTCGCAATCCTCTTCCCATGCCAAACAACGACGCCGGCACCATCGCACGTTGGTACCAACGAGCGGGTCCCACCGCACCACCAACAGAAAGCCGGGGACGGAACAAAACCGAACCCACCCATCCGGAAAGCCGCTTCCCTCCCTCCCTTTCCTCCCCGCCCCGACGAACTCGCCGCCGCCTCCGCTCCCTCCACCGCCGTCGCGTGATCGCGCCCATGTGGCCAACCCGCATCCTCCTCCTCGTCGCACCCTGATCCCGCGTGCGCCACGCCCATTCGGCCACACATGGCGCCACCCGTCCTCCTCATCCTCGCCCTCCTCTGCCTCGCATCCGCCTCGCCGCTAGCCTCGGCGTCGTCGGCGGATGGGTGCGGGAGGAACACGACCCTTGAGGGGTACGAGGCGGACCTGCGCATGTCACAGCACCAGCTCCGCGGCCGCGTCGCGGTGCTCGACGGCTGCTCGTTCCGCGTCTCCGCGCTCGACCTCCTCGCCGGCTCCGCCTCCGCGCGGTGGTGGCGTGCGGAGGGCCCCGACCTCGAATCCCTCGCCCGAGGCGCGCCCGCCGCCGACGAGCCCCTCAACCGCACGTTCCGGTCCGAGTCCATTGTCTTCCGCCTCCTCCCGGGCCTCTCCTGGCCGCTCGTCCCCGTCCTCGCCGCCTTCGACCCCCTCACCTCCTCCCTCTTCGGCTTCGTCCGCCTCTCCAACGGCACCAACGTCGCCTCCTCCTCCTCCGCGCGCGCGTCCACGTCCGTGCCCACCATGTTCGACTCCTGCGCCCAGCTCTCCCCGCGATTCCGCGTGCGATGGACGCTCGACGAGGCGTCGAACGCCATCGACATCGGCCTCGAGGCGGCCGTCGGGTCAGAGTACTATATGGCGTTCGGGTGGGCCGAGCCCAGCGCGTCCAAGCCCTCCATGATCGGTGCCGACGTCGCCGTCGCGGGCTTCACCGAGGACGGGCTCCCGTTCGCCGAGGACTACTACGTCACCAAGTACAGCGAGTGCCTGCTGCGCAAGGACGGCATGGTCGAGGGCGTCTGCCCGGACACGATCTATGATCGCAGCGACCCCGCCGGGACGGTCAACAACACGAGGCTGATCTACGGCCACCGCCGCGACGGCGTCTCCTTTGTGCGGTTCTCGCGGCCGCTGGTGTCCGCGGACAAGAAGTACGACGTACCGGTGAACGCCACGAGGAACATGACGGTGATCTGGGCTATCGGCTTGCTGCGGCCGCCGGACTCGCTCAGGCCGTACTACCTGCCGCTGAGTCACGGGGCACCGGCCGGGACGGCGTTTGGGTTCCTCACGCTCAACGTGTCGGAGGCGAGCAACGGGTGCCTCGGGCCGTTGGATGCCGAGGACAAGGAGGACCAAGGGAGGATCACGGCGGAGAGGCAGACGCCGCTCGTGGTGACGGCCGGGCCGGCGTTGCATTACCCCAACCCGCCCAACCCCGACAAGGTGCTCTACATCAACAAGAAAGAGGCGCCGCTGCTCAAGGTGGAGCGCGGCGTGCCGGTCACCTTCTCCATCGAGGCCGGCCACGACGTGCCATTGTACATCACCTCTGATCCTGTGGGAGGGAATGCCACGTCCAGGAACGTGTCTGAGGTCATTTACGCCGGCAGTCCAAAGACGGAGGGCGTGCCGGCTACGCCGATGGAGCTTGTCTGGTTGCCCGACCGGAACACGCCGGACGTAGTGTACTACCAATCCTTATATGATCCGAAGATGGGGTGGAAGATTCAGGTCGTTGATGGAGGCCTCAGTGACATGTACAACAATAGTGTGCTGCTGGATGATCAACAGGTGACCTTCTTCTGGACTCTATCTGCTGACTCGATTAACATCGCTGCTCGAGGCGAGAAGAAGAGCGGGTACCTTGCTATTGGCTTCGGGAGCGCCATGGTGAATAGCTATGCTTATGTCGGGTGGATTGATGCCAATGGCACGGGACATGTCAACTCGTATTGGATCGATGGGAAGGATGGGATGAGCGTGCACCAGACACATGAGAATCTTACCTATAAGAGATGCCGATCGGAAAATGGTGCGATCATATTTGAGTTCACTCGTCCATTATCACCTTCATGCAGTGGAAGGGTAGAGTGCAAGAACATTATTGATCCGACAACTCCTCTGAAGGTAATTTGGGCCATGGGTTTCCCAGTGGTCATCTGGCCGCTTGAGTGTGAAGAACATGCACTCCGTCACAAGCAATCGTCCTGTCCGGGTCCTTTTGCTGAGCGGTTTGGCAGAGGCAGTGCAGGATTTGCGCCCGGTGCTTGCTGTTCATGGGTTTATGATGTTTGTCGCGTGGGGTTTGTTGCTTCCAGGAGGAATCATGGCTGCGCGATACCTCAAGGATCTGAAAGGCGATCTCTGGTTCCAGGCTCATACATACCTTCAGTACTCAGGCATGGCTGTCATGTTTTTGGGCGTGCTATTTGCAGTTGCGGAGCTCCGAGGTTTCTCTTTCAAATCCACACATGCTAAAATTGGTGCAGTAGCATTTACATTCACTTGTGTGCAGCCAATAAATGCTTATCTCCGACCACATAGAGCAGAGAATGGAGAAATTATATCAAGAAATAGGATAGTTTGGGAATATCTGCATATCTTTACTGGGAGGTCTGCTTTGGTAGCTGGTGCCGTGGCACTCTTTACTGGTTTGCAGCATCTTGGGCATAGGTACGGCAGTAAGACCATCAAGGGACTTACATGTGGATTAATTTTATGGGCTGTGAGTGGTGTATTATTAGTGGTTTACTTTGAGTACATGAAGGTTAAGCGAGGAAGAAGTGGCGCTGATGGCCTTTCAGGCAAATGGGTGCTTGGCAACACTGAGGAAGTGGAAGATGATTCAGTTGATCTGTTGCAGTCCGACAGATTTGTCAGTGAAATGGAGTCTGATTCTCCTGGACCAATGGAAGTACAACTAGAGCCACTTAAAGGATGATATACCTTTTTTCATTACACTATGAACATAAAGGATTCTAGTTCAAATTCTCTATAGGTAGAACAAGGTGGAGATATACATGTCAACATAAAAGGATTTTACTTAAGGTCTCTTTTGACACAAGGAATTGGAGGGACTCCTTGACTGCATGAGAGGTATTATCATGCCACATGGTGTAGAATAGGTTTTTTTTTCATCTTCGTTGAGCTTAGGTCATCTTCTTTTTGAATCTCCTAACTTCTTAGTGGCTGGTCTGTATATCTGTACAATTTTGGTATAGTTAAAAAAGAGGATTATTCCTTCTTAAATGTCCAAACAAACCTGTGAAGCAGTTGTTTTTCATACCTTGTAAAGCTTAACATTGGATCAATGAGGTTCTGATACAGTAATATAACTGTACGTACATAAAATAGTTGACCACTGTTTGCAGATTACAATTGTCTTGTATTTGCTTGTTTTGACCTTTCTAATCTTTAGATTCAGTATGATACATGCCGATTCATATGCATTTGGTAGTCCGGCACCAACAAAACTGGGCCAATATAATGTTAGGCTAATTGCATCTTGAAATGCCTATTCAACTGATGCATAAACTGATAACGCGCCATGCCAATTCATATGCAATTAGTTCCAGGTTAAGCAACCGCACTCACCTTTTTATCTAGCAAACACGGATTGCTTTTCGCTGTCCTAACCTGCAGATTGTTAGAAGGTAGTTGTCGACTTGTCTTGCAATTGCAGCTAACGTGCTGCAGTTTGTTGACCCTGGGGATTGTCCATTACGATGATGAGTTGGATCTCCTCTGCTCCAAGTAAAACAAAGCAGGTACCAACATCTTTTGCTGTTGTGCCCATATTATATTGCGTTCAGTGATATGGACATCAACCTGCATGTTAGGTCTATTGGTTTTGTTAGGTATCCCCAGTTTCCCATTCAGATCTGGATCTTTGGTAGTTGCCTTACCAACTTGTTTGGAAAGCAGCATTAGGCGTTGTCAGGCAAATGGAGAAAAATAAGCAGCACCGTTGCATTACATCTGTCCCTTTGTCCTTCAGAGTCAAGTCTTCCTATTCTTTTTAAAGATGGGCCTTCCAAGAAAAGGGAAGTTCGTCTAGTTTCTGTTTACGTTGAAGATTCTGTAGTTTGGTCTCTACGACGTCGATTGCACTAGCAGAAACAAACCCGAATTTGACACAGAAAGGGCCGAATCATATACGAAGCTGTTCTTTGATGGGCCTGGAGCTTGAACAGCACTAAACGTCTGAGCTCTCCGATCAGTCCCAAGATTATTGATTCACTCAGGAAGGAATGTTTTCTCTTGATCATGACAGAGATTCCACTTCATTGTTGATTTCTCCTCTGCTGTATCCTGGACCCTCGCATTGTATACCCAAGAGGCCAAGATTAATGCTTTTAACTGAAGTGGGAAAATGGTATGCCTCAAATCCACGATTAGGGCTGGAAACGAGCCGAGCCGAGCCGGCTCGTGGCTCGGCTCACCCTGGCTTGGGAAAATACAAGCCGAGTCCGAGCCGGCTCGCCAGATTCCACGAGCAGGGAAGAGGCTCGGCTCGAACTTTCACAGAGCCCGAGCCGGCTCGTAATGGCTCGCGAGCTGGCCTAGCCCAGCTTAAGCTGCTCTCATCCGATTCAGCCTCTCAGATCTCGCTGCGTTCCCTTTCCTCTCTCTCTGTCTCCCGCGGGCCGCGACGGCAACGGGACCTAGGGTTAGGGCGCCGCCGCCTCCCACCTCTTCTCCACCGGGCATAGCCGCCGGTCCGCCGCCATATCCTCTGCCGCATCCTCCACCGCTCCCTCCGCCACCTCCTCCCCTCTGCCACCTCCTCCGCCTCAGCTCCTGCTGCTCTTTCACCGGGCACAGCCGCCGTTCGCCGCCACCTCCTCCGCCGCTGCTCATGGATCAGGAGCGACAGCCCAGCGAGGGGTCGCGGACCTGTGTGCGTGGAGGCCCTAGTCCTGGTCGCACTGCGCCGGCACCCCCCTGGTGCAATGCGACTACCTCCGCCTCGTCATATCCTCCGGACCTTGCTCTCGCCGGCCGCCAAGAATCCACCTCCGCCTCCACCTTCCACGACCCCAGCTCCACCTCTGCCTCCCCTACCCAGCCGCCTCCACCTCCCTGCTTGTCTCCACCGCCTCCATATTCGCCACGTCGGACCCCTACCTCCGGCCTCCTCGACGAGCCTACGAGCGGCTCACGAGCTTTTGCGAGCCAGCTCACCGAGCTTTGCGAGCTAAGGAGGCGGCTCGGGCTCGGCTCGTTCGACCACCGAGTCGAGCCGAGCCCGGGCCAAGTTTTAGCGAGCCCGAGCCGAGTCACGAGTCTCGAGCTTTATGTCCAGCCCTATCCACGATCACATGCCATTGCGTAGGACCCAATCCGAGCACTTTCGACCCAACCTAGCTTTGAACTGATTCTGGCTGTTGCTGACGAAATGGACCTGCGTCTCCGATTGTCTGATGTTTGCATCATGATCTCCTGGACTGACATGACTGCGAGTCCACTCCAGCCTGCTGCCTGATTTGATGGAGAAAAGAAAAAGTCTCTGCAATGCATTTCCTGCATGATGCAGAATTTGAGGAGAAGGGGAACCTATTTGCCTTCCAGTATATCCGGTAAGACCCTGGTTATGCTTTCTTTTTTCTGGTATGTTTCAGCATTTTATCTTTTCTGAGATTGTTTACTCGTTTTGACTTGGTTTGTAAATTATTATGAATATTTATCCTGCAACTCTGATGATATTAGTCATGAACATGCTATACAAACTCAAATACGGTATGATTATAAGTCATGTTGCCTCGATCTGCCTGGCAGGACAGTGGCGTGATAATGATTGAGAAATGTACTAAATGCAACAAACAATTTGTAGAAGAGGCCGCTTCTGAGTCTTTAGATGTTTTTCCTTCTGAGTTCTGACTGTGCACAAGTGGCCGTGTTTCTTATGTTTGAAAGTAGATAATTATGTATTTGGCCTGAAGCAGACCAACCACCAACTGTTGTTGCTGTGTCCTCACAAAAAGGCAGACTGAAGCTCTGTGCATGCATAACTGCCTCCATAGTTAGGCTACTGAGCCTCCCAGAAATGCGATCCTATCCATAATTTCAGGTCCATCTGTTTAAATGTGCCCTGCAGCAAGCAGCCACAGGGAATGTAATGATGCAAAATGCAACTCCACATCATAATAGCTTCCAAAAATTATCTGTCTATGCAACCAAAAGAAGAAGAAAATAGCCATGATCAAGAGAAAAGTGTTGTGATTCACAGGAAGGATTTCACAATTTCAGCATCAGTGAAACAATCACCCTTCGCTCTGGTAGCAATGTACAAACTGAGTTGCATGACACAAATGATTTATACAGTCTTTTGATCCCTAAGCTCGTTTCAAAGGACAAACTAGCACACACCTACACAGAAGCAATACAAGTACAGTAACCGGCAAACCACATCACTACTCCACATGATCCTATGAAATGATAAGCGTATCGATTGCCCTTGACAGATCTGCATTAGCAGTCATCTCCTCGCTACAGTATTTTGTTCTCGGCTCATCTGTTTTTAGATCTGCCTCTGTATTTAACCTGTCAGTGTCACTCGTGCAAAGATTTGGAGGTGCATTGCACTCTTTGAACCGGAAGCAACTGACAAGGTGATCATTGGTTAGCCCTGCTGCCTGCATGAAGGAATATATAACCGTCGGGCCCACGCCTCGGAATCCCCTTCGGACCATGTCTTTGCTGATCATATCTGCCTTGGGGCTCTTGACAGGGACTTGCCTTGGATATCGGAACTTGCTTACTACCGGCTGGTGGTTCTGAAAACTCCAACAGTACCGATGGAAGGATCCAAATTCATCTACAATCTGCATTAGTTTAGAGAAACCCTGTAATTAGTTCTCGGGCAAAAGCGATAGCTAACAGGAGTATCAACTCGATGGTGATTAAGCAGCCAATTTGAACCCTAATTATCTGCCGAGCATTTTCGAGGACTGCTCGTAACTTTTGCTCTGACAAAAGAGAGCTGGCAATGCTTCCTGGAGCAATGAGCCTCTTCTCGTTTATTTTGGAGACAGCAACAGGGTCAAAGTTGATGAAGATTTCCCTGGAATATATAACTGGGATGTTAGGAAATAAATTATAGTTCCTTTATTTCTTTGTAACACTAGAGAACCAATACCTGAAAATGTGCCTCCTCTTGAGAATTTCAGGCCATGTAAGCTCAGCCAATGCACCAGATAGTACAAGTAACTCGAACAATCTCCTGTGAAACAGTCATGATTAGACGTCCTCAAACAGTTCAACTCCTTTTCAGTTTCCAAAATACTAATAACAAAGGTGAAATAATATATGAACTCATAATTTTCATACCTGTCATCATGAACTGGGATCCCCCATTCCTCATCATGGAAAGTAACATAGCAAGGATCTGATCAGAGATAATGAATGAGCAGCAAAAACTGAGAAGTCAGCTTTCTTCACGACAAATGATTCAGAAAGTAAGAAATACTTCATCCGTAAGGCAAAGAAAAGCATTGGGTAACCATAGCATGTGACAGATTTTAAATAAAGCAAGCATTCTGAAGATATGGTTTTCTTGGGGTATGGATGAAGCTACACGTACTAATATCTAGTCTTTTATTTTCCTGTCGGTAAAGTAGCTTTTTTTGTTTGGCTCAGTTTTTACAGTTTCAACTGATGAGAAAAAAATTATGGCATGTTTCAGTAGCAGAGTGAATATCAAAGAGCACATTCTACAGACCACTAGAAATAGGGTCTGAAGTGATGGCTGTGTAACACACCTTATCTCTGTTGGAATGTTAACCCAATGAGTCAAAACTAGAGCCTGTTTAACTAATTACATATTAAATATGCACCTTTGGGTGCAAGCAACAATGCTAAGGTAATCAGATGCTAAGGCAAAGGATCACCCAATCCCTTGAAGCAAATAAGAGCAAAAAGGCAATCTCAAGGATAACATGCTCACTTTATAGGCAAGCTAAAGGTGAAAATGCTCGCTTTATCCAATGTAGGAAAAATGATGAACTGTGTCGGCTACATATGAGCCTATAACTAATAGGAACAACTCAATAAAAAGGAACATTAGTTTAACTAGCTATAACTTAGATAGTCAAATTGTGATCATTTTGGCTGCAAAGTCAGCATGAGATCGTCCCTGAGGAAAAGCTGATAAGGGGACATAATTTCTAAACCAGAGCTTCGGATCTTTGCAAACATTTATGAATAGGCTAAGTGACAAAATATGCTAAATTATGGAAGACAGTAGAAGATGCAATACATGAATGGAAAGAAATTCAGATTTTTTTAGTCAACAATTCTGAATAAAAACAAATTACATAGTAGTATTTAAATGTCCTACTATTCAAATAATGACATGATCGAACCATCAGGAAGCAAGAACTCACCGGTGGTCGGAGTTACCCAGGCGCATCTCCTCTTCCCTTGGACAGCCTCCGGCGTTGCCGTAGCAACAACCTCCGCATCGGTAGCAATGGCATACTTCTTCACCACCCTAACGGCAGCCTTCTCGTGCTTCGGCGCGACCGGCCTAGACCAGCTCCTCTCCATCCTTCCACCGGAAGTCCGGCCACCACGGAGCGGCTCCATGGAGGCTTCCGAGGAGCAAGATGCGTTGAGAGACAGGTTGAGGTGCTCCAGCACATCGTGGTGCTGCTTCCTCGGCGGGGTCCGCCTTGGCGACGGCAAGGGGGGTGAGTCCTTGCCCACGCTGCCGCCAGCAGCAGCGGCGGCGGCGGCGGCGGCGGCGGAGGCGGCATTCTTCTTGGTAACCTCCTCCTCCTTGGCCGCGGCGGCGACCGCAGGTTTCTCCGGTGTCGCCTCCGTCGCCTTCCGCAGCGGCTTGGAAGAAGGCTTCCTGGCAGTCGCCGGGCCAGGCTTGGCCTTGTTGCCTCCCGGCACCAGCACCAGCCTCGCGTCCTCCTCCGGCGCCGCTATGTTCAGCGACCGGACCCTCGGTGCCCCTGCCATGGAACCCATTCCTCCCCAATCTCCCAGCTCAAAATGAAAACTCTCCTCCCCGAAGAACCGCCTAAAAATCCAAACTTTTCTCCCTAAGCTTCAAGGCCCGAAGCAACCAGAGCGAGCTCCGAGCCAAGAACCCTAACCCCGGGCAAGGTTTGCCCCCCGCATTGCAAGGACAGTGCGGGCGCAACAAGTCGGCGCTTCCAAGAAGGCAAGAACCCAGCCACCGCGGCGGCCGGCGCTCAGAGGAGAGCCTCCCGCAGCGCCACGCCGGCGTTGGCTGGCGGTCTGCGGAGGCAGGGGGGACCCCAGAGAGGCCCGCGCTAGGAGTGGGGGAAGCGAGACGCAGAGGCTGCACCTCCTGCCGCTGCTGCTCCGAGGGAGTGGAATCCAAGGAGAGCAGGACGACCAGGGTGTATGAGAGCGACGCTTGACAACTACACTTGTTTG
Source organism: Stipa capillata (assembly GCA_019208055.1). Taxonomy (NCBI): domain Eukaryota; kingdom Viridiplantae; phylum Streptophyta; class Magnoliopsida; order Poales; family Poaceae; genus Stipa; species Stipa capillata. The sequence continues at coordinate 458,308 of JAGXJF010003318.1, forward strand.
GTTCCTGGTTGGCTGGCCACTGTTGCTCATTTACTCCCCACTTGTACTCTTGGAGGGGGTGCATTGCGAAGGGTTGTTTCCAATTTGTCGTCGTCTTGTCTAAACTCTAAAGGAAACATGGTGAGGACTTTTTTTTATAAATAATATTTTTAAAATCAGAAATTCTAAATCTGGATGTATAGACTCAAAAATTGCAAAACTATGCGTCTGTCGGCCAACGGTTAGCCGACAACGCGTTTGTCAGCTAACCGCGGACCGAAATGACCATTGTCGGCCAACCGTCGGCTAACAACGGCGCTGTCGGCCGACGGTCGACCAACTGCGCGCCGAAAAGCGGCTGCCGTCGACCGTGGGACGACATGGCTAACGCCAGCCACTCTGGCGTGTGTCTGCGAGGGCCAACGCCACCGTCAATGGCGTTTGTACCAAACGCCAGAAGAAGTGGCGTTTGGACTGCATAGCCAGACGCTCGCTATTTCGGCAAAATAGAGCGTCGCTGGCCCAGCGAAGGTCAATAAACGCCATAGAACCTGCCGTTTGCGCTGTATGTCAAACGCCAGAAGCAGTGGTGTTTATTGACCTTCGCTGGGCCAGCGACGCTCTGTTTTGCCGAAATGGCGAGCGTCTGGCTATGCAGTCCAAACGCCACTTCTTCTGGCGTTTGGTACAAACGCCATTGACGGTGGCGTTGGCCCTCGCAGTCACACGCCAGAGTGGCTGGCGTTAGCCATGTCGTCCGGCCGACAACGCGGGGTGCTACTTTCGGCGCGAAGTCGGTCGACCGTCGGCCGACAGCGCCGTTGTTAGTCGACGGTTGGCCGACAACGGCGTTGTTAGCCGACGGTTAGCTGACAAGCGCGTTGTCGGCTAACGGTTGGCCGACAGGGTGATAGTTTTGTAAATTTTGAGTCTAGACGTCCAGATTTGGAATTTCTGATTTTAAAAATAATATTTATAAAAAAAAGTCGTGAGTTTAGGCTCTGTTTATTGGAACCGGGAGTGTCCGGATTTAATTTTGGATACTCCAAAAAACTCTTTATTTGGTCTATTGAAATATCTGTAATTTGTACCAGATATTTCGGACAAAGTAACTGAGTGTTTCTCTAGAGTTATTTCTCTCTGTGTCCGGAGTCTCGGATTTGATTCTGGATACTCGATATGCTTATCTTCCACACAATCTGAGACTTAAGAAATATAGTAATTGTTTTAAAATCTCGGATACTTTAGGTCTAGACTCGGATACTTTAGACATATGTTTTCTATATCTAACGGCTAATATTTTAGAGTGGGCTATTTATATCTCCATTCACAAGATAATAATTAGTAGATAGATGGATGCTCAACCCTCTTTAATTTTCACTACATTTCACTCCACGCGTAATGATTAGTAGATAGTATCTTATTTTGTTCACCACATTTTCTTTTCTTTTCTCGTTGGTTTTTATTTATATGTATGATAGCAACAAAAGTACTGACATTTTGTCATGACATATAATGACCGTCTCAACTTTACAGTCCTAGCTCAGAAGTTAATGTCCCCAAATTCCAGATTTTTTAAGGCCCAACAACTCCAGCAAAACAAAGTCCCAATTGAAACAACCCTGGAAACGTCGCCGACAGCGAACATGATCTCGACGATTCATCGTGCAAACCTTATAACATTCAGTCATTCAGTACAAGTAATAAAGACTGATGACTGACCTCTCCAAGCATGCAAATGTCTACTGCAATTCGTCAACACATTTTCGTGTCACGGCTTCCCATCGCTAGCGCAGGAGATATATCTAATATCTGATCACGTGAAGAGAGGTTTCCCTGATCATGTGAACAGGTTCCAAACTCATAAACACGAGTAGTTGGAGGTGGTTAGAGAGGTTATTGAGGCGGAGGACCACAGAGATGAACAATTGGACATGAGATCCGGTTTGCGTTTCTGGCCTCACCCGAGATATGGAGTGCTCTGCTCTGGAGTTTGGACTAACCAACCAGCCCTTTATCACCGATCTTCAGGAGAATGATGGCTGCTGGCTTCCTCCATGGATGGAAAAAGGTTTGTTTCGCCATCGCGGTGATGAATGTCTGAGTAGCTGACAAGGGGAGAGAGCATTGCTTAGATGGAATTCCATGGGAGGACCTGAGGTTTTGGTTGGTTTTCAGTGGCTTCATTCAGGACACAAGTTTTGTTCTTGTAGAAATTCTTGGCGCATGTTTCAGCGTGCTTTTGGTTGGTTTTCAGTGGCTTCATTCAGGACACAAGTTTTGTTCTTGTAGAAATTATTGGCACATGTTTCAGCGTGCTTTTGGGAACGCAGAGTGTATGGATGCAGTTGGTGGTAGAGTACTGTCATCTGATGAGATGCCAAACTGAAAGAATTGCAGAAACTGGAGAATACTGTGAACAAAGCAATGCCCAAAAGATGCTGTATACTTCAAAGTCCTTGAGACCAAATTTGCAGTTAAAACATGCACACATTTACATGTGTAAATTTCAGAGTACAATTGCTAGTGAGCCAACTTATTCTCCGAGCATTTTTTTTTGTATGCGTGGTGATGCTTCACAAAATGAAAACTGAACTCTTTATGTTTTCTGTGATTCTGTCTTGTATCGATGTTGTTTCGCAACTCTTCATTCCACTCGTGATGTTTTTTATTGACAGCAAGTGAAACAAGACTGAACTAAGTGTGTGATTCCTCTTGGATTGATGTTTTTTTTTGCAACTCTCCAGTCCACTGCCCTGATGTTCTTTACTGACAACAGAGCTGATCACCTGATCCTACACTGCTGCCTCCAGTGGTTTAACCAGTACAGTATAGGGAGAATACCAATCTGCATCGAAGACATCTTGCAGTTGCGAAACGATGGATGGGTTGTACGTTCCAAAGCTCACTCCAGCTGTTGTGTAGAAGTAATCCCAGATAAGGTTGCTGGTGCCGATGTTTGCCCTCACATCACTGACGGCATACTTGCCATGGTTCACCCGGGTGAAGTCAGGGTAACGGTTCCCCGTCGCAGTGCCTTGAGCCAATGCAGGTCCTGTCTCGTTATACCCAGGAACCACGTAGTATTTAATCTCGACCTTGCCACTGCAGTGGTTGTATTTGGAAGATGTGCACAGGATGTTTGAGTATAGAAGGCTCTTCAAGTATTTTTCAGTGTTCGGGATGAAATGTGTCCAATAGGCAACAAGGAGCCTCACAGTTGCATTCTTTGAGAATATTACCTATCAGTAGTCAATTTATCTTCAATTCATACATGGATACACTATTTCATGCTGAGTAGAAATAAACTGAAGGAGAAAAGTAAAAATAAATAAAATCACTTAGCTCCTTACAAGAGTGATGTACATATCTTTCAAAGGAAAGTATCAATTCCACAAAGTGCTAGTGTCAGCAACCTTGGTGAAGCCATGTCAAACTGCTAAATGCAAAGCAGTGATCATGGTGCTCATGCAGTCATTATAGTGCACCATTTGGATATTTGCAGTTTAGGTGACAGTAACTTGTAAAAGGTAGTGACAGTGAGCATGATGGTTTGTGGCGGCCACCCCAGCAGAAATAGCAGCTGAGGCCTGCCTGCAACTGAGGGAAGGATCGGGATGCATGGGGGTGTGAGTTGGTAGTGCAGACTAGAGTGCCATTGATGAAAGCATTCATGGATTAAGGGTATGTTTGGTTGGTGACCAAAATCTACCAGACCAATTTTTTGGTCATGACAAAAAATTTGGTCATTGTTTAGATAACTGCCAATTTTTTGGCATGCCAATACCCCCTTGCCAATCCTAGTTCATTTTTCTTGCCAACATTGGCCAAATCATGGGCAAGCAAAACTTTGGCCAAAATTTTGGCTAGCCAAATTTTTGGTAGGGTAGACTTGGGCTAAAACCAAACACACCCTTAATCTAAGAGAAAGTTGACTACCGTGCACTGTTCATTCATTTTATGAGGACATATTCACACTTCTCTAACCTACACATTGACTAAAGGTCCTAACTGAGTCCTGACCTACACCCATTTTGCATCAGTGGAAGTGTGGAACCATGATAAACAGCTATTTCCTGTCTACTGGAATAGTTAAAAACGTTTTTTTTTCTTATTTTAAGTTTATCTATAGTTTTAGTACTACAAATTAAATTCACCTTGCAGCCTAGGCATGAGCCGCAGGACTACATCCGAATATGCCAATTCTACTAAAACTAAAGCAGGCTTGTAAACTCTTAGCAGCTATTTTTTCCCTTATCAAATTTCCGTCACCAATAGCCCCTGTGTTTTCTTCAAGTGGAATGCTTGTTAAATGATCCGGTATGCTGTGGTATATTACAGTAAGAGAATTGCTAAAGAATGTGAGCCTGAGTGTTACCAACAGAACTGATATATCAGATTAAAATCTAAATACCTCCGATATCGCTGATGACAAAGATGGCCAGAACACTGTTTGAGTAGCATATTGAGACTGTCCAAGCCAATCCATAGTACTTATCCGCACAATTCCCCCAGAATTGACAGACTTGATGGTGTCGACCCAACCCTGTTCATCTGCCTGGAACTTGTCAAATGACAGCTGTAAAACATGAATGACTTGCATCAACATCCTGAGAAGTGTTACTAAATTAATCCTTAGAATAGATATCCATATATGTTGATTTTACAGAGCAGAATACATTTTGAGTAGTAGGTTGAGTCATCAAAGCAGGAACTACTTATAAGAAAAGTTCATCATTGGATGCCAATGAATCACTCCACTTGAACTGGATATTTGATAGACTTGCCAACTGTGGAAGCAGACTTCTTTTTTTTATAGGTCAAACCATGGGAGGCATGAGGCATCCAGGCAGCCAAACAAAACAATTTTGACAATGTGCCATGCGTTGGAAATTTCCCCTGTCAATACGGTATGTTATAGGATAGGCTACAAAGCACCGGATGACGGACTACTAGTTTGTAGCGTGTTACAAAAACTAAAAGCTATTTTCTTCAGAAAGAGGGCCATGTGTGATATTACCTCAGGTGGAGCAAATGAAAGATAGCTAAGGTGGTGTTCCTGAGTGGATCTCCTGTGGCCAGGGGTTTGAAGTAAAACATCGAGCATTTCAGGATTGGCTAGTGATGGATAGCCATCCACATATGGGACATCAACACAAAATGGTAGGGGCGACCTGTTTGCAGATTAAGATCGAATTCCATTTATTCAACCCAGTAAAATTGTGCGGAAGAATTAGAGTTATGCCTGAAAATATTGTTTGGAGTAATTCACGAAACCGCAGGACAGACTTCAAGTAAATAATAGCAACTATCGCATCCATTTGACATAAAACAACACAGCTAATAGAACTTAGCTAAGTGTGTTCAGAAGTTTGACCAAAATGTCGCAAATATAGAGAAGATACATAAGTAGAAATGTTGAAAAATTGAAGATAAAGCATTGCCATTTCGGTACTAGTCACTTTTTGTACTAAGCAATAACTCATTATTAATTACAACGAAGGCTACAAACCTGCATCTTTGATCTGGATGTAGGAAATGTGACCAGCATGGCACTTTTCTAAAAGCTTGGCGCTGCTTATCCCAGGCAACTTTGGTGTAAGTAGTCGAATTGAGCGTTGAGAGTGTCCAAAGATTTTGGAAGTATACTTCCACAGTTTTTGCTACCTGTGGACAATCAACAAAATAAATCCCAAGCTCCTTCACCTGCAATAAAATCAAAACTATTATCAAACAGCTTCCACTTAACAACTTCTTTTCTGGGGCGCTATTTTGCAAACTATGATGTAAACGTAGTAATATTTCAATTATGATAGTTTAGCTTTCTAATATACCTGAGTAAGGGATTTCCAATCATTGTTTGCAGATCCAATATACACATCCTTCTTGTCGGATATCCAGACTTTTGCATGCACAACACCAGATCCCCACCAATCACCAAAAAGTAAGGTTACATTCTGAACATTTGGTCTTCCTGCAGCGAGATTAGCACTCTCTTGGTCGAAATCAGGAGCAAATCCAGAGTGTTGCACGATCCTGAAAAGATGCTACAGTTGTTAACAAAAGCAACTAGCTACTTTGCTTGATTGCTTCACACACCAGAATTATCACTGGTAGATAGCTATATGGGTATTCCACTAATATTTAGGACAACTTCCTGTGACACGGCAGTCACTGTAATGGTAACAAGTAACACACCAAATTTTGGTATCAACCCTTGCCTGATTTTAATCTTACGATCTGCAGCTTTCTCCAGTGCGCTGTAAACCCGGTGCCCCTCGTCAGCCCCAAATCTTGACATGTCACTCTCAGAGTACCCGTAGTCCCCTGATTTTGGGTTCTCTGGCTGTGCTAAGAACTGCCAGTACTGTGCAAGGATGTCCAGGTTCTTTGTCGCGTTCCCTGAGAGCCACTGCAGCACGTCCGCTGCCAATCGGCAGAAAGAGCGCATATCAGACACCTTATGCAAATGAAGGTAAGGAACATAAATAGCTAGACTGCATTTCTTCATTACTTTTGCCATATCAAGGCAGATGAGGAGCACTTGTAATCAAAAGAAAGACATGCATCTTACAATTTTCTTTTAGAGCAGATTACGAAGACCTAAAGAAAATTTGCAGCGATCCACTATCCCGTACCAGGGATCAGCATTGCGTACCAAATGCGCAACCGAAGAGCCTCACAAAATAAATCCGTCTTTCCACGAGAAACATTTTCACAGACCTCAATTGTGATGTTCTCGAGTAAGTAACCAGCCAACCACAGTAAATTAACCAAACACATCAATGGATGCCACATTTGACATTTCCATTCTTAACACGGTCGCAGACAGTTGAAGCAAGTCAAATTTAACGCAGTCTTTCGGACATTTCCCACCATTCAGCACCATACCTACCAAATTGGAATACCTAGCTGGTAATCGACGGCACGAAGAAACCGGAAACCCCCGACCCAAATCGCATCGATACACGCCTCGTCACCGAAAACACCCGCACGCGCGCAAGGGGAGGGGTGGGGAGAGAGAGCCGATACCTGTAGAGAGGACCCCGGGGACGCGGTGGAGGTGGGGCATGTCGGTGGGGATGGACTGCACCAGCCACGCCTTGCACGACGCCGCGGCGGGCCCCCCGCCGGCGGTGCGTCCCACAGCGCGGCGAGGAGGAGGAGGAGGAGGAGGAGGCGGCGGCGAGGAGGGGGAGGCATGGCTCCCTGGACCTGTACGGATTCCTCGGCAGTAGTGTGAATAGTGCTGTGGTGAGTGCAGGCTGGAGGGAATCAGAGGGTTGAAGCAGCTTCTCGTTTCTCCACAAGCTGCTCCCTCCCAGCACCGTCAAATTCGTCGGAACTTTTAAATTAGTTAAATTCGTTGGGACTTCTAAACTAGTCATATAAAATCCGACAAATTTGATGGAATGACTTCTGAGAGAAGCTGAGAGAAGTAGCTTTTGGAAGAAACTGCTGGAGAAGCCATTGCTAAGCCGTTGCTAAGAGAGCCGAAGTCGTCTTGGCGTGGTTTTATACATGTTTTTCTTTTCTTTCTATTTTTATTTTCATTACAGGAAAGGATCCAAATCAATTGTACTCTCTCTTTGTTTGCATTCATGTGAAATATTTTTCTAGACGATGGAAGATTCATGCGAAATGTAGTTCAATTTTTCGTAAGATTCGTGAAGTACTTAGCAGATGGGCACGCATGTGACGGTTAACCTGTAGCTACGGCTCAATGAAACGGAATATAGTAAAAGAAAAAGGGAAGCATCCTGTCCATGGATTTCTCGAACGTGATGTGCGCTCCGCTCAAGCCCGAGCATATTCTTCGAGCGCATCGGCATCAGCTTAATTTTCTCGACGATTTGACCTTGTGAGTTTGCTTCAGATTATTTTTCTCAGGGGGATCTTGTTTTCCTTCTAGAGGGAACTGGATAATACTTATTCATGGACGGTTCGGGACGCAGGATTACACAGGAAACAGTTCAGCTCTTTGTGATTCCGGTAAATGTACTGCGTTCCACCGTGGCGTTGACTGTCAGAAACGCACTTCCATATTTCCTGCTAAGCAGGCTGGGCCGTGACCGCGAGTCTTATCGGCGATCCAGCTCTCCGGCCGTACGGTCCATGAGTTATCAATTGACGGCCCAGATTCCTCCACGCAGGGCCGCTCATGGGTGGAAATACGGGTTTCCCCGGGTGTATATATGCAAAACAGCCACATGCCTCGGAGCAAATCCTCTCCCGAGAACGCGACCTAAACCTTTCGGGAGGAGCGGAGAGCCGTAAAAACCCTAGGCGGATCGAAGTGGAGCGGGTAGAGAGGGAGAGGAGGGATCCGAGATGCAGATCTTCGTGAAGACGCTGACCGGGAAGACCATCACGCTCGAGGTCGAGAGCAGCGACACCATCGACAATGTCAAGGCCAAGATCCAGGTCCGATCTCCTAATTTTTCTTTTTAGCTCGTTTCTTGTTTAATTATTCAGAAGTCTTGGGATGATGCTGCGGTGCGTGGTTCAGGAGATCTACCTTAGGGTTGAGCGTATTCCTTTGAGATTATCGTGTGTATTTTGTTGAGATCTTTAAGTGCGTCCCCCTGTGCAATTTTAGTATTTAGTGCTAAGTTTTGGCTTTTTGCCAAGAGCCTACTTCAATTTTGGTGCTCTGATGTGCTGTAGCCTGTAGATTATGTTTTGCCTTATCCTGATGCAGTATAGTATTGTGATGAACAATGGAACTTGTGGAATTGAGGAGAGCAAGTCTACTCTATTGTAGCACCAGGTTGTAGAATTGTCCACCGTAAATACCAAACTACAAATGCAGGGAATGTTCATTTGTTATGTTGGAGGAAAACATTATTTTATGATATCATTATCTATAGCTGCAGGCTATAGTTTTTGTGTTGCTAGAAAGAAGTTCTAGTTATTCCTATTATTGGTCAACAAAACCTGAGTTTCAGGACAATTGTGAAGAAATATACCCTCATTTCTCTGATAAACTGATTGAGAGCAGATGTTGGTGATGCAATGTCTTGCAAATGGCCATTTGGTCTCTCTTTCCTTTAATCTTATGTTGGCATAGAACATAATCAACCCTGTTATGGAATCCTTTGGGGGCCACTACAGCAGGCGCAAGGAGAGGCAGAGTTCGGCTGCACCTCAGCTTGTTGAGGGCACATAGCCGCTTTAGGATAGGGAGTTTAATCAGGAAAGATTGTCTTAGGGTAATTGGACAGTTCAGTTTGAGTGGATTGAGTAGGAGTCAAGAGTCTGCTACAAACTTAGAATAGGAATCTCGTTTTGTAATCTCTAGTTAAGAGGTGCTGGTTGATCAATGAAAAGCAAGAAGAAAATGTACCAAACCTTGGTCTTCTCATAATCTTGTCACGGCTGGGAATCCAGTTCCAGGCTCACACAAGAGCGAGCAGTGCCGCTACTGTCTTCGTTCACATCCTGGTTCCTCCTGCCTCCGAGTCCCTTTGCTCATTCCTTGCTCCCACCGCCATATGAAACCCAAATTCGCAAGGATGAACTATAATCATGAAATTTCTTGTTTCATTTTGTGCCATAAATTAATCCGCCATAAATAATGCCTTTCTTGTTGACTTTCTTGTGATGAGATCAAGAAAGCTGCCTATTGCATTGTAACCCCATCATTGGATAGTACTGTTTCCCCTCTCCTGTTTGGCTGTATTAATCTTCTGATATTAAATGGAGAGTTGTTTCTTATTTCTGCTTATAGTTTAGGGAACCAACGTCTAGAAACATACCATGAATGTACAGCTGTGTAACTGACATATTGGTTTATTTACTTCAGGACAAGGAGGGCATTCCCCCAGATCAACAAAGGCTAATTTTTGCTGGAAAGCAATTGGAAGATGGGCGAACCTTAGCTGATTACAACATTCAGAAAGAGTCGACGCTCCATTTGGTCCTGAGGCTCAGGGGTGGAACTATGATTAAGGTGAAGACACTTACTGGAAAGGAAATCGAGATTGATATTGAGCCCACTGACACAATCGATAGAATCAAGGAGCGTGTTGAGGAGAAAGAGGGTATTCCACCTGTTCAGCAGAGGTACTCTTATTACCCTGAAAATGAAATGAAGCTGGAAAGTTTGCATTTTTAGCTTGTCTTTAAGCTTTGTATTCCTTTAATTTGTGTTAGGTTCACTGATCTTAAGAAACGGTCTCATGTTCAGGCTCATTTATGCTGGGAAGCAACTTGCTGATGATAAAACTGCCAAGGACTACAACATTGAAGGTGGTTCAGTGCTCCATCTTGTGCTTGCTCTGAGGGGCGGTCAGTAGATGCAACTTCAATGTGCACCGCATATGCCATTTCTACCAGAAATTGTTGCAGACTTAGAGCCCTGTATTAGCCGGTTGATTGAAGTACCATGTGTTGACACAATGTGAAATCAGCTGTCGTATGTACTGGAAAGAAATATTTGAACTATATGTTTCAGTTTTCATCAGATTTCTGGTTGCCCTGAATCATATTTTCTCGATCCTTTCTAGAGCAAGATACTGCTTTACACAAATATACTCATTGCTACTTGTTGACCAATTGGTCATTGCACCTGGCTTGTGGTTTAGGTTATCATTGGACAAGATTGAACACTGCTTAATACTCAACGGTGGCGGCTGATGTGCAAAATTAATGCTCGCTCGTAACAGCTCCATTTGATCACCAATGGTATACCAGTGAAATCGAGTTATCGGAAGATGTAAGTTTTGTTCGAGTGTGGCAATACTGTCCCTGTCAAGTTAAGATCTACAAATTGGTATCATATTCTGTGCTGTTAAATCCATTATCTGACAAAGTTGATTTTTTTTCTTCTCAAAATGGCCTTTTGTTCTGAACCAGAGACTGAGAGGGACATGTTTCGTTGATATCTATAACAAAGACTTGCTTCGTGCCTATCCTGTGCAAAGCATCTATTGTCATCATCGCAAAGACTCTTTATTACAGTTGTGAATCTAGTGCCATAGTGATTGTCCCTATTATTAATTTCTGTGCTATAGCTCCAACTTGGAGTATACAATGTGGTGACTTATTTAGAAATGCAACTATGAACAGTTCTTTACAGTTGTGGTTTGTGAATCTGATTCCACATTGGGAGTATATATACATATATGGTAGAAGTAGTGTGGTGCAGCTATCTTTCATAGTTCTTGCATGCCATCCCATGGGGATTCTTGTTCAATGCACCTGAAGAATCATTTGAATGCACATATAGATCTACTATCTTCTCTTTGTAAAGATACAAATGTCTAGCTTCTCTCTGTAGTTTATTTCTGCTGCATCCATTGAAGTATGTTCTTAAATAAATTGCATACCAGGAAGGAGTTTTCCTCTTGGATTAAAAAAAATGAAGTTTCAATGTTCCTGGCTAATAGCAAAATGAGATGTAAAAACTAATATTGTATTCACCAACATAAGGTTCAAATATTCCTTTTGTTTTGCCTTTTTCATATTCCTCCCAACATATCTATGATATTCTATTAGGAATTTGCCCTTTCTCTGGTCTGAACATTCTTCATGCACCTGCCAGCTGACTTAAAAGGAAATTTATGTCATGATCCTCTCGTTTCTTTTTTATAAATCATCTCTTCTGTTTTGCTCTATTTAATTGCAATGTTTATTAGGTTTAGGCGTGCCATGTCATTAGGTTTATTCCCATAATCCTATCTGCATATGCTATATTAAAGAGAGTATAGATATGCTTGTCTTCAATATATTGCTGCCTTTCTTTCAATGTGTTACGCCAAGCAAAGCTATAAGGATGACATATTCTGTCTCTATCTGCTGCCTTTCTCCCATTCCCTCATTAGTTTTGCTATATTCCATGCGTGCTAATTGAGTTTCTCTGAACTCCATTCGAGGCATGTTTGAAACGCAAGGATTTTACAGAACTATTTTAGGAATTTCACATAAAACAGTTCTATCCCCGTGAGTTTTAGAGAAATATCCCGCAATCCAAACGGCACCCGAGGTTAATCCTCTCTTTAGCCCCCGTTTCCTTCTGCGCCGAAGAAAGTGATGAGCAATGAGTGCGGTGACCATGTACACCTCTCCCCTAGGATTTGCAGGGGACCAAAGAACCCTAGCCAATTTCTAACTCCACTCCTTCATCCTGAATGACTGCAACTTGCAAAGATTCATCCACTTTATCTAAGCCAGCGTTGTTGTTACAGCGTACGAGGATCACTTTGCTTCTCCTGTGGACCGCATTGAGATGGACCATGCATGCATCAGATCATCAGGCCACCATCATGGCATCATCATCTTACCCATGAACTGAAAGTGATCAGAGCTTGGTCTTGGAATATTTGATTGGTATTGTGCAGGATTACAGAACATCTGGTTGCAACTGGAAAATTAACTGACATGAATGTAAGACCAGGTCGAAGGAATGGTCAGTTACTATCTGATACCTATTAATCAATCAATCCTGCATCACTTCTTTTTCAGTGATTTGGTCAGTCAAAGTTAGATTGATTACATGCCTCTCTGAGTTTACGTAATATTGAATCTGACGTGCGTCATTCTATTTGCCACCGGAAACACACGGTACCAATGTTATACGCCACTTCCAACGTCAACGGCAGGAAAAAGAGACGAGGAGATCTATTTTGTTCATTAATTATTATTGGCCGAGTCTAGTTTTAACACTGAACTCTAAAATTAGATAAACTTGATCCCTGACTTTTGAAAACAGATAGTTTTGGTCCATCATCTGAACTCTAAAATCAGATAAACTAGGTCCCTGACTTTTGAAAACAGATAGTTTTGGTCCATCATCCAACTCAAAGCGTTTTGGCCGATGATGGGGCGTTGCGCACATGGTAGCTTAGTCAACACAAAAAAGAAAAAAGAGAAAACATAGAAAATAGAAAATCTAGAAAATTTATAATAAAAAAGAAAAATCCAAGATTTTTTTTTAAAATGTAAGAAAATTATAAACAAATAAAAATGGTCCATTTAGTACCCTAAATTATTAATACCATTTGATTTTCAACTTTTACCTTGTTTTTGGCCCATTTGACTCGGTTTGACTCCGGTATTCGTAAAAAATATTCAAAAATAGGAAAATTCAGACAAAGGTTCAAAATTTAGAAAAAAAATCAGCAAAAAAATTTTAAAACTGATAACTTAAAAATCCCAAAATTTAGAAAATTCAAAAAAATGTAAAAAAAATTTAGGAATGTTTCAAAAACTAATAATTTAAAAAATGAAGAAAATTTTGGAAACATAGAAAATTTATTGAGAAATAGGGAGCTTTTAAAAAAATTTAGAAAATTAGAAAAAGGGAAAAACAAAAATTAGAGAAACTCACAAATTTTCTTCGAATGTTATAATAGTATTTGTGAGTTTCTCTAATTTTATGGTTTTTTCTTTTTTTGAAAATTTTCTAATTTTTTATTTTAAAAGCTCCCTATTTTTGAATAAATTTTTTATAAATTTTCTTTGTTTCCAAAATTTTCATGAAAAATTATCAGTTTTTTAAAAAACTTATTGATTTTTCCTAAATTTTTAACATTTCTCTGAATTTTCCAATTTATATATATATATATATTTTAGAACACCAGAGTCAAACCCAGTCAAAAGGGCCAAAAATCATGTATGGGTATTAAGAGTTTAGGGTACTAAATGTACCATTTTAGAGTTCGAGGCTGAAATGTGAACTCGGGTCAGAGTTCAAGGTTGAAAAATAGACTTTTTCCTAGAAAATTTACTAAAAGGAAAAAATTAGAAATATTATAGATAAAACCAAGGAATTTGAGAAAACTCACAAATAGTTTGTGAACATTCATGAAAAAAAATCATATTTCCTGATGTTCCTACACTATTTAAGAGTTTTCTCAAATTTCTTTATTTTCCAGAATACTTCTGATTTTTATTTTTATCAAAATTTTCTTATTTTTTCCATCTTAGAAAAAATCCCCAAATTTTCAATAATTTTCTTCAAATTTTATGTTTTTCTCCGACTTCTTCCTGATTTTTCATAAATTATCAGATTTTTTATTCAGTTTTTATTTTCCTAAGTTTGAATTTCCTGACTTTTTTTGTGCCAACTGTGCTGCCATCTATAAAGCCAAATAACTTTGAGTAGGATGAAGGACAAAACTTGTCCGGTTTTAAAACTTAAAGATCAAGTTTATTGATTTTTAGAGTTTAGAAAATAAATGTAGACTCTACCAATAATTGAAGGACCAAAGATGAACTTCTAAAGCTTAAAGAGAAAGATGACCTTTTCAGCAAATACCCTTGTTGGATGGTTATTCGCCAGCGACCTCGACTTGATTTGATGACTTTTAAAGAAGATAGGATAAGATGGGGTGTTGCGAACATATATGCTTGCCTTTTCATGACCTCCTTACCTTTTCTTACAAAGAAGCCACGAGGTTTTAGCAAAATGTTGTGAGAACAATTTGGTAAGGACCGGTAGATTTTAACACTTGAATCCATTTTTGCTGTTCTCAGTTTACCTTTCTTATGATCATCATTAGGTGAATAGTGGGCATGCATCTTCAAGTCCTGGTTACTGTTGTCTGAAGATCACAGAACCAAATTGTTACTAACTTAATTGGATTCTTTATTTCTAGTGAAGAGTTCCCTGGTTAAACATGCAGGCCTGCATTGTGCTTATGCAGAAGCACTCTGAATTCCCATTGTTAATTGCCGTAGAAAGTCATGAACAGTGAGTGCGGTGGCCATGAACACCCCTCCTAGGTTTTGTAGGGGACCAAAGAACTCTGGACACATGGACATGCTATTTCTAACTCTGCTCCTTCCCCATGAATGGCTCCAACTTGCAAATTACTTTCACTTAATCGAAGCCAGCATTGTTACATACTTATTAGCTGTCGCCTAGGTTCCTGGATTGGCCACGAGTCCAGGACCGTGCTGCCGAAATCAATTCCTTAAGCAGTTCACTTAACCTAAGCCATTTTGTCTTACTCTTTCTTTGTAGAGATAGATCCATGGTGTTAAGATTGTGTTGAATATATGTACGAGTAGGTTATAAGTTGGACTTAAAAAGGTTGTAGCATTGTAATATGATACAAGGTGTCATAGTAGGTCATTGATAGAGTAAGAGTTGAACTCTTGTATCATAGACTTCATATATAAGAAGGGGGCACCACACACTATGACCAATCCAAAATCCAAGTTTCAGCAAATGGTCGATCAGAAGGGGTCAGACCCCTTCTGACCGGCCTAAATAGGAAAACCGGCGGGAACTTTGGAATCATCATGAATACTAGGTGAATCATAGGTGGCCGGTGGTTATGTACATATGTCTAACATATGAGGGAGGAGCGCCCATAGTCGGCTCCCGGAGACGTAAATTTCGGCTAAACCTCATCAACAAATATTGATATCATTTTTTTCTTGCATGTAATCTCAGTGGATCCTACACTGCACGACCTCGATATTATGACTAGTCGAACCCAATATCTATGATATTAATCGTAGAAGTTACTGGTGGCTTAACTTTACGAAGGCTCATTTTGTAGCACATGGTTTGGCCAAGCCTTGGAACCTGGGCCATCCTTGATACTCCATATTTGGATTGATAACATGTGATCCATACGAGGAGCGTTTTCTTTCTCGTATTGACCGCATTGGCATGGCCGTGCATGCAACAGATCATCAGGCCACCATCCTGGCATCATCGTCTCCCTCCGTGGACTGAAACTGAAAGCTTGTTATTGGTGGGGCACAGGAATTTGTGTGATCTTGGAATATTTGGTTGATATTGTGCATGATTAGAGAAGATTTGCTTGCAGCTGGAATATATTAATTACTCCCTTCATTTTAAATTATAAGACGTATTTTAGTTGTCTAATTTTATACTTTGACCAACAGTTAATTATGATACACAAATTTGATATAATTGGATTCAAAAATATTTTTTTATGATTATAGTTGTAACTATTAATAAAATATCATACACGAATTTACGATTAAAGCATGAAATTGAACAATCATAATACACCCTATAATTTGAAACGGAAGGGATACTATTAATAAAATTGGAAGGGGTGGTTAGTTACTAGTCAATCAATCCAACATCATTTCTTTCCAATGATTTGGTTGAGTCAAAGCTAGATTGATATTGTCATCTTAATTAGCCGGGTGAATTATGCATGCTGGATAGGATTAGGAGATGTGTGTTAACATATATGCTTGCCTTTTCATGATCTCCTTACTTTTTCCCTACTGTTAAGCTAAGGGTATTATTTGCAAAAGGTTGTGATCGACAACAAAAAAAATGTTGAGGGTAGTGATCGACAACAATTTGATAAGGACCGGTAGATTTTAATTAACGCTGAGTTGAGTGCCCTTTTTCTGTTCTCAGTTTACCCTTTCTTGTGATACACGAGGTAAACAATGTGCTTCTTTTGGCCCCGGTCACTGTCATCTGAAGATCACATAATCCAAATGGCTAGTTACTTAATTGGATTCCTTATTTCTAGAGAAGAGGCCCCTGGTGTAACCTGCATTGTACTTGTGCAGAAGCACTCTGAATTTTCTTTGTTAGTCGTACCAAGATGCATGTTCTTCTTAGGAAATCGTCCCATTGCATGTCGTTTTCGTTTGGTTACTTGCAGTCGCATTTGTTGCCATGGACAGGACAGTGATCAGAAACTAGCTACCATAGCCATGCATTGCTGTTCTGACTTCAGAAGCAAAGTTAATTAAGCTAATTTTTCTACCGCGCTTTAAGCCTGGGAAGTTGATACCACGAGTGGCAAGGCAGGTCATTACCGTTGCAGCACCAGGTGTATGTACATGTCAGTCAAAATTTGGCAGAGACGAGGTGGCTAGCTAGCCTCTGCCTACTCCTGCCTACGCCGTGCATGGCATGTATGCATGTAGTGGCCACGTCAAAACTCGCGGGGATCGACGAACAGGAGGCTGCCGGGGGACGGCGGCGCCGCCCAGTCGTCGGCGGGGTCGGCATTGTCGTCGCCGTCGCTGCTGTTGAGGTTCTTGATGCACCAGACGTCCTCGTCACAGGAGAAGCGGCGCCAGCGCGGGACGGCGGCGGCGGCCGGGTCGTCCGGGGAGACGTCGGCGGCCACGACGGCGCATGCCGGATTCTTGCGGGCGACGTTGTGTGCGTGGTGGCAGAGCGAGCGGAGCAGGGCGGGGCCGGAGGGGCCGGACATGCGGAGGCCGTACAGGAGGTAGGTGCCGAAGGGGCGGAAGATGTCCGGGATGGAGGGGACGCGCATCCACGGGGCGCCCCGGTCGAGCGCCCGGAGCGCGGCGAGGGACGCGCGGAGCAGCGCCGGCGCGCCGTCCACGCGGAGGCGGAGGGAGCGGGTGGAGTCCCAGACGCTGAGCACGGCGAAGGACGGCGGGAGCGCCGGGTCGCCCTCGATGGCGACGAACGTGCCGAGCGTGAGCTTGTGGGCGAGGAGCGCGGGCATGTCGGCGGGGAGGAACTCCGTGGCCCGCGGCGGGAGCAGGCGCGCGTAGGCGGCCGCGGCCAGTTGCGGCGGCAGCTGGAACACGCGGTGCCCGGGCGGGACGGGAAGCCGGTGCGCGTGCACGGGGCGGCCCAGGAACACCGGCCGCCGGAACGGCGCGTACCCGAACCGCCCCGTGAAGAGCGCCAGCGATGCCGCGTTGGACGCCGTTGTCGCCATGGTCGCGTGCGCCGCCCCCCGCGCCCGGCACCACTCCTCCGCCCGCCGCACCAGCGCCGTCGCGATCCCCAGCCGCCTGCAAAAGAAAAACGCAACGCGCGCACGTCAGTTCGGAGCATCAGAGAGCCCGCCCATGCATGCTTCCCGTGTCAAGCCAAGGGGCGAAAAGAAGTAGCGGCAAGTGGCCGGCGTGCGGCGCCCGCGACACGCGGCGCGTGCCTCGGGAACAGGCCGTTCCGACCAACCAGCCGCGAAATACCAAACTAGTAGCTACTTGTAGTGGCACGCCATTGCTCAAAGAAGAAACTTTTACCGGTTGTGATTAGGCAAGAAGAATAATGCCTCTGGAATTAAGCAGAAAAATGGGTGATTACTGATTAGGCTTATGCATTGTGCATGCGTGTAGCTATGGTTGAGTCAAAGAGAAAAGTGAAGTGGATCACCTGTGGGAGGGGCACACCCTGAGGCCGAGAAGATAGGCGACCTTCACGTACGGCTGCTGCTGCTGATTATGCTGCTTGGCAGAGCTCCTGGAAGAAGTGCTGCCTCGGCTCACCATCTTGATGCAGGCCTTTATCACCCCGACGATCTCCTCCTCCTCCCCGTACTCAGCAACCTACAGGATCCAACCCATTCAATTCGTTTATATTTGAAAAACTCGTTAATTAATATCGTCACTATCAGGCTAAGCTAGCATGCATGAGTCAAGCATGTGTGTACATTAACAGTTTTGTCGTCTGCTTTTCATGATCAAGAGTGTCAGCTCTAAATTCGAGAGTATGTACATGAATGTGTCTTTTTTCTTCTTCTTTTGTTTGTTAATGGATGGTTTGTTAGCTAGCTAGCTAGGTGGCTGTGTTGATTACTTAGTTGGTTACCAGCATGACGTGCTCCGGCGCGTGGCGGACCCTGGCCAGCGGGTCGCCTATCTGCTCGACGCAGAGCGACATGCTCCTCTTCTTCTTCGTCGTCGTCTTGCTCTTCCTCTTGGTGGCGCCGTCGTCGTCGCCGGAGCCGGAGCCCTGGTCGTCGTCGCCGGACAGGCCGACCTGGCACCGGCGCTCGAGCTCCTCGACCGCCGGCAGGTCCCTCTCCATGTCCAACTCCCTCACCCTCGCCACCATCCCCTCCCCATCCATCGCTACCATATTGATTATCACTCTTGCTCTTTGATCTAGCTCACTCCCCAATTGCCTTGCTAGCTACTATGGCTACTGGCTAAGGAACTCACTGCTGCTGCTTCTTCTTCTTCAAATAGAAGTGTGTGGCAAATTTATACACGCGCGTAGGTTGAGAAAGAGGGGGCGTGTGGGGCCTGGAGAAAACGAGAGATGCAAAGGGGAGCAGTTTTGAATAATAATAGCCACCTCTAGGTAGTTTCTTGGATTTGATTAGTAAGATTTTTCTCTCTTTTCCCCACTTCAAGCAGCTAGTTCCGATGAGTTACTCCTTTCAGACGTAGGTCTTACTATCTACGTGTAACCATTTAGGGTTTTTTTTACTTTCATCTCTATCTGTAATCAAATAGGGCCTACTTAATTACTTCGTCCATAAATATAAAGTGTGTATGAAATTTAAAGTCTAACTTTGATCAATAATTAAACCAATACTCCCTCCGTCCCAAAATATAAGGTGTGCACGTATTTCAAGATTTACGATTAGACTTATAATATTTTGATTATGTGATACAAAAGTGATATTGTTGGATTCATTTTCGAAAGCACTTTCCAATGATATCATTTTTGTATCACATAACTAATATGTTATAGACATAATTATAAATCTTGAGATGCGTGCGTGCCTTATATTTTGGGACGGAGGGAGTAATATTGAAGTATATAATACAAAAGTGATACCATTTAAAAATACGTTTGAATATGAATCCAATGGTACTACTACTATATCATATAAGTCAATAGTATTGGTTTAATCGTTAGTCAAAGTTAGACATTAAATTTCGTGCACAACTTATATTTGTGGACGGAGGTAGCAGTTTCATCTCTCTCTGTCTACCCAAATGTGAATGTGGACTAATGGAGCCTAATTAGTGGTACGAAGACCACGGTTCAGTGTTTGTATATGCTTGTACTAATGAGACATGGATGCTCTCCTTACAGTTAATTAAAGGCGCCAAATCAGCCTATCTAACGTATAGTAGCATACCAGCCACCTTTAAACAAGTAAGATTCCGATCAATGTGTGTAAGCGAAGCTCACTTATATCGTTAAACTGTTCAACTTATATTATTGTACGTGGCGATGCAAACTAGGATAGATAGGGCAGAACCTACTCATTCTAGGGCATCCATATATATTCCATGCGAACCAGTTCTTTTTTTTTGATAGACCCAGCAATTGCGAAGCAGTTCTGGATATGTGATCTGTTTGAGCATCCTTCCTCTCACACATGTGAAACTTATAAGTATTAGGTTGAGAAACAAATTTAAAACAAATGAAGGGCCGGCCTAAGGGGAAGAAGCCTTTAATTGGCACAATTAATATAAAAAAGGGCCCAATTAACATAGAAGAATAAAACTGCGGCTGCATACCTGATACCTCACAGCGCTTGCAGCTCGGTTCTTAAAATTAGAAACAACTTAAGGCATACAACAAAAAAGAAGTTTAATGTCAAAAATCTTTGCATGTTCTGGTCTAGGGAAAAAATTATGTACGGAAATACTAGAGATCTGAAATTAATTAAGACGTTTAGTTTTATTCCCAAATTCGATGTGCATACCCCGGTCCAAAGCCAAAGATACATACCTGCGTAGCACATTAGCATGTGGTTGTGTTCAACAAGAGCATTTTGGTTGTTTACTGTTTGATGGTTCGATCAAGACCATCCATATACGCATGCAGAGATGCCTTCCGTTGATGTCACGTAGACGGCTCTAGTCTAGATCGACATGGTTTTGGCAGCACGGAAAAATAAATTAGGTACCTTTCTGAGCTAGGGAGATGGATATGGAACGACAAATATATTTAGCACCGTACGTTCCTTCTTTTTCCTCTCCCTCTTTTTTTCATAAATTTATCTACTTCATCCAATATGTATTTTGAGTTATATGTGCATTAGTTAGGAGAAGCACTTACTTATTTGTATCCTTATTTGCACAATTATTTGAATGTAACTAGAGTAGTTTTACTAGAATTAGTAAATGTTCATTAATCAGACAGGCTATCTTAGTTGCGTCAAGTTATTGTACCTAATCGAGCTACTCTTCTCGATCCTTCGGCGCCCAGTGGGCATTGTAATATGCTTCAATCAATCGCTGTCCATATGTCACTCTCATAATTAAAACAACTAAAGAACAAACTACACTAGTATATATATATTTGGTTTTAAAAAAACTTCATTGGTTTATATGCTTGTTATGTTTATATATATTGAGGAGGAATGATAAGGATGTTTCGTGGACATTTATGTGTTTGCCTGTGACGTGCGTGCTGCTCAGTGTTTTCTTTGTCCGGTCTGGTTAGAAAGCCGTGCTAATTGAACTCCACTTGGATATTATTAAGCCTATTCAACGGTCAAGAACTTTGAACGAACAACAAAGCCACAAGCAACACTTGTTTAATAATTAACAAAATGCACGATGGCATCTATAGTCAGTAGCCAGGTATGTACCTAAATTACTACTAACAGGCCGTGTAGAGTCAAATGTGGAGTGTAGACCAAGTTAGTCAAGTAACTAGGGTTTAACTAGACATGTAATAGTACAGTAGAACTAATTATCTTGACTAATTGGTGTGGTAAGTACCATGTCGTTGCTTCTTGTTGCATCAACACGCGTCCTTTTGACCTCACGAGGTCTCCTAGCTGCTTTCCAGCTAGTGACAGGTGGGCTAGCTTGCATCTCTCCTAATGCTTGCTTTTGCAAAAAAGATCGTGTTCATTCAGCATAGATTAATGCAAGCATGCAAAGACATGGAAAGGAGAGAGAGAAAGAGAGAGAGTGTGTCAAAAAGGTATGTTTGATACTTACATTGACATAAAACATATGCTTTGACTATTCATGTTTAGTTTGTTATTCAGTGTTATTGCCTCAAGACTGAATAATCGCCCCATCTTGGCTCACTGCTCGCTGTGTACTGCCAACCTCTCTATATTATTGTTCAGATCGAGAGCAAGATCATTCACTTGAAATATTGCTTCTCGTGGTCTTTCGTTATCTTGGGTCCAAAAAGTTGCGGTTTACTAATGCTTCTCGCGAGTCACGACCAAAACTGTGCTACTAGTTTATAGCTAAAGTATTTTCGGCGTAATTGCTGACCTTGGTGTGTGAATATTCCTGGCAGATGCATAAGCAAGTCAATATAGTTGCATTTGCCAAACATAATTAGTATATATATATATGTAGGAGACTCAGACAAGGTATATGGACATGCTGGGGTTCTTGTCTAATGGTTCCCTGACACATTCCGTATTTCTGTAACCTAAGTAGATAGTTTAATTAGTACTAGTGGGTAGTGTCGACATGGAGAACACAGCAGGTGACTAAACAAAACAAGAATAACGAGAAGAAAGTGCGCAGGTCCTTAAAAAGCTTCGCGTCTACGATGGGGCAGGCCAGGCAGTAGTAGGGACGTCAGTAGCATTGGCATTTGGCACTAATTGCTTGTTGCACCATCAGCACACTGTACGTACCGTCAATCAGATGCATGCATGCACGGATGTATAGGTTTTTACTACTCGAGTTTCCGGAACCTAAACCTAACTAATACTTAGTTGTTCCCATTTCCTCATCGGGTGATAGATCCGATTGCAGTTTGATTTAGGGAGTCCCAACCCTGTGAAGCTTAACAGACAGTTTCCTCTGACCTGACCAGCTACGTACGTACCAGCCGGCAGCCATACGTGCCGAGGTCATGTCGCCCTTACGAGATGTGCCTGTCGACGACGAACACTTGCGGACGCACAAACAAAGGAGAGAAAGAGTGTTACTTACACGAGTACATATACATGCATGTTGTGTTGAGAGCTAGATTTACTATATTTCTCTTACCAAACTGTAGAAAAAACACAAAGTGTGACACGATCGAAAGCAAGAATACAAAATCATGCCTGACGAGATAGACTACTAAAAAAATACGGCGTGCCACAGCAATGGCTGTAAGCCTAATACTAACAATAAACAGTTGCTATGTCTCAGAAACTTTTTGGCGAATCGTGGCTATCAACAAAACATTGCAGAGCGTAAAACTGGGTTACACCTTTCACGTGCCGTGCCGTGCATCCCATAAATGCCAGGTGTTTGGCAGATGAGACCGTAGTTACACGAAGTTGACCAACTGGCCAGACCAGGCCAAGCAGCGCCAATCCAAACCATCCAATCAGCATGCATGTACACTTTGTACGGTAGCCACTCGTCTGGGCAGCCACACCAAGTCGACTCCTGCCACATGACCGTAGTACCTCACCTGCACCATGAATGCATGAGTACATGCCAAGACCCGGACAGAGGGAAGAATCAAGAAACTGTGTACCGTGTACCTGCTAGAGCCTACGAGCTGCTAGTAGCTCACTAGCTCGTACACCCGGCCTGCTGGCCGACATAAGCAACAGCTCAAGGAACCAAAGTTGCCGAGGCCAAATGCCTAGCTAGGTAAGAGTAAAATTAAGACCGACGCCGAGAACCAAGTAACTCGATGCTTTGTGCGGTTGGTCGTGAAATTAGCCTTAGGTTTGCTATTGATGTGTCTCACTAAAATAAATTTCCTTTCAATAAATAAGCAAGTTATCCATCCATAACCAGCTTTATGGTAGTTTCGTCAATCTTCGGACTTCATACGGCTAGTCTTCAGAAAAAATTGTATGTACATACATGTAGCATTGTACATCTGTGTGCATCTATGAGTTGTGATAGGTATTTCTCAAGAAAAAGGAAAAAGACAATACGTATGACACAGTCGACTGTTTTTTTTAGAGCACACCCAAGTCTTCTGGCATTAGATGAAAATCCAACTATTTAGATTGCCTCACCATGTATATAAAACAAAAAAGACAAAATCAAAAACATTAACAAAAAAATTATGTGAAATACAAACAAAACTATGCAAATAGTGGACCCCATATAAAAATAATTAAAAATACAAAATTGTACATTACTAAAAAATAATGGCACAAATAATAAATGTACACTTTTAGTAAAACTAGTCCAGTGTCTAGCGCAATATAAACGACTTTAATTATGTTTAATTTTCCAGACTCATGTAGGTGTGTATTATTATGTGATTTGCAAAAACACTAAAATTACGATCGGATGTATCAATTTTATGTGATATTACATTAGTTTGCCCGATTAAATTTCTGATCTCGAGCTAGCCGGCTAGTAAGTTGTATGTGATTTGGTAAGTTATATGTACATGATATTAGTATGCAGAACTAAAGTCTGAATCGCTAGTCCATTGGTCGTATATATGTGATATTTGATCAATATGCAGTACAATCGAGTACACTACATATCGAGCCGAATGCTCGGTCATTTGTACTAAGCCGACAAGTTGGTTGTGCATAATATCTGATTAGTACATGGAGTTGACGTTTAGATCACGAATTGGTCGATCATTCGTACATGATATTAATAAATCAGTACATGGAATTAAAGTTCAGATCACCGAGCCAATCGTTGGTTCATATGTGATATTATATCTGTACGTGGAATAAAGTTCGAATAAAGTTCGGATCACGAGCCGGTCAGTCGGTAGTTGTACTAAGCCGATAGGTTGTTTATATATGATATTAGATTAGACAGAATTAAAGCTCGAATCATGATCAGCCAATGGTTTGTATATGATATTAGATCAGTATGCAGAGTCAAGATTCAGGTTGCTGATTGTTGTATTAGATTAGTATGCACATTTAAAGCTCAAGTAGGTTTTATTATTATTTAGAGGTAATACTGTGAATGTCAACATATCAATTGTAATATTTTTAGGTATGATGATCTATTAGTTGTGATATGTTTATGTGCGATTATGATTATCTATCGACTGTTATCTGTTTAGATACATGAAGATACATCAGTCATGATGTGTTTAGGTACAGTTATAATGACCTGGCGGTTTGATCTGTTTAGATACATTTACGAAGATCCATCAGTTATGTTACACTAATAGAAAGAGAGTCCACCAAATTGATAGCCAGATGTTTTGCTTTTTTTAAGTATTTTCTTGCATGCCTCTCTTTTCTTTTCTTTTGTTAGCCCATCAGCACCTCAAAACGACTACTCTCTTGATCCAAAATATAAGTAATTTTGGATCTTAATATGATTTTCAAAATAATCAGTGTTATCAAAAATATATTGCTTTGAATAAAAAATAATTATATATTATACAGGTATATTTGGTAATAGATTGAGTAGTACTAACTTATTGTTATTGATGATGATAATTTTTTTATGTTAATAGTTAAAACTGAAACTATTTTTATTTTAGATCAGAGGGTATATTTAAAAGAAAAGGCAATTGTAGCATTAACAAACCGGTGGAACATAAGGCAATTGTTATATTCTGGTTAGCTAATAACACATCAGCGAATTATTTAACGAAGATGGGTGACAGGTCGTTTGTAGACGCGTCTTAGTTATTTTGCGATATCCAATCAATGGATATACCCAGCAACGAATGGATTAATTAGCTTGTACATCATCTGCGAGACTCGTGAGCATTGAGATACACTGCACGCGCACTTCGAAGAAGTAGGTGATCATGTTTGGTCCGTGCATCATGCATGCGCAGCTAAAATAAAAATCCGGCCTGGCTTTAGTTTGGTGTAATCGCAACGTGATGCACGTACGTCGCGGCCATGTACGACTACACTGTTTTGTTCCTGTGTGGCTGCTGCTTCTCTGTATACGTATAGAAAAGGAATTGCACGGATCGATAGGATGGCCGTCTGATCTGTACTCCAGTCTTTAGCCAGCCGCGCGCGCTGTGTGGTCAGGATTGGTTCCCACTGTACACCTTTCATCTTCTGCTGTTTATCCGCGCCCCCGCAGAAAGGATGGTTACCCCTTTGACGCTAGCTAGCTTTCCGCGCCCACTGCCTTGCGCCGTTCTGCGTATTTGCATGAATAGTTATCGTGAGCAATAGCTGTTCCGATGAAAACACACTTAGCTAGTTTTCTTACCCTCATTTTCTTCGTTCAAGCTACTCCATCCGGTTAATGACAGATGACCCATGCATTTTCTAAGATTTATACTTAACCAATAATTAATTTAATAATATGAATCACATGATAAAAATTAGGACCGTTAGATTTATATCTAAAAACACTTTCTGATGGTAGCAATTTTGTATTATATAATTTATATATTATTCAACTGTCAAAGATAAATATTATAAAATACATGCAACTTATATTTTCAAACGGAAACGAGTACTCTACATTGATTAATTACATAAAAGTGTTCAGGATGTCTATTTCGAAGTTGTCTAACATTTTCTTAAAATCTCAGTCACCTTTCTAAACCTTTAGATTAATATCTAACCATCTCTATCTTATAGTGTACAAACTAAAATTTTCAGTAAAATTTTGTTCAGTAAATTTCACTTTGAACTAGCTATTTATCACACTGTGTGACTGCTTGAACCAAATTCAAAATTTTACGACATTCGAACTAGATTTAAGCAATGAGATACTAGTTTGAATCACATTTGAAGTTTCACCCGGTTCCGACAGATCAGGCCAACATATTACGTCAATATGGACCCCAAACCATCTTGCAGGTAAACCCCTCTCTCTCTCCACCTCTTTTTAATTTGGCCGAATTGGTTAGAGATATCAAGGTGGAATCTTTATCTATAAAGAAGTTGCCTTTGAGGTGGAGTGGAGGTATTGAAGCTACTAGTTCTCCATGTCTAGAGAGCGTGGGTGGCACAATGCTTGAGAGATTGTGTCTAGAGGACTAATTGTAAAAAACAACAGCATCGGATGCGCTTTGTCAATTGTTGCCTCTAATATGACATTCGCATCATTAAATAGATACCAACTAATTACCCTGTTACCGAGTAGGCAGGCCAACCAGTCAGGACGGGACCTAATGTTAAATCTAGTTTAAATTAGAAAATTGATGCTTAAATCTAGTTCGAAGCATCGTAAAGGATGAAATCTAGTTCAAGTTGTTAGATGCGATAAGTATCTGATTTAAATTGTAATTTACTCTTCCAGTTACACGCTTTTCAGTCTGCAATTTTCGGCTCGATGTCGGGCAATTTGAAGTGACGCGTATTTAATTTATCACACCAGCCTCTGAAGATTCAAACATGCTTGCTAGCTAGCGTGTCGAACCAGCCCTGACACCCTCCTTGTTACCAACCAATTAACCCGACACACTTGAACTGTGACGGCGGACATGGATGCGATAAGGCAGTGTCAGCCACAGTCACTCTCACGCTCAATCCCCACCTGATCTCTCCCCTCTCTCATGCCTCAGGAACGACGCATCCAAAAGAGAGAGCAAGCTCCAGTGAGAAGAACCACTGGCCATATGGCTGATGGCTACACTGCTGTAGTTACCTGCAAGATATAGACACACACCCCTGTAGAGTACTGTTCAGGATAGGTATAAATGGATGTGTTTTTAAGGATAGAGACTGTACCACACCACCACCCAGCGGCACGCACGAGACGGTGCAGATATAGATGCAAATAAAGCATCTGCGACGCCCTGCAGGTGGTCGCCGTCGCCGTCGTCGTCATCGGCAGCGCGCGCGCGGCAATTTTTCTCCTTGCCCTGCCCCGGCCTGTCGCTGACACCGCTGCTGGCGCGCACGCGCGGCCAAATTGCGTGTGGTGAGAGGCGTCGTCAGGCCAGATGCTAGCTAGCTGCACGAATTCATCCTTCACGTGCTCTTGCCGCTTCCTGCCTGCCCCTGTCGCTGCAAATAGATTTCGTGGATGCAGTGCTTTGTACAGCAGTTTTACTTGAGTCCAGCCAGCGGCTGAGTTGCGTTGCATCAGAGGGAGAGGATATCTGCCATTTTCTCTGGGCGTGGGCATGTGGATGGTTTCTTTGCCACAGCACGGAGGTGCAGTGGCTCACGTACTTTTGGTCCTACAACTTTAGCTTATTCATTTTAGCACATTGGCTTAATTAGAGCAACAGTCGTAAAGAAGTTCGGTCGTATCGCTATTTAAGATCTACTAGATCCCACGTACACGTCAGTGACACAAACGTATCAGAATTGTTAATGCACAACCCTGTAGAAATTCCTTAAACTTCGGTCACTCATCACTTGAGATTTGCGTTGAGATCAGAAAAAAAAACCATACTACGAAGATTTAAGAGTGATGAAAATCGTCTGAAACATACAAAAATTTCAATTACATGTGCAATAGACAGTCTCTAAAATACGTACTCAACACAATCAAATGTTCACATGCATGCATGAAAGTGATGAGTTTTCCATTAAGTTACAGAAAGAAAAAGATGGTTTTCCCATCAAGAAGCATGTAATGGTAGGCTAGTTTTGATTTTTGTAGGCCTTTTATGGTACCCTTGAATGGATATAGGTTGTTCATTTCTGTTGATTCAATAATAGAGATTGATCTATATTGTAATATTCTTTGGGTAGTATATGTGACCTAATTTAAACAGTATATGAGTTTTAGAGGCAAAATTAGAAGAAATGAACAACAAATCCCATAGGTAAAAAGATAGATTCGGAACACATTTGAAGACAGAACAATCCCGAGCGCCCTGCAGGTGAGCCGGCCTCCAAACCGACCGGAGGCGACGCGCTCTTCCTCGCCATCACGTGGATTCGGCGGTGACGCGCTCCTCATCGTGACCACGCGATCGATCGTGACGGCAATGGCCCTGGCACGACTGCACTCCGTAGCGGCGGCAGCCAGCGGCTTCAACAGGCCCCCAAATCATCGAATCCTGACCTCGCTCGTAGTTCTGCTGCCCCAATCGCTCCGCTGCTCGGAGCGAAGCCAAGCTGGGTGAAACACTACAAAACAAGGAAAATTTGTGATGCGTACAGTTGTGCAATCAGCAAGCCAGTGTGCTTCAAGAACCGTTGCTCGCCGCTTGCGGTCTTCAACGTCTCCAGGGCGCCGCCCCGAGGCCGCTCATGTTTGCCGCCGTCACTGCTCACAGTCGTCGGTGTTGCTAGGGCGCCGCTGGTTGCAACAATGTTGCCACTTTTTTTTATATAATGGAAGAGTTTTTACATCTCTCGGCCTCTGCACCTCACGATGCATACAGCCAACACAAGTATCATAACGAGTGCACCATTGACACTTTACAAAATAAAATCCACTGCAACATGTTGCTGGTAGAAGGCCGACGAAAAGAAAATCCATATGTCGCCGCTTATGGTGGTTTTCTCTAGGTTGCCACCTCGACGACGATGGAGCAACTACCTCCAACCCATCCTCGTTGCAACCGTTAACCGTCTAGGTTGTACAGAGGAAAGCAGCCGGCGAGGCGGCGTGCGAAGGAAAGTAGCCGACGAGGTGGCCAATCGGCGTTGGTAGGGCCGGAGGGGCGTGACGGCAGGCAGCCTACCGGCAAGGGCAAGATTGGAGGAGCAAGCGGGAAGGCTGACAGGGGCGCAACTGGTGGCGGCGGCCGGACAGGGACGCCGGCGAGGACTCATAGCAGGAGACGGCGTGCGCAGGAAGAAGATCGAAGGCGGCTATGACTGATGGAGTCCGCGATGCAACCAAGATAATTTTCACCGGACCAAACTACCCTTATAAGGAAAAAACTTAAATGATAAACATCTAAATCATCTGGATCTGATTCAATACTGCTACCTACAAACAACAGCAAAAGACATATTTATTTTTAGGAATTGCATATATTTCAGTTGTCTAAATTTTCTTAACTCTCAATTACATTTTAAGTCTTTGGATCAAAATCTAACTACCCTCATCTCCACTAAAGTGACATATAATTTTATGGACTAAAAATTACAATAACTTTTTACTAAAATTGCACAACTCCAAAACTGCAATTTTAGGCTAAATGACGTACAATTTTACAGATTAAAAATTACAGTAAATTTTTACTAAAATGACATAATTTTAAAACTGTAATTTTAGGCTAATTAACGTGTAATTTTTGGTGACTTTATAAATATTTTAGACAACTGATAATTAGCCAACCTATTTTTTTTATTAGAATCCTCCATGCGGCGGCTATTGGCTGCCACGAACACGTACTGAGTGGGATGATTTTGGGGCCAACAAGACATCCTAGTGCTGGGAAAGTCGGATCCTTTGACGCAAGTACCTTTATTGTTCTCATCAGATTTTAGTGCTTCTTTCCCTGATAATATATCTATAGCTCTTTCCCATGTTTTTTCAGGATAGAAGAAAACGACGGCAAACGGTGCTGCTGCACGTACATCACTTGCTGTGAGATGCGATTAGCTAGGTCACATCTTCGATGAGATAAAATTTTGGAGGAAGGTGGCACCTCCATCCAAACAGCACAAACATCCCCTGTCCAATACATCCATTTTCCGGAACCGATTTTTACTACCCAGCGATATTCAGAATGGTATTTTTCTACCTTAAAAAGTTAATTAAAAAACTTGGTGCAATTTTTTAATAAGATATATATAGTCATATTTTTACATCAATTTTAACAACTGCACATGCTATAACAAGATGTATATTCATCAACAAATTCAAAAAAATAAAATTTTTAAATAAAAAATATTTTAAAAATCAGGTGGATGTCCACCTGGATAGTAAAATGAGTTTCTGCATCTCTCATTCTCGGCCACAGCAGAGATATATCACATCTAGGGCTAGATAACGAGCCAGCACGACTCGACTCGGTAGAGCCCATTAGGACAACAGCTTGACTCGACTCGACTAATTTTCTTAATGATTTTAAACCTCAACTTGGCTCAACTCGGTAAAAACACAAATTACCTTGTTAAACTAGCTAAGCTCATTACAAAAGTGAGCACTATACCTTCAATTTGAGAATGTATAATATTAAACAAAATTTGAATAATATGCTATTATATTTCTCAATAAGAATAAAACTAAAATTGCTCTATCTACATACATGTCGTTACCAATAAAAATACAGGACAATAGTGGTCTAGAATATAGTGTTGCCACTGATACATATGCCGAATCGAGGTTAACGAGTAACTCGAGTAACTCATTAAAGAAATGTCAACTCACGACTCAAGGTGACGAGTTCGAACCGAGTCTTTGTACTTTCACGCCTAGTCGCAGCCATCTCCAGTGTTTTTCTTTTCTCAACAGTACCCTGATTCGAGCCACCCGTCGAGTGATAGACTGAAACGAGCTCGATCAAGTGAGTGGGAGGGAGGGAGGGAGAGAGAGAGAGGAGAAAACCAAGCGAAGGATTCCTGGTTGTTTGACCAGTTTGTCACTTACGTACACCGCAGTGGACCGCGGCAGGTCAGGCCTTTCTTTGGCTTTTACCAAAGGGAGAGTGAGAGTGCAAGTTGGCTCAGGTCTGGCTTGGCATGCTTGAGCTAGCTTGACTGACGCACAGCACCAGCTGGAGTACTTGACTGCCCCTTGTTGTCTCAGCCACAAGCTTCAACTGCATGAAAAAAGGAGTGCTTGGAGCCATTATTCACGATTAGATAAAATGGTAAAAAGTGACAAGTGTTTGTGTACGATGGGCAATACCGCTTTGTGCGTTTTGTGCCCAAATTAAGTCGCTCCGCTTGGCTTTGGTCGATTCTAGAATGCAGAATCAGAATCGCGTCCATGAAACGATGAAAGACGTACAAGTTCTCTACATAGAATTGGCATTACTTACAGCTTACGGAGCATTATGCATATGAGTATATGACGCTAACCATTGCATACATCTAGCTAGATTCTAGGTCAATCACAAGTCGTTAGCAAAATATATATATGCCCCTAATACAGTACAATGATCAAGCCGACTGACTGACAAGTTAGTAATACTGAAGCAATCATCCATGCCGAGATATATAAAATCTGTTAGGTTGGTCCAGATTTGACTGGCCAGTTAATTCAATTATTTAATTAGTTCGATTAATTTAATCAAGCATGTATATATGATGTGCTGATCGATAGCACCTGATCAATCGAAGTGACCCGCATGCATGCATGTCTCCTCGGTTGATTTCCAGGGCCGATGCTTCTTCGATGATCACCAGTGCGCCACTTGATCTCAAGTCATCATGTCAGACTAATTAAGATCCAAACGGCGCGGTGAGCTGGTGACTCATCGTACCCAAATAATGACGCATAATTAGTCTAGCTGAGCTCTCTTTATTAGAGCATGTAGAGAGGGATCATATAATTAAGTCTGTTACGGGAGTTTTCTTCGCTGCTAAAAAAAGATCAATAATGGACGCCTCGTCACATGTGATTCTTTAAAACCATAAGTGATAACAATAACGCCAACCAATTTTACTAACACGACTGTCTACGCTATTGGATACTGTAATAACCACTTGAACATAAGGTCAGTGAAGATTTTCTTGTATAAAAAGAATTTTTCTCATATTATGCATGCATATAGGTTATTTGCAAAAGACTTAATATCAAAATCCTAACATTTTCATATAGAACTAACCTAAATAAAAAATGGGAATCCATGTGTACCAAAATGTTAACCCAATAATTTTTATAAGCTCCAAATATTCCAGCGAAGCACTACAAAAAATTTCAAGCCAATTCAAGTTGAATTGCATATTTAAATAAATGTGTTTCTAAAATATTTTCAAATGGACCGAATTGGAATATCTAATTGAGTAAGTTTCCTTTTATCCAAATCTTATAAAATTTTGTATCCAGGAGTTATTTATATCCCTGAACTCAAATATAAATTTTTAAAAAATATTTGAAAAGTAATTGAAGCACCTCCAGTTCAAATTATATCTTGGACAATGTCGCATTTTATTTAAATGAGAGTCCAAACAAAAATATTTTAGTCTAAGAAAATTGGTGAAAGATTTATACATATGTCCTCAGAATCACCTGTAAAATTTTTCTAAATTTTAAAATAAATTTTGAAACTTTTGTATCCAGACCCTAGAATTAGACGGAAAATAAAAATAAAATAAAAGATGGAAAGCCACTCCTTACCTTTTGGGCCAAGTGACCGGCCTAGTCCCGCACCAGCCTAGGCCTACCTTTTCTCCTCTGCCGCTCTTGGCCTTTCTTCTCCTCGTGCTGGACCATGCTAAGGCCAACCATTAGCCTTCCTGTATCGTGTCCACGCCTTCTTAGTGTGGAAGCGCTCGCGCCCGAATGCTGCTTCCTCCTTCTTGTAACCTGTGGGGTCCACCCGCAGGCCTTCCCTGTCATGCGCCTGGACGCATGTTCGCGCCCAAGCACGATGTCACCGGCTTCGCCGCTTCTTTCCCTTCCCCGGGCTCCCCACTTCCTCTATTTCTTCCTTTCTTCTCCACTCCATGGCCTCTTCTTCCCCACCTCCTTAGTTCTCTCTCTGGCCAATGAGATCTGGATGAAACCATCTTTAGCTGCGGCGAGGCCACCTCCTTTTCTGACGAGCCGAGTCTTCCCCACCGCGCTCCTTTTTCCCCCTCGAATTCCTTTTCGGCTAGGAGATTCTTGATGCGTGCATTTTGCATACATATTTTTATCTCAATTCATGCATATTTTGTTGCTACTTTGGTTGCTTTTTGGAATAATGATTTTTGTTTTGATGCAGATCCACTTAAGAAGCAGATTAAAACTCTCTAGGAGGATAATTAAGGAATTTTCTTAAGTAAGGGGATTTTCTAGAAGAATTAAATATATAAACATCATCTACAAGTCAAGAGAAGACCCCTGAAAAAGACCTCATCGCAATTGGACTCTCCAGAGAGTCAACCGACTAGTGGTACAGGCACTCCCACCTGTATCGCTTGATCATACCGACCTCCAGACGAACCGCCTCGTCAAACCCTACCTGGTGCCGGCGGCCATATATACAACAAACATTCCTACGCGATGAGAGAGACAAAACAGTGGCGAAAAACAAAAAGAAAACTGATTGCTACTCTGGCGAAGAGAAGAAAGCTACCAGAGATCTGATCTACATCATTAGAGCAGCCATCTTCATCAAGAGAGACCACAAGCAAGATTAGAGATTCATTCCCCACATAATCCCCGTCGGTTTCCCATCTAGATTGATCTCAGAACGTATTTATCTCGTAGTTTATGTTTGTGGATTTGTTCCGAGATTGCTCTTGCACATTTTAATCATGATATCTGACTTCCGCACTCCATTCATGTCTTTTGATCTATTTCTTGAGTAGTTTTTTTAGTTCTTAAGGTTATGGGTGAACCCTAACCAAATTATGTTTGAGATACAGTAATTTATTTGTGTTAAGTTATATGAGTATCATGATGTTCTTCGTAATGGCGTACGAACGTCGACTGTTCACCATGTTGCCTTTAGGACATGAAGGATGTTAACGCTTAGAAGGGAAAGGATTAAAGGTATCGCGATGATAGAAGCTACCTTGAACCCCTGGATCTTCTAGGTGTGAGATTCATGGAGACCCTCTATTCTACGCCGTTATTATGAGTGATCTTAGTTGCCTTGCTTGCCAATTAGATATTGGGACAA
The DNA here is from genome assembly GCA_019208055.1 of Stipa capillata. NCBI lineage: Eukaryota > Viridiplantae > Streptophyta > Magnoliopsida > Poales > Poaceae > Stipa > Stipa capillata. The sequence continues at coordinate 492,506 of JAGXJF010003318.1, forward strand.
GACAGTGGTTGCGAGGGATGCATTTTCGATGTTCGAGGCGCATCTTTATAAGGCTACGCTCTAATAATTATATGCATAATCACAAATTGTTCTCATCTACAATCTATATTTGATTAACCATGAAACCATTTTCCTCAAGAACGCCTATTTTATTATTGCAATCAGTTTATTTTGATCACATTTTAGTTATGCTTTTATATTCAAGCCTTTATTACACCGCCACTATTGTCGTGTCATTTTATTACTTAAATAAGCACTCGCAGGCTAAATGAAGAAACATTACTTGAACAAATCTAACGATTCCTTCTGCTCCTTGTGGATACGATACGCTTATTGAAAACTAGCTTCAACCTACCATGTGCACTTGCAGGACATCAATTCTACAGGTAAAGCTAATTTAACTGTTATGTAGAAAATCCTCAGCACCATCTTCATCTTCTCCAACGCCAGTCACCTGCTCCATCGCATCCTCATCGCCATTTGCACCTCATGTGCCCCTGATTTACCCCGATGAGATCTATCCCTTCTTCTTTGCTCTTACCCTCTTTGCTCGTCTTGCCGATGCTCCATCTAGCAACGTCATTGGTAGCCTCTGGTAAGCTGTCGGCCATCGCCCATGGAGTCAAGCCATAGCCTGCCTAGGTTCCATCCCCAAAGCATCGGCATCAAAGCTAGCACCAAGACCTAGCATGCATCCTCACTGGCCGGACCTGCTGCTCAGACTCGCCGGCAGTGAGGCACAGACTGGTCTGACTAGTTGCCCGATCGGTTGACCATTACGACTGACCGATCGGTACAGTCTAACCGATAGCCGTCATGGCTGTTGGCCGTACTGTCGGTACGATGAGCGCACGGTCTGCTACAGCTAGGGGTAGTGTAGTTTAGGGTTTAGTTTAGCATTAAGGTTAGTCTTAGCTAGGGTTAACGTTAACCTAAAATGCTAACCCTCTCTATGATAAGTGGACTTGGCTGTCTAATTCTAAAATTTCAATGTATGAGTGTATGAAAATCTGACCCCACAATTATAATCATCAAAACAAATAAAAATGTTAAAAGTGAAAATGACCGATGGACCCGAGATGACATGTGCTCATAAATTTTTTAAAAGAAATGAACCCAACCCTTTACGACAAGTAGGCCCAATTGGTGTACTTCCTAATCAAATGTAAAATTAAACCCATGGGAGAATGAAATATTGGACCCACCTGTCACAGGGTGGCGCAACAGGAGCATCGCAGCGGTCCATTTATTACAACTCGATCCACAAACTCAAAGAACAAGGTACAAATATACAAACGTGTTCCCAAAAGTACGGGGAATCTAAAAACGTTCCATTCGGCTCCAGCAAAAGTCTTATTCTACAACTCTCATCTTCCACTTCCTATGTTTCTACGTACACTTCAGGGTCTTCACCACGTTAGTCGAAGTAGTAGTCGATGCTTTCGCCCTCCGCCGTATTCGTCGGTTCTTCGGAGACTTCATCTTCGACCTCAATGTAGACTACGTCTTGATCCATCGTCGGTACACCGTCTAATCAAAAGAATTAAGATAGATGGATGAGTACAAAGGTACTCAACAAGTCCAGGAATAGCAAAGAAGTGTTTGATGCACTATCTACTGAGAACGGCAACGTTCTCCAAAAGCAATGCAGTTTTTGAAAGGTAAGAGAGTCAAGTTTTAATTTAAGAGACTACTGATCTCATGTCTTACAGGCTGTTAGGATCCCCGATGGATCCCTTTCCTGCCGCGTTCGCAGTTCCAACCAGGAACATGGAGTGACTCAGCCACAATTCTTTACACTCTGCAGAGGTGCGCAACTGTACCCACAAACGATCATAAGTATGTATCCGAGGGAGCGACCCCCAAATCACGTACCCATGATCATAGAGCCGTTTCGCCACCCGCTCAATCATACCCCGCGTCGTAGTCCCGCACAACAGGCCAGGGACTACCGGTCTCACGTTGATACTACAGATCCAACGTGTTGTGGGTAGCCATCGGCTAACACCACCTTCCCAACAAGTGACACAACAGGTCCAACTTTGAGGTCTTCCTTTCCTAGGGGCGGTATGACCTATGGCAAAGGTACTTTGGCTCAGCCTCGCCCATACAGAGTATGTGGTATGCGCGATCGCTACGGCGCTTAAGCACAATCGATCAGATTCCTTAACCTTATATGAAACAAACCCGTGTGATGAAATCCACCTTTCGATGTGCCCTCGGCACCTTTCCAAGATTTCATCACCCACCATGCTATCACCCAAGAACTGGCGATCAAAACAAAACAACAGTTCATTCATCTTTAGAAAATAGGTTTTCTTTTGTGCATGTTGTAGACAAGAGAGAAATTTTGGAATCATTCTCAACGGACATGAACAAGAAACTGGACTTGCCTGGTATCGGATTGAAAATGGAGTTCGAAGGGTTTACTTGGAGAACTCTGGCTTCTGAAGAAAAACAATAAAGTCCGATAAGGACTAATCCAAAAGATTCCAGACATGAATGTAATGACATGGCATTTGAGTGCATTAGATGCTATATATATTAAAATGCTCTAAAAAGTACAATGTAATTCTTTTAAACATTCTTTTGAAGATTTGGAATTTGTTGAGAGAACATTCAACCCTTAACCATTGATTTTCCTTAAAGTTTAACATTTCCTCTTCCCATTTCTTTTAATTGATTTAAAATATCAAGTCAATATTTTAGAATTTAACTTAGTGTTTAGTTCTCTTTTCTAAAGGATAAAAACATGTTCAACTTTAACTAGAACAACTTATCATTTTAGTTAGGGTTTAATCTCCTTCCAAGAAAGAAGAATTATTTAAACTTAAGTAACTCTCTTAACCCCTATTCAATTTGTTAACATTTTCATATGTATGTGTATACATCTATATATATATATACGTATATTTTTATCCTACTCCCATTCTTAAAGGAAAGAAATAATTTAATTCGAGCAACTATCTAACACATGTATACCTACCTTCCTCTTTAAGAAAATAGATTAGTCAAAATTTTCTATTTCTACTTCAAAGAAGGAATTTTTATTATATACTTTTCTCTTTCTCTTCTCTTTTTTTGCTTAAAAGGAAACCTCCCGGCCTCTCACTCGCACACGCACAGGGGCTAATCCCCTTCTCTCTGCCCTTTGCTTCACATGGCCGCCGCCGCACCCGATTTTCCATCGCCTCCGCCTCTCGCTCGGGTGTATCGCCGCCCATGGGCTGCCTCTCCCTTGGCCATACCCGACGCCGCCTTCCACGCCGCCGCGACCCAGAGCCTAGGGCTCGGGTTTGGCCCCGCCGTCGGTCTTCTCCTTCCTCCCCCAGATGCTCCAAGTGCCGCCTCCTCGGATCGCACGAGCCTAAGGCTCACCCGGCTCCTCACCGCGCCGGGGTTGCCTCCCGGGTGCCGCCTCCTTGGCGCCGCTCCGCTCGGCGCCGCTCCGCCGTGCCTATGGCTCAGGTTCCCCGAGCTGGACGCCGCCTGGTGGTCCTCGGCTTGAGCTCCTCCGAGCGTTGCCTCGGTCGCTCGACCTGGTGCTCTTGGCGATGCGCCTCTACGTCCGGCCGCCACCGCTGGACGGCGGTGGGTTGGCCGCACCGTAACCGCGGTGGTGCGCCGTGCCTCAAGTAAGTCTCATGTCCCCTTCTTTACTTGCCTATTGCCCAATCCTTCTATTCCCCCAGTTGATCTAGGGTTTCTGCTCAATTGGGTCCGGTTGATGCTTGATTTATCTTACTCTGGTGCTAGATCAAATGCTATGCCTGATCTAATGATCCCTGAATTTTATTTGCCTCAGCTAAGACTGCCGAATTTCCCTCCATAGGCTCTAGTGGTTAGTGTGTTTAGCTTGTTATTGTGGATGGATTCAGAATATGACTATTATACTTGATTAGTAATTGCAGAACAGATGCTAACTCGATTCAGTGTTTTTAAACTGATATGACAGCTGTTCGTTTGATTTAATTGTTCTCTGTTGTCTCTGTTCTACACATGTCTAAATCAGTTTACTAACTAAAGGAACAGACTACACTGGATCTAGCTCATTTTCCATTATAATGTTCTTACCTATGAAGAACTTGAGAAATGGTGTTGGTTTAGATATATATGTGTGCTTATTAGTTTATTGCTGAAAAGAACAAATATTGTTCAGTTCCTGGTCTATTGCTGTGATGGTTAGAAGTGAAGAAATAATTTGAGATAAGTGAAAGGAAAATTAGATAGAAGCAGATACCACACATGTTGCCTTAATTTATGAGATGCTGATTTCTGTTGTTGTGTACTGATTACTCAAATTATTTGTTGTACCAATCTGCCATGGTTCTTTTATAGGGACTGGATGAACAATAATATTGTTTGATTTTAACTAGGCTCCCATCTTTTTCATGCATATGTCTGTACATAGCTAATTTGAAATTGGCTAACTAAAGGAATGGTTGTTTGCTTAACTTCTGTTAGCTAACGCTGATGTTCATCAAGGCTTTGATATCGTATACTGAACACGAACCACTACTACTTAATCTCTAGCCGAGTATTGCTATACTTGAGTGCATGTGCTCAAGGCTTTAATCCAAGTTGTGGTGATATTAGCACTATCTGTGATTCCTTTTTATGCACTTCTTCACTCATGTCAGATTATTTAAGCTAAGAGAACAGATTGGCACATTTGATTTTAGCTTTTATCTTCTTGATTCTTAGCTGCTATACGATCTTTCTTTGACTGATTACTGATAAGATTAGATACTTTTCTTGAATGGTGATCTAAAAACAGATAAGACAGATTATTGCACTTGATTTTAATTGGTGTCTGTTGCTTCCATTTTGCATATACCCATATCTGCAATCCTGCTATGCCCTAATATTTGTTTGGCAGCTATGCTGGTACTGATGTGTTTGTTATTGGGTTCTAACGTCAACCTCCTCTTCGGCTATTTTTTTCTTTCCAAGAGTTTCTTAATACTTGGCTGCCTTAACCTGGTAGTGATGGATTTGTTAACTCACTTGGTCTACTTTTATGCTAACACCTCTTACCAAAAAGAAATCCTTGATATGAGCGGTTGATGCCCTATATCTTGGGAGATACTTAAATGTTTTCCTTAAGTTAGGCAATAGCTATATTGAACAATTAGCCTTGCTCGTGTTTACATCAGATTAAATTGGTGTATGTCCCGTTACTGTTTTTCTAGTAAATTTGGTCATTTCTGACTATTACATCATGGTTAATACTTTAATCTAGTACCGAGGTACACTTAGATGATCATTCATTTGACTCCAGATCTTGTGAATACCTATTTCCCCTAATAAATCAAAAGTATTACTAATTTCTAGTCATACCCCATACTGCTGCTTGTTTAAAGCTTCAATGTTCTTGTTGGATATCTAAAATTGGTAAGAACAGATTCTATACTTGATTCCCTAGCTGGATATGCTGTTGCTTAGCACCTGAATGCTTAATAGCAGAACTGATAAGAGCAGATTTCTATACGGTTGCCTATTTGTTGCCTTGATTATTATGGTGATTTCTTGAGAAAGAACTTGAGAAATGGGTATCACTAAGATAAGAACAGATACTACCCATTGTTGCCTAACTGAAACCCAATGATGATCTTTAGCTGAGAGTTTTGTTTGAGGACCTTATGGTGCCTAAAGATAAGAACAGATGCTACCAAGGTCTCCTACAATCTCTGTGATGCGAAAATGGATTTTGAGGGTCCCTTATGGTGTCAACCTTCCATCTGCATGCACATTTATGCTGTGATGATCTAGATGAAAATTTTTACCTTGATTGCTGGACAAGAATAGGCCGGGTCTCCTAAACTCGGTAGTGGCTTGCTTCACTCTCCTCTCCTTACTCCTGCTAGCTCCCTTTGGCTGATCCTTCTCTTGCCTTGTTTGCTCTCCTTCACTTGGTTCTGATGGCCGTCTCCTAAAGCTTAGTGGCCTTTGCTTGCTACTCTTTGTTCTTGGAGAGGATGGTGTTTTTGGGATGGCTAGCGCTGTGGTACTGGTGCTGCTCGATTGCTTTACTACTATCCTTACCGGAGTTCCCTATGTCTCTTTGGTATTTGAGTTGTCACCTCCTGTTGCTCAATTTTTGCCACGCAGCTACCACGTGGCTGCTCACCTGATTACTCAGCTACCCCTTTGAGCTAAGAACAATTTGGCTCAAATCAGTTTTTGAGAAAACCGATGGATAACTTCGGTTGAGTTTGATATTTATCTCAGGTTTTGATTTCATAATTTGTTTTCAAAACAAAATTATGGAGGTAATTAGATTAGGAAAAATAAAACTATTTTGTATATTCTCCTCACCTCTTTTATCCCTAATACAAATATTAGATTTGTCCGATACGGGTCTTAACCAAAGTGGCCCTTGGACAATTTTGAAAACAAAATACTTTCCAAATTATTTTCGAATTAAAAATTACTTAGGTCATCGGCACTAATTTGCCCCCGCAGCTAACCCTGCGGATGTCGGCGGAACTGTGCCGATGAGCCACCTTTATTTTAAAAACAATGTTTTTTTCAAAACCATTTGCCTCCTACAGCAATCTGCGAGGTCCTAACGGTCCCGAGTTCTCATACTCGGCGGCTTCGGACTTCGCAAATATTTTCGAAGGTCGCCTCCCCCAACATCTGGTGTTCCTCTACGGCTCTACGGCTTGAAGCTTGAAGCTTAAGTTACGTTTAGACTTTTGTATAGGTAAATTAAAGTTACTCATGTAATTTTCTCCTTCTTTTGTTTTTCTTGTAACTTGTTGTGCTACGACATTTGTATTTTATACTTCAATAAATAAAGTTTCCCTTTTCTTATATATGGATTGTATGAATGCTTAAGATGTATGCCATGTATCATATGAATGCACAAACAATGCCTCCCCTCCTATTCTTGCCGACCACACGATTTGACCGGAATCGCTCAACTCAGCAGCGTGAGTTGAGTTTCCTCTTCCGTCTCATGTTACTTTGGCTAGACCTAAAATGTAGGGTTCTCACACCACCATTGAAGTCTTAGAAAAAATAAAATTGATAAAAAAATGATGACATGCAGGACCCACATGTAATAGACTAAAGAATAAATAAAAAGAAAATAGGGAAGGTATCAGAGTATGACAAGTGGACCCCATTGTCCGTTTGATTAGTCAATGCTGATTAGTAAAGATAGACTAGGGACCCCACATATCATCCTCTATAGCTATATATTTGCTGAGCATAAACTATTGTATTTATATTTTCTTTCCTGAGAAAAGACAGCAAATGCTAAAATAGCTTTAAATTTGTAAAAAAAAATTTAAAATTCATATGACCTTCAGCGAGGTGATTTTTTTTAAAATTCATATTTTTAGCGTGTTGAATTTAATGAAATAGGTCGCATGCATGTTACTCTTTTGAAAATTTTCTAAATTCACAAACTTCTCTCAAATTCAAATATTTGAAACTAGAACTTGAAAATTTCATATCTTTAGCTCTAGAACTCCAAAGTAAATGAAACTAATTGCATTAGATTCATAATTGCATTTCCTACATTTTGGAATGCATGACATACATTATATCATCTCTAAATTTGCTAGTATTGATTGAATGTTTCCTTTCATCGTTTTTCGGGCATTCGATGTTCTTGTCGATAGAACCGCGCAGCAAGGGATACTTTGAAAGTGATCGTTAGTAAGTTTACAACTCCGAACAGCAAGGAAAGCATGCTCTTTTTTGGAAATATTCTAGTTAACTTATGTCATGCTTGGATAATGACTGATTATGTGTTATGTGTTGTGATCATGATTTGTTGCTTATACATGAGGCTACTAGCATAAGTAGGTATGGCTTGATGTGTATGATCAGCAAGGTTGTGATCTTTAAATCATCTAATTAAATACTTTAACAACTAATAACGGAGATGTGAGAGCCAGAGATTGATGAGAATCAATGGATCGATCAGTCGAGTGTTCGATCCGATGCCGATTGTATTGTATCATTCTCTTCACCCACGCATATATTCACGTCAACTGAGGAATCGGTCGGCTGTGTGTTTGATGCAAGGCCGGAAGGGTTGGGTCTTTGTTTCAAGTCTAGGGTGGTGTAACCCTTCCTTGACTCCACATTACCGAGATTTGAGTGGATTTAACCTTATCCTAGATTTTTCTTAAGTCGAGAAGGACTTAAGGAAAACTAAATTGAAATTTTTTGCATGGTTGTTATATGAATCTAAACCTGAAAATGTTTGGTATTAGCATGATTATAAAGTTGTTGAAATTTTGGGTGGTGTAAGCTTATTCCAGAATTGATTTAAGTTGAATATGATTTAAAGGTGATATGTTGAAACTAGGTATGATGGTTCTTCATACACGTCTAGATCTGAGAATGACATTATTTTGAATGATTTATCAAGTGGTTAACTTGATTGAATTAAATATGCTATGATGTCATGAAGTAGATAGCATGCGTGGCTTTCTTTATCATATTCTGATAAAATTTGGATGCATTATTTATATTGTTATTTATTATTCAACACCATGCTTAAGTTATTTTGGAATGAGCACATTAGTATCTTGCAAGTATGAAAGTACTCAGTCGGGAATGTCCATTCCTACAGAAAATGCTAGTGTAGGCGAGTTTTATGATTCCGATCATGTTGCTTCGAACGTCTAGTAGCAATGTTTGCTCACTTTGGTTATATGGGTGTTTGTAATTTTTTTGGGAGATGACCTGGGCTGCCATCTCGATGTTCTTATAATGTTTCTGCTGTTATTTATGTTGTTATTTTCATCATGAAGACCTATGGGTCGCATGGAATTTAAGTAAAATAACCGCCTTGTATATGGGACATGCTTATCTATCTGTAAACTCCTTCCTGTAGAGTTTTATTGTGATATTCAAATTGTTTATGTGGCTTCTAATACACTAGGTGTGTATGATTTGAAGTGGATGGGACAGCCGTGAGAATTAGAGGTGTTCTCTCTGTTCAGTTATATCTCTTCACGCTCCAACGCACTCTACATTTTCTATTCCCTATATTCAACTCTATATTGTATTGATATCCTGTAACTAACAATATATTAATGACTATATTTCTAATGGCTATATTCATAATGTATGGATTTATTTTAGCAATGTAAACAAGATCTTCAGTGGCCTCGTCATCACCGTTGCCACCTATCTCTTGAATTACCTAAAAGTTCAACGTAAGCAGAAAAATAGCTGGCACATAGGCAGCACTAATAGTTCAATGTGGGCAAAATAATGTTTTGAATGTAGGTAGAACAAAATTGACTATCATCCAAAAAGCATCAAGGTTGAAAGATAATATAGTGTGACACTAAAAAAACATTTCCCCATGCTATAGTGCCCAGAGGCGACCCAGAGGCGTTCTCGAGGTGTGCCCTCCCGCCGGCGTTCCTGCCGGTCCGCCCCAGATCTGAGGGCCTTCTGGGCTCTCCGAGATGTGGCGGACGGCAGCCTCTCGCCGGCGGGCGGGATGTCGGTCCCCGTAGCCTAGGGTTTGGTCCCCTGTCGAAGGTGGCGAGGCGGTGGCGTCGTCTTCGTTGGGGCTTTTGTCCTCCCCGTTTCTTCCCCGCTCCGGTGGCTCCTCTTCTGGTTCCGTCAGGAAACGAGTGGAGATGGGCTGGTATTTTGGTCTCCATGGCTGCTCTGCTGGCGCCGATCGGGAGATCCCTCCTGCTGCCTGTCTCCCCGCTGGTTCTTCGCGGCTCGTCGTTCGGCAAGGCGGTGCGGATGTTCCTCTTTGCCAACCATGGATTTCAAGCTCCGCCTCTTTCGAGGGCGGTCTACTACTGCGGCTTTCTACCGGACTTTGGTCCTTTCAAGGTTTGGACAAGGCGTGCGGCGGCTCCAGTTGGATCTCCGGCAGTAGCGCGGCGGCGCTTCCGTTGGCGTTCGGTGTAGCGTCGTTGGAGTTGGCCCCAGGGGCTTGATTGTTATTTCTTGTTTTTTCAGGGTCCTTTGTGTATGTTTTCCTTAATATATATCAGATATAAAAATGTCTCCGGGTGTTTTTTTCAACAAAAAAAAGCATCAAGGTTTCCCTCATCCAAAAAGTTCACACAACCATCTATTGGTGTATCTTCTTTGTGTATCTAAATACAATTTAATTACAGTAGTGTATAGAGAAACTAAAAAATAATAGCATCTAATAAGAATTTAATAATTGCCAATAGAATTCTATAGTGAACATTTCTCAACTTCATTCCATATTAAAGAAATTTCAACTCCAACCCAACTTGGATTAATTTTCTGCTCAAATGGATTAATTCTCTACTCAAATAGATTAATTCTCTGCTCAAATCCAACTCCAAAAATTCCCTATCTATTCCAATTGATCCCCTTCTTTGCCACAATCCACCCCGACCTCCCACTAGTACCCGCATTTCACCGGTCCTCTTCCTCCTCTGCTCATGCGCGCTTCTCTTCATCGACCCCAACATCGGCCCCTGCCCCATTCGCCTCCGCTTCCCCTTCATCGGCCCACGCCTCCCCCACTTCCGCCTCCTTCCTCCGCGACCAGCTCCAGCCGGATGGGCGGCGCGCACGATGAAAACAGCCGGTGACGTGCACCATGTTAGTCGCCAGTGCCCCCTCGCCCACCCTGGCCGCCACTGCTCCCCGTCTAGACCGGCTTCCCAACCTCCCTCCGCCCGCCGGACCACGTGGGGCTGTCTTCTTCCGCCTCCGCCCGGAGCTCCTCGCGCTCAGCGGGGCCGTGGCACTCGTGTTGCCCGCCACTGCCCCATCGCCCACCCCGGCTGCCGCCACTCCATTCCTCCTCCTCGATGCGCTCGACACCGCACTACGTCTCAGCCACGGCCGCCGGATCTAGATGCGGCGGGGAGAAACGGGGGAACCAGATCTGGGCAAGCATGTGGTAGGAGTGGAGTGGCACTGGATCTAGGAGGGAAGGAGGGATGCGGTGGAGTGGACGAACCTATGGTGGTGGCCTCGTCGATCGTGGTAGCAGGAGGGAAGGCTCCGGGAGGAGTTCGTTGGGGTGGCGAGCCGAGTAGCCTCGTCACAAATGGCAAGCGACGATGAGCGGACGGGGAGTCTATCGGGATAGGAAGGAGGATGTCAGCCAACTAGAGGAAGTGTTTCAATGTTTCTGCTAAAATATAGCTATAGATTAGCCAACACGAAAAAGGGAATGTCTATTTATCAGTTGTCTGAATTTTTTTTACATCTCAGTCACTTTTTAGATCTTTGGATCAACATCCAACCATCTCATCCACGTCTCACTCCATATATAACATACAAACTAAAAATTGCACTAAATTTTCACTAAAGTTGTACACTTTCAAATACTGTAATTTTAGACTAAGTGGTGTGTAATTTTTTAAAATTGTACACTTTTAATACTATAATTTTAGGTGACTGAGATTTACAAAAATTTCAGGCAACTGAGATTTAGCCAACACGAAAAAGAATAGGTTAGAGACGCTCTTACCTTGCATCCATGCGTAGGCTACCTGAAAGCAAGCGCATCGTTAGCTCATATAAATTAGGGAATTAGTGGGATCAATGCATCTATGTATATGCATGGCACGAGTGTTGTGGTCCGTCCAGGTCCAACAGATCTGTGGTTATTCTAGTCGGCCGTCACAATATAGTATGTAGCGTATCTCTCTGCCACGCCTCTGAAGTAGCAGTAGTACTGGACTGCTGGCATAGACAGGAGAGTACAACTTTTTCCTATACATAAAGCAGTAATGGAATTGAAGAAACGCGGTAATGCTTGTCGTGCGTCGGTTGGAGGTCACGTTGCTGACTGAATCAAGCACTCAAACAAACAAGAGGCCAGTTCAAAAACAGAAAGAAAAATAAAAAAACAAGATATGAATGTCTCGATGCCTTCTCCTTTTATCCATAGACAAGCGCTACAAATCAGCATGCCGTAGCATTTCATCGGCATAGCTGACAGTCATCGGATGTGACGGCAAGATTAGCAATAAACATGATTACCTAAATTTACGGGAAATAATTTTAGTGACTATAGGAAACAATTATAGTGATCACATGAAACATCACAATTGTTTGTATGTAATATGTGCCGCGGGCTCACACGGAAACATTTGCGTAGTGAGACGGAAACATTTTACTAAACCTTGTGTAACAAAAATTTTCAAACCAATACAACAATGGAATGTATACGGCTCAATCCCGGATTTTTGGGAAACTTATAGTTGAAATCGCTAAATTTTCAGCATCGTGGGCTCCTCCTTTTGTGGCAACACGGAAACATTTGCATAGTGAGACGGAAACATTTTACTAAACCTTGCGCAACCAAAATTTCAAACCAATACAACGATGGAATGTATACAACACAATCCTAGAGTTTTGGGAAACTTATGATTCCAATCACAAAATTTTCTCCATCGTGAGCTCCTTCTATTATGGCAATGTGGAAACATTTGAGTAGTGAGAGGAGAATATTTTACTCAGACTTGCGCAACAAAATTTGTCAAATCACCACAACTAATGTTTGTTCTCCGGGCTAATTTGTTTATGTTTCATTCATCTGGATATTATGTTTCATATATAACAAAAATTTGTTTCATATACAACAATAATTTGTTTCTATCGATTTCTTGCGGTGGTCATTGTCCTCGACGAACTTGACCACGCCATCGCTGTTGACGTCGACAGTCCGGTAGGACTCGCTCAGCCCGCGGTGGTCGTCGACGATATCGAGGCCATACGATCCACCTTGTCGAACTCCTCCCGTAGCACGCAACGCCGGCGTCCCCGGACTGGCGCTTCCACTCGCCGCTGCCCAGGAGGGGGAGGCGCTGCAATGACGGGCAGAAGGGATCGGCCCTGTAGATGAAGTAGTCCTCCGGGTAGGCCTAGCGGCGAGACTCAGCTTCCATCGGCACGGCGATGAGAAGGAGAAGGAGGCCGACGTCGGTGGCAGCGACCGTGGAGGCCTTGCAGAGGTTGTCCTCCTCGAAGACGGGCGCCAGGACCTGCGGGACGTGCACGTAGACGCTGGAGGGCGTCGGCGGCGCGGCGAGGTTGAGGGAGACGGAGATGTCGGGCCCAACGCTCGTGCGGGAATAGGTCGTGGTGGCATTCGCGAGCTCGCGCCGGGCGACGAGCCTCCACGGCAACGGTGGGCAGGGCGTGCAGCGAGCTCCGCGAGGGTGGCGGCGACGGCGAGAACAGGAGATGGGGAGAGGCAAAACCTGATTGGGGATTATATAGGAAGGAGTGAACGGTTGGATGAATAACACAAAAAATGAATGGTTGGATTGTAGGCTGATGGAAAGGCTCGATCGGGATGCCGGCGTGTAGCGTTTTCCTTATCCATATATTATCTTCATTCCAAAATAGATAGTATCTTTAAAAACGTGTAGATAAAATTTTTAATTGTTAACTAGTAATTAATGAATAACTATTTACATTGGTTTGTTAGAAATAATACCATTATATTTCTTATCTTATGAAAATAGTTTCACGGTATAACCTTTTTACAATATTTTAGTTATATATTTATATATAAAATAGGAGTCATAGTTACATTTTAGAGACCATACAAAGTCATAAATATCATCTATTTTAGAATAGAAGGAGTAGTATGTATATATATTGTACAAACTGAAGCACCGGAATATGAATAAGCAATATGAGACTAAGGGTGTGCTTGGTAGCTTGGTTCCACTCAGCTTGTATCCACTCATGCAGATTTGAGGCTGTCTGGTAGCCTGTTTCCTCACCTGGGCCATGTCCACCTGATGCAAAAAAATCTCCTCAGCCATGCCCAATAGGGAAGCCCAATCCCACGATCTCACCTCAGCCCTGCCGACGCGATGCAAAACTAGGACCACGCTTGCATCCCACGAGCACGAGCTAGGGTTACCCCATCACACGCACGCTTCTCTCCTCTCCACCCCAAGCTGCCGCTCTTGCTCCTGTGTTCGGCCTGGCCGAGCTCTGCCACCCCCGAGCGTCCTCTCCCCGAGATCCTCCACCGCGCGCCCTCTCCCCCAAGCTCCTCCCGCCGAGCTCATCCTCTCCCCAAGCCCCACCGGAGCCCCTTCCCATTCCTTCGCCGGCCCGCACTTCTCTTCCCCGCCTCCATCGCCAGTCTGCCCGAGCTCGTCTTCCCCTCCACGCCGCCTTGTCCACCTCGTCCGCTGTGCTGCCTCGGAAAGAGAGGACGGCGGAGGTCCCCGATCTTCGCTGTGCCCATCCCCTTGCTCCACCGCCCGTCCCCTTGCTCCACTGCCCGTCCCGAGCCTCCACCGCCCATCCCCTTGCTCCACCGCCCGTCCCCGAGCCTCCGTCGCCCATCCCCGAGTTCTGCGCTGCTGCTCTCCGCAAGCACTGATCCACCAAGCAGAGCTTGTTCATTCTTCAGAGATGTTGATTCTGAAATTTCTATGCTGGGGACGATCGTGTGGGCGGGCACATGAAATTTCTTTAGAGATGGTTATGAAATATTCTTTGTCCAAGTTAATTTCTCCATGTGCAAGTTAAATCTTGTTTTATCAAAAGAATTTACAGATTTCTCGATGTCAATTAGCCTTAAGAACTGAAATCCAACGGTATGAATTTTGTTGAACTTGAGAATACTACAGGACTTCTGGATTTTTTTGAAAGAAGAATGACAATGACAATAGTAGTTGCATCATACGTTATGTTTCATTCTTTACAGTAATAGCTTATGTTTCATTCTTTACAGTAATAGCAATGATGCTTGCTTATATCATTCATAAATACGTTTTCTAGTGCTGAAATGTGCAAAATTATTTTCTCAGCAAGTCTAGAGAGATACAGATTACCAAACACACTCTCAGCTTAGCATGTCTTAACTGATACAGACAGCCAAACAACATCTCAGCTTAGCATGTCTCAACACATACAGGCTACCAAACATAGCACAGTGGTATCTGTTCAGCATGTCCAGGCTCAGCTTGTATCAGGAGAGATAGCCATGCTAGGGAGATACATGCTACTAAACACACCCTAAAACTATTAACTAATTGACCTTGATGAACCATTGGACCTTATTAGGCCACAAGACGGCGTATATTTGACCAAAATTTTGTAGATTCACCCTTCATCTGGCACATGACGTATAAATATCTGTTTCCTAGATTTGTCAAAACATCGATCTTTTTACACGGGCATATATACACCAAGGTTAATCTTGACATTTTACGATGTCATGCGCCCTGGTCCGTCGCGACACTTTCTGGTCACATTCGATTATTCCACAGCAACACTGATAATCATCTCACTAGGTAGATTGAGCTTTTTGTCAGATTTAACTAAACGCCCAAAGAAAGGTGCTCACCTTTAGTGTACAAAGCTAGTAGGTAAATCAAAAGGGAACTACAGCAAAAATGTACAGATACAGGTACTGCTCGCCTAGCCATATGTCCATCCATGTTTTGCTCACTCCAAGCTCATCCTCTTACGTTTAGAAACGTGTCCACTTCAAAGTGCACTCTAATTAGTATTTTTTAACTTAGCTTTAATTTATTTTTAATATATACATGCTACGTAGTTGGATATATACATGGAGCTCTCACGTCATGAATTAACGAACTGAAAGCTGGCAAAAAGAGCACTCAAGAACATACGGCTATCCTTCTCAAAAGGGCCAAAAGGGAATCACCCACGCCATTGGATGACAAGGGTATCTTGGCCTTGATTAGGGTTCAAAGGTTATAGAGATTCGGAACGGGCTAGGCCGATTTGGAATAACCTAACTAGCTAGGCCTTCTTTTTAATTAGATTGATTCCCCAAACAAAGAGTCATTCACGGATGAGATATGGTCACTGCTGCGACCCATCATACATCATAGACGCTCCAAAACCGTTATTTCAGACGGTATTCCAATTCATTTGTACAGACAGGTTCATGATGACTTATGTCATCACAGATAGGCGAGTAAGAACCAAATCGGTTTGGATAGTATCTGGATAGGTACCCGACCAAAAGCTTTGGATAGACGTTTCAGATATCAGTCGAATACGGTATCAAATATAGATAGTATATACCGAACATATATGCAAATATGATTTGAGCGATATCCAACCTTATCTGGTATTATCGGCGGCGGCTTCGATCAAGGAAGAGGGGGAGGAGGGTGGCGACAGCGTCGGGCTCCTTGGGGACGACAAGGAGGAGTGGCCAGTGACGGCGTCGGGCGTCGTCGCGAAGGACGATGTCGGCGACAACAGCACTAGACTCAGGCAGCTTCGGGGAGGAGAGGCCGGCGGTGCTTTGCATGGGCCGTGTCATGGAGGAAGAGGGCAACGACGTTGGGCTCTAGGAGGAAGAGGGCAACGGTGGGCTCGAGCTCTGGGAGGCAGTTGGGCCGGCGGCGGCAGCGATGAGATCCAGGAGAGGAAAAGGTGCACGCAGGATCAATTTGGTTTGAGAGTATGGATGCGAAAAAACCCAGTCCAAATCTTATACAGGAACATATCACAGACTATTGAAGTTATCCAATCATCTGTGAAGTTACCCAACCGTTTGTGATGTGGATGATCACAAATGGGTTAAGTTAATCAACTATCTGTGTTGACTGTCATCGCAGACGGTTCACTGGTTCACCCATTTGTAATGACGTCCACATCATAGATGGTTTGGTCAGTTCACAAATCTGTCATGATACTTTCCAGGAGGCAGGAATTTTCATGTTTTTAGATAAAGGAAAAATAGCAGGTTTGTCCACAGGATATATTCAAAGCAAATTTATTCGTAGCATATATATCAACACATAATCGTAGCTATAAGCATATATTCACATACACATCACAATAGATTGCATCATTCACATACACATCAAAATACCTTTTCATCATTCACAAAAATGTAATGACACATAAAAGTAGCTTTTTATCATGCATTACATCACTTTCTTGTTTCCTTTGAAAATTAGCCCTTCAAGATGAGTTGCAGATATGCCCAGCTTTATCATGTCGTTCTTCCTCACACATCACATCTCCCGAAGGAGACATGTCGTCAATTTGGTTGTAGTCACTCTCATCGACAACATTGCCAACTCCTATAGTGCTCAATTTTCCATTCCTTATAAAGTGACGCTTCTTATTTGCTTGATCGATTATATGCAAGGAACATCCTTATAGCCAACACATTCGAGGTCCATGCTAGTCACACCGTATCTGTCGACTCTCGTATGGGGAAGATGGACCCGACAACACCGAAGTATCGGGATCTTGAACTTTACGTAGTCGAGATCTCAAATCTCCTCTATGAATCCACACTAGGGGGATTTCCTCACAGTTGTATCAAGAGCATCTATACGGGCATCACTATTCGGATATGTGCCCTTTACATCCTGAGCCTTGGTATAAAATGTGTACCTATTTATATCGTATCCTTGATATGTCAGGACTGTATATGCTGGTTTTCTTGCCAATCATATAAACATTTTATCATTTGACGAGCTCCCGATGATTCGGTCCCTCGGCCATTGGTTGAATAGCAAGTTTGTTGTTTCGTGACCCAAGTTGTAGATTTTGTCGGATTAAGTTGCCGTAGCAAGTCCATATGCTCGTGGATGTATGGTGACACCACAGCCATGTGTTGCAATACCATAAAATGGGCTCAAGCATGTGTATCTCGATCAGGATTAATTCTTTTCACTCCCCAAATGGCGAGATTAAGGTAAACCTATCGGTTTGACATGAGCCATGTAGTCTGAACATAACTCAACGACTGCTTGAGTTGCATAACCTTTGACAATGCTGCCCTCTGGTCAGGATCGATTCTGTACGTAGGACTTGAAAATTTCCAAGTACCTCTCAAACGTGTACCTGCTACGTAGGAAGACAAGCATGCACATTTTATCTCTCTTATGAGGTGGACGATGAGATGTACCATGATATCAAAAAAGATGTAGAAAAATACATCTCAAGAGGACATAGAGTTACAACCACCCGTGTCTATAGAGCATCCAGTCCGAGGAGGTCGATGACCTTCTGGGAAATTATGCGAAAGAATTGACACAACATTATGATTGTCTCTCGTACTGTGTCATCAGCAAGCGACAATCATGAGACTTCATGCCAATTAAGTTCAAATCTTGCATTGAAACAAGTTTCTTGATATTGGCAGAGTAACCTGAAGGAAATTTCACATCATTCAAGTACTAGCAAAGTTTAGTACACTTGGCCTTGGATAGAGTCTAATATGCATGGGAAGGCACATTAAGCTTTTATCGGTTTTTGTTGGTGCTAACTCAGGTTTGATTCCCATACCAACCAAGTCAACCCGTGCCTTCACATCATCCTTTGTTTTATCAATAATGTTTAGTAAGAGACCAATTGAACTATCACATACATTCTTCTATATGTACATAACATCGATGCAGTGGCGAACTTCTAGTTGCTCCCAGTAAGGTAAGTCTCAAAATATTGACCTCTTTTTCAAGATGCTCTTTCTCCATTTACACCCCTTTCCGAGCACAACATCCACATCCTTAATCATGGCATAGATCTACTACCTGGTGAAAGGCTTTGGAGCCAAACTTTCCTCAATTCCTCTGTCGAACTCTTCTATCATATTGTGGTATGGGTGATTTCTTTGCAAGAACATACGATGCTACATATACACATTCTTACACGAGTTCTTGAGATACACACTTGCAGTATCATCCAAGCATTGACCACAACTCTTGGATCCTTTGTAGTTGGGCCCAATAGGTTGCATAGGCAGGAGAATCATTGATGGGGTAAAACAGCAAGCCATGTAAGGTGGAGTTTTATTTTTTGTCCACATCTCATACCTCTACGCCTTCGTCCCACAGTGTTTTCAATTTTTCCATTAAAAGTGATAGGTACACATCTATGTTGCTCCAAGTTGCTTTCTCCATTGCATGAGCATAACCAACAAGATGAACTTTTGTTTCATACACAACCAAGGCGGAAAATTGTACATAGATAGAGCTACCGGCCAAGTGGTATGTCTGCTGCACATGCTACTCAATAGATTCATTTAGTTAGTACTCAATCCAAACCTAAAATTTCTCGAATCCACACTAAGAGTTGGAAACTTCCTATCGATGTTTCCTCATTGGATGGAGTCAGCTAGGTGTCTTAGCATTCTATCGTCCTTACAATCCTCAGCGTGTCATCGCATCAGTTTCGCATGTTTTGGATTCCCGTACAAATGTTTGAAATGGTGAATACAGGAAGATACTACACGACCTTAGACGAAGTTCCTTTCATCTCCACGTTGCCCTCCGGGTCATCATCCTGAGCACTCTTATGCTGCTTGTATCGAGATGTCTTGCACACCAAACATACTTGGAATTCTCGTACTCTTTAGGGAAGAGGATATAGTCATTCCAATAAGAATGTATTCTTACTACTTCCACCTAGCGGACAAAAACCGTCTTGGCTTTGTAATTGCTTATGGACAAAAACCGTCTTGGCTTTGTCATCCGTTCATAAGCTAGTGGACTCGCCCGTTAAAATTACCCTCGGGGGGGCGAGGGCACTAGTTTGGCATGCTGCTGGCATAGACCAGGCCAAAGGATCATGGTCACCTAACAAGAAAAATATATCATTTATATGACAAAGTCTTGATCAACAATTACTCTATTAATATATCATTTATATAACATATTAATTTTATTATATTTATATTTAAAAATATTTATTTATAATTTTATATCACATAAATTATATATTAATAGAGTAATTGATTAAAAAATTTAATCAATTGAAATATATTTTCTATTTCTTGACAAATAGACGATGGAATGAGCATTAGTAAACATACAGTGGCATGCGGACACCTGTTCCTCAAGCACTCAGAAGCAGGGACACGTGCGTCGCATCTCCACCGACGCCGATCGCCGCAGCGTTGTTGCTAGGTGCTACTACTCCTTAATTCCCTGCTACGTCATCATCGAGAGCGAAAAAATGATCACTACGGCATGAAGCAGCGCCCATCTTATGTAAGATTCCCATAGAGACATTTGGCCCGGTTAGCTCTCGTTCCGAACGCTACAATTTTTCTAGATTCCTGCTCGAATTGAAGCTTTTTTTCCTTTGAGAAGTTTTTTTAATAATTGAAGAGATGGCTCTTCGGTTCCTATGTACCATTCGATGCACAAAAGAAAAGAAATGCGTTTGCGGCAGCATTCGAACCCAAATCTCAGGCTAAAACGAAAGCAATAGTTACCAACTAAGCAACCGGAGATTGACTCGAATGCTAAGCTCAAAGGATCCTGATGTTTCGTATTTGACGGTGCTGCTATACGGGTTAAGTAATTAGAACATGGAGCAATTATACTGTCCCGTCGCTAACACTTTTCTTACAGGTTACTCCTACAACAACAGATCTGCATCGAGATTCGTGAGCCCCGAGTGGGCCCCACGTACTGGCCTCTTGATTCGGTGGGCCCAAGGCGGCAAGTACGAGAGGCGAGGCCCGCACCCGCGAAACTGCAACCGGGTTTCGGGCCCACTTGCCAGCCTCCCATTACCAAACCCCCACGCCTCTCTAAGGAAACCCTGTCATATCCAAGCAAACGCCAGCACCCCCGGCGACGACTTGCCCGCCCCTCCTCCACCTCCCCCTCGCCTCGCGCGCTCGCTATCCCTCCGGCCATGGCGACCAACCCGGTGATTCTCCTCGTCCTCCTCGTTGTATTCGTCGTCCTCGCCGGCGCCACCGGGGTTCGCGGGTTCTACCACCCCGGCGTCGCCCCAGTCGACTTCCGCAAGGTGACGCCTTTTTTTTCCTGCTTCTTGTTTCTTGGTCGGGTTCTTGATCCGGGGGGCGCGCTGAGGCTGTGGTGGGTTTGCAGAAGGACCTGCTCCCGGTGAAGGTGAACCAGCTGAGCTCCATCAAGACCCAGCTGCCCTACTCCTACTACTCACTCCCGTTCTGCAGGCCGGACACCATCGTCGACAGCGCCGAGAACCTCGGCCAGATCCTCCGCGGCGACCGCATCGAGAACTCCCCATACGTGGTTAGATAGTGCTACTAACTCCGCCACCTGCCTCGCTCCTGCATTTGTTAATTATCTCTTGCAATTCGAGCTAGATCGATGTGGCAGTGCCGCAGTGGTACATTAGTTTGTGATTTCTGCAAGTGATCACGGTTGCTGTAATTAACTTGGTGATGTTTGGGTTCCCAATTGCGGTTGCATTGTAGTTTGAGATGAGGGAGCCCAGGCTGTGCCAGATCGTCTGCAAGACTGTTCTGAGCCAGGAGGGAGCAAACGATGTCAAGGAAAAGATCCACGACGAGTACCGCGTGAACATGTGAGATATGGATAAAGGGCACAAATGTTCAGAGATGTATGTAACCAGAGATCACACCTTTACCAATTGTGTCCCGTTGCTTGCAGGATTCTTGACAACCTTCCTCTGGTCGTCCCGATCGAGAGACCGGATCAAGAGGCGCCCACCGTTTACCAGCGCGGCGTATCTGTCGGCGTCAAGGGCCAGTATTCCGGGGTGAGTTCATCTTCTGTACTTGCTTGTGTCAGGTGCATATATGAATTCTTATTTGAATCCGATTCTTATTTTCATATATGCAGAACAAGGATGAGAAGCATTTCATCAACAACCACTTCTCATTTCTGGTGAAGTATCACAGGGACGCAAAGACAGATCTTGCTAGGATAGTTGCCTTTGAGGTTAAGCCGTACAGGTTCAATATCCATTCTTCGTGTTGATTGAAACATTGTTTCGCCGCATGTCTGACGAAATACTCGCCGTCACTTCCCCTTTCTGGCTGCTTCAGTGATGTTTCAACATCAGTTTATATATGTCATCTCTGCTGCAGTGTTAAGCATGAATACGATGGTGATTGGAAGGGGAACGCCACACGCTTTAAGACCTTCGATCCGGATTCAAGGCACCTCGTTGCTGATTCTCCTCAAGAAGTAGAAGTGAACAAAGAGATCGTGTTCACCTATGATGTCAACTTTGAGGTACGGTAGTGACAACCTTTATGCATCTCACATTATTTTACCAACATCCCTGTGTAAACCATTCAGGGATATGGTTCAGTTTCTGCTTTGTGAGGCTCAAGGTTCTCTTGACAATGGTGTCCATGGTGAATCCTGCAGGAAAGTGATATCAAGTGGGCGTCGCGCTGGGACACCTACCTCCTGATGACGGACGACCACTGGTTTTCCATTGTGAATTCTCTGACGATCCTGCTCTTCCTGTCCGGGATGATCGCCATGATCATGCTGCAGACACTGTACCGCGATATCTCCAAGTACAACCAGCTGGAGACCCAGGAGGACGTCCAGGAGGAGACAGGGTGGAAGCTTGTCCATGGTGACGTCTTCAGGCCCCCAGCCCGCGCTGACCTGCTGTGCGTGTACGTCGGCACGGGCGTCCAGTTCTTCGGGATGCTGCTCGTCACCTTGCTCTTCGCCATCCTTGGGCTCCTCTCGCCGTCGAACCGGGGAGGGCTCATGACAGCCATGCTCCTCCTCTGGGTCTTCATGGGCGTGCTCGCGGGGTACTCTTCGGCGCGCCTCTACAAGGCGTTCAGGGGGACAGAGTGGAGGGCGGTCGCCGTCAAGACGGCGTCAATGTTCCCTGGCACCGTGTTTGCCATATTCTTCGTCCTGAACGCGCTCCTCTGGGGTGAGAGGTCCTCCGGCGGCGTGCCTTTCACCACCATGTTTGCGCTGCTCCCTCTCTGGTTCGGCATCTCCATGCCACTGGTCTTCGTCGGGAGCTACCACGGGTTCAAGAAGCCTGCCATGGAGGACCCGGTTCGGACCAAGAAGATACCGCGGCCAATCCCTGATCAGCCGTGGTACATGCACCCGGCTGTGTCGGTGCTGATCGGCGGCGTGCTCCCCTTTGGTGCAGTGTTCATTGAGCTCCTCTTCATCCTGACGTCCATCTGGCTGCACCAGTTCTACTACATCTCTGGTTTCCTGTTCGTCGTCTTCGTGATCCTGATCCTCATCTGCGCCGAGATCACCGTCGTGCTGTGCTATTTCCAGCTCTGCGGCGAGGATTACCAATGGTGGTGGAGGTCTTACCTGACGGCCGGCTCGTCGGCGCTGTACCTCTTCTTGTACGCCACCTTCTACTTCTTCACCAAGCTGGAAATCACCAAGGTGGTCTCCGGTGTGCTCTACTTCGGCTACATGCTCATCGCCTCCTACGCGTTCTTCGTCCTCACCGGCACCATCGGCTTCTACGCCTGCTTCTGGTTCACCAGGCTCATCTACTCCTCCGTGAAGATCGACTAGAACTGAACTACCATTGCACAGTTGACCACCAGAGATCATCAACAGAGTAGGCCGGCAACAGGCAAGTAGGCTCGCTTCTTCAGGCATTTTAGGGGGGCTTTACAGTTTAATTCAGTTTTTTTTTGAAGGAACAG
Source organism: Stipa capillata (assembly GCA_019208055.1). Lineage (NCBI taxonomy): Eukaryota > Viridiplantae > Streptophyta > Magnoliopsida > Poales > Poaceae > Stipa > Stipa capillata. The sequence continues at coordinate 515,871 of JAGXJF010003318.1, forward strand.
TTTAATTCAGTTACTACAGTAAATGGGTGAACTTCTGAGATGTCAGTGTACGTGTGTATCCATCTTCGCATTACATATAGCTTTCTAAATTTCGACAGTACTTCAGTTCAAAGAACTAACCACGTTCAGTAAAAAAGAGATTCTGCTCAATGAAAATCATTGCATATTCTCCACAGATACAAGGGTACAGAAACAAAGCACATGCGGTTTATACAAAAGGAACACCCGGCAACAGGGAGGTTATCATTATACGGTGGCTACTGGTAAGCTAGCTAAGCTAATCGTCGTCGAGCCTGCTCAAGGGCGCGGAGCCGGGTGGTCGTCGAGCCTGCCCTGCTTCCCCTTGAACATGAGGTAGCCGAGGGCGCCGACAACGAGGAGGCCGCCGCCGGCCATCGTGGCCGGGCTGTAGCGATGCAGGAGGCTGGACGGGTTCGCCAACGACGCACGTTTCAGCGGGTCGTCGGCCATGGAGGCCCACGCCTTCGTCTTCTCCGGCCACATGATCGACGGCGATGCTTCCTCCTCTAGGCGCCTTACCTCTACTACGAAGCTTTCTTGTTTCTTCTTGATGAGTCGTCGGAGGCTCGGAGCGACGACGAAGCGGCTTTAACTTGGGCATGTTAAGCGGCGAGCTGGAATGCATGGAAGGACACGTAGGCACGTGATGTGACCCTGGGCCACTGCCACGTGATGGGACTCAGAGCCTCATGTCGTCTCCAGCTACTTCGCTCAGTCAGGAATGAACTAGAGCGACCTACATCGATCGATGTAACACGTTATATGACATGCATAGGCACGCCAGCAGTCGTTTACATATCGATGAACAAGCGCGAGCATAAAGCACACAAGTCCTATCTGGAATTGGAAGAAGGCCATATTATACTCCAAATATATAGTTACATTACGCCCTTACGGTAATCGTACTCCCTCATACTTAGTGGGGTGTATAACTAAGTCATAACCAATGGGGTAGTATCTATTGGATCGAAAAGAATGAACAGTCGAAAAACATTCGAGGGTACCGCAAAAGAGCATTTCCTATAAAACCCTCCTTTACAGCAAAGTACAAGGTATATTTTCATTTGATTTTCGGTAGGTATGCTGTAAGCCTCTAAAAGAATGTTAATTTACATAAATTCAAGGCTTTTGATCAAGTACCTTAACAGGGTAGAAGGTTCAGAGACAATCGGTTTGTCCGCCCTACGAGTAGCTTATACTCTACAGGGGCATCAGTCTCTTATACTTGAAGAACCAAAGGAAGAAGCAGAAGATGAAAGCGCCAATAACTCCAGTAATGATCAGGACCCACTGGAATGCATTCTGTATGCTGAAAACTGTAGTCTCGAAATTCATCCCAAATATACCCGCGACCACTCCAAAAATAGCGACAACAAATGTTGCAGTTGTTAGCAGAAGCTCAAACTGGATCAGCTGATTCCGAACATTGTCCTGGGAGAACAGAAAATTCAATATAAATCAGTTACTACAGACCTGCTGTATGCCCGTATGTGAAATGCACAAATCCGGTGTGCTGATGACTTCTAAGAAGATATGTTAATGTACCAGCTGAATGTTGATAAAATCTTCAGTGTCATCAATATACTCCTTCAGCTGAAAGAAGGGAAAACTAATAAGACACCCTCAATTACACCTAGTGATCGAAAATAACAAGATATACTGAAATCTGGAAGAAGAGCAACCCATTACCGAGGTCAGCTTGTTAAGAGTGCTGTCGATGACTACAAAATATGCTTCCAGTAACATTTCCAGCTCTTGAATATGTTCTGTCATTGTGTTATCTGAGCTCTTCACACTATCATGCCTACTTCTACACAAGCTGAAAGATTTCTCCAACTTCCGTGATTCTGTGGGTGATGAGACTGGAGAGACAGGAGCTGAAACTGAAGTCCCAGCGCCTACTGAGTTATAGGCCAACAAAGACTGATCACCAAAGACAGATGATTCCATCCTCATCTTTTTCTCAGTGAGATACATCTCAGCCATATCTCCATCATCATCCATTAATTGTTCTATTTCATCCCTGACCTATTGCAAAATACAGTGACAATTATACAGCTGGTCAAAACTCAGAACTGATGGTCTGAAAAGATGAAAAAAGAAGAAGAAGCAGGGTCCGATTACAGTGCAATTTACCTTCTGAACTCGTCTGGTCAGAGCAACTAGTCTACTTTTTAACCGCCGAACACGTTCCAAGTTTAGAGTACTGATTTTTGATGTCAGCTCATCCAACAAGGGATATGCTTCAATCTCCAATTCTGCTGCCTGACAAAAGACAGAAAATGCATATTCAGACATGCTCCAATTTGAACTAACCTCAATGAAATCAGCATCTTTTTGCACAAGACATACTATTTCCAGAGAACTTGATCAAGTAAGAGGAAAGCTGCCAAGTGCAGAGATGCAAAATGCATTTTGGTAGCTAAAGAATAAAACCCATACCCTATAAGTTAACATGAGCTATGAAATATCTCAAACAGCATGTAACTGTAAAACTTGTGACAAGTGTCACTCTCTACCACAGTAAGTTCTAGAAGTTACTGCAGAAAGTTAGCACATGATCATGTTCAGGTGATGGTTCTTGTTTGCAGCTTTCAAAAAATAATGTTCACAACAGTTAAAACCTTCAATGTCCTGGTTAGCAGTGTGTTGCTTTTTGAAGGGAAAAATTAACTCGATATTTTCACACACTTAACTAATTATTGGCTACGTTTTTTTCAAATCAAAAGCACAACTACCAGATAGCTGAGCACAGCATGGCACAGCTAGTCTCAGTTTGGGATTGTTGTGCACTTGTGCTATTCTGTGGAACCAGGCAAGTATGAAGAATACTGATTATCTCTAGTAAAATTTTACTGTTACAATCCCACATATCAGGTTGAAAGTGCTTATCTATACTAAAAATAATAGGTTGAATGTGCTATTAATAGTCAACCCTATTTCTTCTACTGTTCCCAAAGGCCAAGGAGTTATGTCCAATTTTCTTGTCAAGGTCCCAAATACGACCATGACCATATCATGTTTCAAATTTGCAGCTAGGTGCAGTCAGCGTACTCAGTATCAAGATTAAATTAAGTACTTACATTTAAACATGAGAATAGCATTCTTTGCGATCTAAGAAAAAGAGAATTAGTAAAATTGCTGTAATGTATTTTCTTTATAACCTCACTTCACTGTTCACATAGGCTTTTTTCCCCATTACTGAAAGTGCCTGTGGTCCCATATGATAGCCTCAAAACTACTCCTGAGTCGAGGTATCTAAATAAAACTATAACCACATGGAAAAAAAATCTGGTTCAAGAAGTAAAATACCTTGTTCGGAAATCAAAAGGGTTCGAATATAATAATATGAGGTATTGGTCCATTTTCAGAGCATCAATTTGTCTATTGTGCTTAGAATAATTAAACAAATGAAGATTGACAAGGTAATTAATGCCAAGATTAAAGGAGAAAGCATCAGTGTTTTGGTTATAAAGGGCGTGACTGCATGAGGCATCAAGACGAATACCTGTGGAAGAAAAGAATCTGCACACAGAAAGGTAGTTACTTTAAAGAAGAATTTGTTTGCATTATCTTGTCAATATTGCGTTCTATACTTAATTTGCACCAAACTAGCTAAAGCTCTTAAAGCGACATCTTCCTGCTAATCACTTAACCCAACAACCCTATCTATTAACACCGAGAGACCAACTTAGATTAGCAAAAGACACCGGAATATTGCATCAAACAAGGCGTCTAAATGAACAATTTTCCCGTTAAAACATCTATATGAGCAAAAAAAAATCCTGTTAAAACTCCCATGTTCATTTCAATGGTTGAATCATCTTGGCCTTCACCCCCTTCCTAAAAGAACCAAAGCACCACAAACTGTTCAGAGTTAAAAAATTCAAAACTGCCACTTCTGAATTTGTAATTACAGATGCAGCAAACTGATACCAACTATTCATTAAAATCTTCAGTAGACTTCCAGAAGGAGAGAGACACAAAAACTGCAACCATCACTGATAAGTTTTGATCCAATTGATAGTAAGGAACAAACCTTTCTTTTTTGGCGATCAGAAACATTGACACCAATTGCACAGTTGGGCACCATGCCGTCACTTATTTCCACTAAACATCGGATGAACTTAGCCCCCCTCAATTCAACTATCCAACTAAAAGCGCAATATTGCAGAAAATCCACAAAATAGAATGGAATCATCGTACCATGATTAAGCAATTGCAGAAGATGCATATATAGATTATAGAGGGGAAACACGAAATTGTGGGGCGCGTGGGTACCTGGGCGTCGAGGAAGGAGCAGGCTGCCTCGAGGGCTAGTTCGAGCGCACGAAACTCGAAGGGGAGCTCGTCGCCCTCGGCGCGCTGGAGGAGGCGGCGCTGCAGCTCGGCGGCGTACTGGAAGACGTAGCTGTCGAGGGAGTTGAGGAGGAGCACCTCTTCGGCGGTGATCACGCACCGGATCTGCTCCAGGTTCACGACGATGGCGCGCTCCCTACCCAGGATCGTCGACGGGTACACGAAGAGCGGGTCGAGGAGGCGGAGGTCGCGGGCCGGGAGCTCGCAGCGGCGCATCATGGTGGCCTTGTCCACCTCCAGCGTCTGCACGGAGGCCGTGGCAGACTCGACGCGGATCCAGCTGCGCGTGCCGCCCCCCTCGCTTCTTGAGGTTGGGGACGTCGAGGCCGCCCGGGAAGCGGCGGCTCCCGGCGGCCCCGGCAGCGGGGACCGAGGGGAGGGCGGGCGACGAGGCCGAGGCGGCGTGCGACGGGTACGCGCGGTGGAGGAGCGGCTGCTTGATGGCGTCCGCGGCGGCCATGGCGGGCGCGGCGCGGCGCGCCGGCGAGTGATTGATCGCGGCGATGGGCTGTGAGGTCTTTTGCGGATGGGCCCCTGGCGAATCTGGAATTTAAGTGGGGGTGTGGGATTTGCGGGAGTAGTGATTGGCTATCTGCGTGCGCGCTGCGGCGATTTGGGACTTGTGGCGTGGAGTTAAAAAGGAAGAGATTCGTATACGAGATTCTTCCTCTCTTCTCTTTTCTTATTTCGAAGTTTGACGTGAGAAGGACTTGTGTGCTGTGCTGGGTAAATTGGTAGTAATAAATGCGAACGAGACATTTGCAATTTCGCGGACGGGCGTTTGTAAGAAGGTTCTTCTTTTAGCTCACTACCAAATCTACCTCCAATTTTTTTGGTGTACATTTCCAAAACTTTAATTATGCTAACGGAATTTCCCAAAAAAATGCATATTCTAACAACATGTATAAAACAAGTAATATTTTTTCTTGTAAATGTGCACAAATTGACACCCACATCACATACCATGGGACTTATTACAGAGAGATATAACATTGCTACCAAGCGATGTCTTTTATAACCGGGAGGTACAAATAACCCATTAACCATCTGAACAAAAGTACATAACCATGGTTTTCTACCAAGCTTTACCTTGCCAGAATATGTTCCCTCCTCATCTAACCACCAGCCCCAGTGGCATACCATAGGCGCGCCCCTTCTTATGGTCCTTCAACCAACGAGGCACCCAGCACATCCATTCCGTCCATATGGTAACTCGGTTCATGTCATCACAGTGTCATCAAGACGGATGTTTTGCTGCCAGGTGGCCCACACTTGTCAGTTTTTTTTGCATCCCCTGAAAGTGTGATTTGTGCATTGTTTTGTGGTATAAATTACACAAGTTTTCAAGTGTGGTTCTTTGATAAGTTTGTAAAAGTAACGTGCTCTTCAGAAATATACTCATTTTCATATAGCATTTACAATGGAATCATGTTAGACTTCTATTAGACCCCAATAGGATATTTGGTGAGTTGGAAGAGAGAGAATGAAGAGATAATAGTGTCTCTTTCTTTATTGAAGAGATGACCCCTCTATACCAAAAATTATTTTTCTCCATTGTATGGGATGTCATCCCTTCGACATGTTTTTATAATTTAATTTTAATCATGTTTTTATTTGTATGCTAGCATAATTTCAAGAGATGACACTAAATGATAACGCATTGTATAACATATTCTCATTACCATATCAAGATAATGTGGATGGCACAAGAGAAGACACAAGACATATTTTCCTACCACCACACGCCCTTATACATGTTCTTGGTAATATGATTTTGTTGTATCTTTAAGTAACCTATGAACAATAACTTGCTTGGAGATATCCTAAAAATACTGTATAAGAGATGTAGTTTGTACCCTTAATCTTTATTTGAGGTACTCTCTCGGGTCCTTTTACAAGGCATATTTTAATATTGGTGTAAAGGTTAAAGGTTTTCTAGATTTTACAACGCCATGAGAGGATAGTTTCTAATTAAATGACCTTCCCGACAGGTGATTTAGAAAGATGAGGTATGATGATCTATACAGATAATCTTTCACGCATGCTTTGGAGCAAGCCAACGGTTCAAACACGCCGTAACAGATTTGGATGTTCATTCTGAATTCGGGATAGGTTTGTCCAATGTGATCATATTGTCCTTTTGGACTAAAGTGATCATTAGATTCATTACAATTTGGAATATGTCTCCATGACATGTGAAGCACGCCAGTGATTCTTATATTCAACATATTTCACATGGGAGCTGACACTGTCATGAAGCATACATATGCTCACTTATATATACGTTCCTAGATCTGCTACGTAAAGTCAGCTAGTATCTGCACACTGGCACAAAATTTACCGGAGAGACAAAAGAAGATAAAATTACCGCGAAAACCAGAGGGAGAAAGTGCTTGATGAAAAGTTGACATCAAACCGTCAAAATTCGAAAAGCGAAACGCAAATCGTCAAGGTTTGTCACGAAAGGCAATTGTTCCAGTTCGCCGAGAAAGTTGACAGGTAACAATTTGCATATCCTTCACAGTTCGCTGTCAACTTTTCATGATAGTTGATGGCAAACTGTGGCAATATTTGCATTTGCAGTACTGAACCTGAAGAGCTTTCCATATCAACCATCTTACCAGTGAAATGTAGGTGACGAAAGGAGATTGTCCACATATGCATCCTCCCTAATTGGAGGTGGAAATACGACAGGTTAGGTAGGACAGAAGATAGTTGCATCCGTAATGCCTTCAACAACTAAAGGTTGAAGTCATCACACACACAAAAAGAGCTTGAAAGCCTAGTTTCAAAACAAAAAGAAATTGAAAGCCTACTAGAGAATGAAACTAAATTTACGACAAATATGTTTTCTGTCAAGAAGATATTTGCTCTCTCATGATTCTACAGAAAGTGCAGGATATATAAACGGAAACTATGTAAAGATGCATTATTAGATAAACGACAGCAATGATGTTACGTAAAGAGTTATAGCATTATTAGATTAAGGAGAACAAGTGATATTATTCAAGCATTGTCACGACGAATCCTTGAAAAAATTAGACTCGGTAAGAAAATGACTGCCACTTAGTTTAAGTAGCAAACTCCTAACAAAATAAAACTGTTCTTTTTTAAGAAAAGGAAGATTTTTATTTCTTTGAACTAACATCAAGATGATGCACATATAAAGAGTATCTCCAGCCTCTGCGTTGTTCATGCACATAGCTCAACAATTATTACAAAGTTCAAAAAAACCTAGCCAAACACTGAGTGCGCATACGGAAATGAAAATAGTTTGGATAACTGGAATGACCACACATAAACCTAATCTCTCATGGTGCACATGGACGGTGCTAAACCTAAGCCATGTGTGTGCAGAGCTCTCACAGAACACCCTAGAGTGAGAGAGACATGTCAAAAGAACAAGCTCCTGTCCCCCCAGACGCTACAACGACAACCATGATGAAGTCAATACGTACACTCGTAAATAACCTGCGAAGAATTGTAGAATTTATGCTTATCAAATACAAACACCATTTCTACATAACCATATAGACCAATATAAGACGGACACTCCGACCAGAACTAAGGCGCGTAGTCTATTATCTAGTCTATGTAGCCAAAGACCAAATAAGTTGGCTATACTAGTGGGAGGACGTGACCCCATGGGTGGAGGACTCCATAGGATGGGCTCAAGCGGCCACCCGATCTAACGAGCGCCACGAGCACCTAATACCCTGCCTCGGCTCCATGGCCGCAAGCTGTTGGATTGCTTGAGGTCATCGGATGGCATCATCGCAGTCGCAGTAGTTGTTGATTTCATCTAGTGTCAAATACTCTTATTAGTGTATGGATTACTATTTTACTTTACATTTTTGGCACATAATATTGACTCCACCCCACCAAACTTTTAGACCGTCCTCCGCCAACCCGAACTCTGCCTGTGTGACCTGCCATGCAAAACGTGCAACTGAGAAGTCGCAAATAAGTGTTGAATTGTTTTGCCATGGTTGTAAAAATAATATTTTGTGTTGTCTGTCCAGTTCCTTTTACGCAGGTTATCTTTAGCAAGAATTACTCCTCTACAAAAATAACACAAAAATCTTTATCTTTAATGTACCTTTGGCTTCTAAAATTTTCTATTAGTAGTAATTGCCAAAATAAAACTGTTGACGCAAGCGAGTCGCTAACCACAGGTTCTGAGGAGCTTTGGCTCCAGTAAGATCCTTGCCAAATAGTGCGAATCTCCTGGAAGCGTTCTACAGCTTGATATGGAATTGCACGGTAAAACTTATTGACGCTAGATGAAACCTCGTGTTTTTATGCTGTGGATATCAAGAGATGGCAACTTTCATCTATAAGCTGTTACATGGAAAGAAAACTGATGCATTCAAGTATTTGATGAGAAAAACAATGAAGCAATGAAATGCATATAATCATTGTTAAAAATGAATGATGGATGTGTCCAGAGGAAGAGAGAAATCAGAGTTGCGGAAATGAACGTGGCAAGAGTCAAGCAAAGAACGCGCGCAAGAAAAAACAGAGCACACACACACGATCCAAGGCACACAAGAGTTTTACGTGGAAACCCTAGAAAGGGTGAAAACTACGGACGCACGAAGACGTCAACTTCACTATGAATGAAGTCCTAACCCGTTAGGGATTTACAATGCTTGGCTTTTGCTCAGCTTATAGCCCTTATCCCATAACGACTACAGGAAGGGGTATATATATAGAGACTGGTGGCTGAAGGGGTATCTGGGTCAACTGCCTGTGACACAGCTGACTGACACAGGCAGTGACTTAACAAACTACAAGAGCTAAACCCTATCTGTGTCGTATTACCTGTGTCACCGGTGAACATGCTCTCCTGTGACACAGCTGGCTGACACAGCTGTCTAACCTAGCTACTTACATAGCTGGCTGTGACACAGCTGCTTGACACCGGTAACACAGAACGTCTTCTGCAATGAGGTGTCAGCAACAGGAATTTGGAGCAAACTCCAACAAACTCCACTTTGAGACAAATTCCTTCCTTGTAGCAGCAGGGATAGCAAATTCAACTGACTTAACAGTTCATCGCGCGCCATGCGCCAATAGTCACTAGGGACTATCTTTTGACACCTGCCAAGCTTGAGCAAAGCTCAAACTTAGCTGGAGGAACTGGCTTTGTCATCATATCAGCAGCATTGTCATGTGTGCTGATCTTTGTCACCTTGATATCACCCTTGGCAACAACATCCCTGATAAAATGAAATCTGACTTCAATGTGCTTAGTTCTCTCATGGAACATGGAATCCTTTGTAAGGCAAATTGCACTTTGACTGTCACAGTAGATGGTTGTGCTGGATGAGTCTCCACAAAGCTCAGAATATAAACCTCTCAACCAAGTAGCCTCCTTGCATGCCTCAGCAACGGCCATGTACTCAGCCTCAGTAGTAGACAATGCAACGGTTGACTGCAGGGTTGCCTTCCAACTCACAGCACACCCACCAATGGTGAACACATAGCCTGTGAGTGATCTTCTCTTGTCCAAATCGCCAGCAAAGTCAGAATCAACATATCCAACAATTCCATCTCTAGATTTCCCAAAATGCAAACAAGCATGAGATGTACCCCGAAGGTACCTGAATATCCATTGGACTGCTTTCCAATGCTCTTTTCCTGGATTAGCCATGAATCTGCTCACAACGCTCAAATCATGAGCTAAATCAGGACGGGAGCAAACCATGGCATACATGAGAGAGCCAACAGCACTCGAATAGGGAACTCTAGACATGTACTCATCATCTTCTTCTGACTTTGGACAACAGCTTGATGATAATCTGAAGTGTGTAGCTAAAGGTGTGGAAACTGGTTTGGCATCTTGAAAGTTGAAACGGTGAAGCACCTTGTTAATGTAGCTTCTTTGACTGAGATACAATTTTCCAGCAGATCTGTCTCTGGAAATCTCCATGCCAAGAATCTTCTTTGCTGCACCCAGATCCTTCATATCAAATTCAAAACTCAATTGTTCCTTCAATTGATCAACATCTGCTTTATCTTTAGCAGCAATCAGCATGTCATCGACATACAATAGCAAGTAAATGGCAGAGCCATTAGCAGATCTCAAGTACACACAGCTATCGTAATCAGATCTTTTGAAGCCTTGAGAAATCATGAAGGTATCAAACCTCTTTGTACCACTGCCTGGGGGATTGCTTCAATCCATACAGTGACTTCTTCAATTTACAGACAAGTTTCTCTTTACCAGGAACAGTAAAGCCTTCAGGTTGATTCATATAGATGTCTTCATCTAACTCTCCATGAAGAAATGCAGTTTTGACATCTAATTGCTGAAGCTCATAATCATGCATTGAAACAATGCTGAGAAGTGTACGAATTGAGCTATGCTTCACAACAGGGGAGAACACTTCATTGAAATCAACACCTGGAATCTGGCTGTAGCCTTTTGCAACCAGTCTTGCCTTGTATCTTGTCCCATCATCGGGGTTAGAACCCTCCTTGCATTTGAAGACCCATTTACAGTTTATTGGTCTCTTGTCACTGTGCAGTTTGACTAAATCCCAAGTGCCATTCTTGTCAAGGGATTCAATTTCATCATGCATTGCAGTCATCCATTTGCTTGCATCAGCAGAGATAATGGCTTCTAAATATGAGGAAGGTTCGACAGATCCTTCAATTTCTTCTGCGACGCTAAAAGCATAAGCAACCATGTATGCTTCTTCAATTAACCTCCTGACAGGTTTAGGATCCCTTCTGGGCCTATCAACTGCAATAGAATGTTGTGGAGTGTTCACAGCAACAGGTGTTTGATCACCTGTGTCACCTGCCTGTGACACAGCTGGCAGGTCATGAGCTACCTGTGGCACAGCTGGCTGTTCTGGCTGTGGCACAGCTGTCACCTGTGGCACAGGTGCACTCACCTGTGGGACAGGTGCATGAGAATCACTGAGCTTAACTGAATGCTCCACCTCAGAGTTAGACTTCTGTCCACTGTCTTCAGAACCTCTGGGCTGATCAACTAGAACATCATTGCTTTGCAACATAGCAGCCTCATTGAAGAGAACACTTCGGCTGGCTATCATCTTCTTGGTCTTAGGATTCCATAGCTTAAAGCCTTTGACACCAGACTTATAGCCAACAAATATGCATTTAACTGCCCTGGGTTCAAGCTTCCCATTGTCAACATGGGCATAAGCAGGGCACCCAAACACTTTCAAATTTGAATAGTCTGCAAGAGTACCAGACCAAACCTCAATGGGTATTTTCTTATCAATGGCTGTGGAAGGTGACCTATTGATAAGATAACAAGCAGTGGAGACAGTTTCAGCCCAGAAATGTCTGTTTAGACCTGCATTGAACAACATGCAACGAGCCTTGGAGATAATGGTCTTATTCATACGCTCAGCTACACCATTTTGTTGAGGAGTGCCAGGAACAGTGTAGTGTCTCACAATGCCTTGAGACTTGCAGTATGACTTGAATTGTTTGGAGCAAAACTCCATACCATTATCAGTTCGAAGCTTCTTGACTTTCTTCTCAGTTTGGTTTTCAACCATTGTCTCCCACTCTTTGAAGGCAGAGAATGCTTCTGACTTATGTTTGAGGAAATAGGGCCAGACTTTTCTTGAATAATCATCAATAATGGTCATCATGTAACGAGATCCACCAAAGGATGGCTTTCTGGATGGCCCCCACAAATCAGAATGCACATAATCAAGAATTCCTTCAGTTGTGTGAGTTGAGGTGATGAACTTCACCCTTTTATGCTTGCCGAAGATACAATGCTCACAGAACTTCAGGCTTCCACCATATCCTTCAACTAATCCACGCTTGCTCAGCTCTTCCAGACCAGACTTGCTCATATGCCCTAGACGCATATGCCAAAGGTTTGATGCATCAGAACCAGAAGCATCTTGAGGAATTACAGGGGCGGCATTGCCTGAGATTGAACTGCCACGGAGATAGTATAGTCCACTAGACTTCCTCAGATCTGCCTTCATCACCACAAGAGAACCCTTGGTGATTTTGAAACAGCTATCTCCACCTGAATAATGATATCCCTTACCATCAAAATAGCTCAATGAAATGAGATTTCTCTTCATCTTTGAAATGTATCTGACATCTGTCAGTGTTCTGATCATACCATCAAACATCTTGATCTGAACTGAGCCAATGCCCTCTATCTTGCATGATGAATCATCATAGCCAAGAACTGATCCACCATTGCTTAACGGCTCAAAGGAAACGAACCAATCTCTATGAGGACACATATGGTATGTGCAAGCAGTGTCAAGAATCCACTCATCAGTGGCGGCTCTGTGTCCAGTAGAACTGGCGACAGCATTCAAATGTCCAACACCTGTATCATCAGCTGTGTCACGGGTGGCTTCACGGTCTGTGTCACAGCTGAGGTGACGACCGGTGTCACAGCTGGAGCTGGCGTAGCTGGTTTGATGATCTGTGTCACAGGTGGGAAGACGACCTGTGTCACAACTGTGGTTGGTGGCAGAGCTTCTAGCAATGACCACCAAAGACTCGCCATCAGAGTTTGCCGAACAGTTAGCAGCAGCATCATCTTTTGGCTTTGCGCCTTTTCTCTGCTCCCTGTTCTTCAGCTTGTAACACTCTGAAATGTCATGTCCATCACGTTTGCAATCTCTGCAAAACTTTCCCTTTCCTCGGGACTTTGACCTGCCTCTCTGACCTGTGGCACAGGCAGAGCTTCTTCCACGACCAGAATTGGGGTTTTTCTTCTCAGATCTGCCTCTGACAGACAAGCCCTCAGCATGTGAGGCACTTGAATCATCCGACACCATCTGTCTCATCTTCTCCTTAGAATGCAAGGCCTCATAAACCTCATGCAAAGTAAGGGTATCTCTGCTATACAGCATGGTATCTCTAAAATCAGAATATGAACTAGGCAGCGAACACAAGAGAATCAAACCCAAATCTTCATCATCATAACTAATATCCAATGATGCTAGATCAACAACAATCTCCTTGAAATTAGAGATGTGTTCAAGCAAGTTACCTCCTTCCGGCATCTTGTGCAGGAACAATTTTTGCTTGAGGTGCATCTTGCTGGTCAGATCCTTGGTCATGCAGATTGCTTCAAGCTTCAACCATAACGAAGCAGCATGTGTCTCCTGGAGAACCTCCTGCAGAATGTTGTTGTGCAGATGGAGTTGAATTTGGGAAACAGCCTTGCGGTCCTTCTTCTTCTCATCATCGGACCAAGCAGCAACGGCCTTCCCGCCAAAGGAGTCCAAGGCATCCTCATAATCGGCCTGAGCCAATAGAGCACGCATCTTGACTTGCCACAAAGAGAATCGAGTATCTCGATCAAGAAGCGGAAGATCAAACTTCATGGACGCCATCTCAAGAACGAGCAACCTGGGTTAGCTCTGATACCACTTGTTAAAAATGAATGATGGACGTGTCCAGAGGAAGAGAGAAATCAGAGTTGCGAAAATGAACGTGGCAAGAGTCAAGCAAAGAACGCACACAAGAAAAAAACAGAGCACACACACACACGATCTAAGGCACACAAGAGTTTTACGTGGAAACCCTAGAAAGGGTGAAAACCACGGACGCACGAAGACATCAACTTCACTATGAATGAAGTCCTAACCCGTTAGGGATTTACAATGCTTGGCTTTTGCTCAGCTTATAGCCCTTATCCCATAACGACTACAGGAAGGGGTATATATATAGAGACTGGTGGCTGAAGGGGTATCTGGGTCAACTGCCTGTGACACAGCTGACTGACACAGGCAGTGACTTAACAAGCTACAAGAGCTAAACCCTATCTATGTCGTATTACCTGTGTCACCGGTGAACATACTCTCATGTGACACAGCTGGCTGACACAGCTGTCTAACCTAGCTACTTACATAGCTGGCTGTGACACAGCTGCTTGACACCGGTAACGCAGAACGTCTTCTGCAATGAGGTGTCAGCAACAGGAATTTGGAGCAAACTCCAACAATCATCAAGCATAACAAACTATGCAAGCAAGCTACCTATGAAATTTAGCATGGACATATATCCGTGAAGTAGGAAAATTCAGGTGTTCCATTGTCCGTAGTCACCAGATAGATTGGGCCAATGCAGATAAGTAAAACGTATAGTGGAGTTGAAACATCAAGGGAAAAAAGCAACGCAAATAGGCTTGTATTCCTGTTCTTTTCCTTTTGTATATATGGACTTGCTTGTGTGATTGTTGTAGAGTATGACAGAATTACATAAGGCCCATCAAACTAAAGGGTCACATGAAGCTCGCTAGCTAATTTGGCTGAAACGGATGGGATCGAAGGAAATCAAATTGGGCTAAGCTGAGTCAGGTGAAACAAATGGAATTGGAGAAATCTGGAGTACTACATTTGCAACCAAATGGGCAGGAAAAGTAAGGATGATGTGCCTACGCCAGAAAAGAAACAAATAACGCTTGGCAGGGGCTAATTGTACAAGTATATTATATCGATCGGCGCACGCATAGGGAAACAGTACCACACCGTTGGTGATGCACTGTGAATTCCTCGCCTGACAACACCACCTCCATCTTTGTCTCCGGAGAGCAGGACGGCAGCGGCGGCCACAGCAGTGAGTGTTAAATTAGGGGGCCTTTAAGTTCAGTAGTGCTGCCCCCCCTCTCATGGAATGACGACACGGCAGGGCGCTGGGGGTAGCACCAACATAAGTAATACTAAAATAGTGAATCCACGACGACGCTGCATCATCTCAATCTCACATTGTCAGATGATCAGCAAGACAAATGGAGCTGTTACTGTCCTCCCACAGAACAGAAAACAGCGAAAGGTTCATGCAAAATCACTCGCTAACGAATTAAGAGTCAACATTCAATCTGGGTACTCACAAAGTCACAATGCGGTCAAAGTTTAGATTCGTCAAATGTTTTTATATTCACAAATCATAATAAAATAACTCTTGCAACCACAAATCTTACACCCTGTAACCATGTATCCTTTCCCCCACAGTAGAACAGGGGAGAAGTACACACGGTACTGCGACATAGACAAATTACAATGTGCCTTTGTCATGGCAAGACAAGAATAATTAATGAATGCTAAGTAAGATCAGTGGAGAGATCAACGAGGTGGATGTATCCATGCTGATACGGTCGTGGACTCATGCATGCAGTCCGGCCGTTGGTTTCTTCACTAATTCAGACGTCGAACCAGTCGTCGACCTCATCGTTGAGGTAGTACCTGTACCTGTCGAGGTCCTCGCCGGCGAGGCCGTACCGGAGCCGCCAGTACTCGAGCCGCTCGTCGGCCTCGTTCATGTTGCTCATCACCATCTGGTACGCCACGTTGATCCTCTGGAAATCGTGGCTGCTGTCGCTCTCCTTGCAAACATCCGGGTGATACTGCAGCGCGAGGTCGCGGAAGGCCTTCTTGACCTCGCCCCTGGTGGCCCCCGGCGTCAGCCTCAGCGTCCGGTAGTGATCCTCCGTCACCCCCGCCCAGGCCCGGCCGTCCACGCAGCTGCACCTGATCGCCGTGCCTCGCCTCGCCGCCGTCGACGGTGCCCTCCGCCGCGGCGGCTCCACGGCCGGCGCCGACGTCGACGGCACACATAGTACTCCTCCTCCGATAGCCATATCCACGCCAAGACAGGACGCAACAGCGAAATCGATCGAGATCAATTGAAATGAGTTGTGACTTGTGAGAGTGGGAACGATGTGTTGGGTTTATATAGGCCGGAGAAGAGAAAACAGTTGGGTTGGTTGGGCTTGGCGGGTTCCCGACGGAGGAGCGGGGGAGCGGCACGTTTGGGTTACGGTTAGTCTGCGACGGGAAGGCAAAAGCCGGTGTTTCCCACGTTGGCGGTTGTCCCGACAAAACTTGGGCCGGCCACACGTATGGACAGACAGCTCGGCGTCCATATCCGTTCCCGCGAGGGCACGCCCTGCTCAGGAAGCTTCTCTGACCGCGACGGGTTAGAGCATGTGTTACTATGGCGTGCGACAATCGGTGCAAGGTATGATCGTCTACAAAAACCGACAATGGAGTATGTTGGCAAGTTTCTAGCGATTAATAGCCTAACACTTGTCCTGTCAAAGAAAAAGGCTAACAATTTTCATTAACATTGGGGTCTCCGTCTCTAACATCAATACTAGATTATGTGGAGATAAGATAGAGACAGCTATTTTTTTTACTATTTGAGACATCCTTAACCGCAATAGAGACGTCCTTAATAGTAAAACTATATTTGGCACAGTGTTTAGATAACTTTAACCTAGCTAGATTAGCTCTTCTAGCTCTAAAATGCACAAAGTTACTTCTTTGGATACTCAATCATCAATAACAAATTTCAATTGATACTATGAAATTTATGGAGCCAACACGGTATTGAAGTTTAAAATACCGAAGTTTTATGAAAACTATCTTACGATTATGCACGGCGCTAGTTGCTCTTCTACACGTTGAATCAGCCCCAACAAATTTTCAGTTGATTTCGTACAAAGCAAGAATGTGAATGCAAGGTTGAAGTTAAAACATCAAAATTTTACTACATATGCCTCTACAAAGCCTATGACTTGTCTTGAGTTAGCCAATATAAACAACGTAGCTCGAATAATGTCTGGAACTTCAGTTGATTTTGTAAAAATCTTTTGAAACAGATGCGAGCTCGAAATTCCAATGAAAAAGTTCTAGTTCTAGTTCCACTTCCACATGGCATCCAAACAAAAAAATTGCTTCTAGAATCAAATTTAATTTCTGTCGAAATAAGATGTAGAATCCAATTGAATGAACCAAATTTAATTATTACGACCCAAACGGGGCGTAAGAGCGATCAATGGCTGCCAAATGTGCAGGTGAGACTTGGGATGGTTTTCTACGGTCTTACGCGGTGGAAATAGCACCGAATTGATTGTATCTGCATTTCTACCTAGGAGAAATTAGCATGTATGCACGAGGCGTGCCGTAATCCAAATTGAAGGCCCGTCTCCGTCTTGACCATTCAAACCTTTTATCGGACGGTGGGGGATATCGAGAAACGACGTTGCTGTGCCGGTTAAACCAAGCGGAGACGAGCGATCCCCTTCGGTGACTCCTCCCCAAAGCACGTGGTACCGTGGCAAGCAGATAGTTCGACGGAAACTGTACCAACGCACGAGCTTAGGAACAGTGGCGTGATCAAATTCTACCGGTCAGATGTTGATATGAACTGGTTGTAAGATTCTGCAACCCCCTTTTTGTGAGAAAAAAAACTTGTGATTCTGTATTCTCAACCATGAAAAAAAATTGACGAAATTTCAACGAAACCTTCACAGTCGCCCCTGAAATTTCAACAAAATCTTCGAAGTGGGCCTCGAAATTTCCCCAATTCAGTCCAAAATTTGGTTTAACTAAATTTTGAGCAAAATTGGGTCAAAATTCAAATTCGATCAAATTTGACCAAATTTTGGTCAAAATTCAAATTGGTTTCGGTACTGTTTTCAGTAATTTTGGTGGATCTCAAAAATTTTGCAGAACAAATTTTTTTCCATGTTCTCAGCTACTTCCATCCACACAAATCGAAAGTCTGCGGCTTTTTGTACGCAATTACACTGTCTATTTAATTGAGCAACTCGTAGCCCTGAATGTTCACGAGTGTTGTGTAACCTCACCAGTACTGATATATTTCTCTCTTGCTCGCTCAAGAAAAAGAGCAACTGCTAGAAACTTTTTTCTCCTTTCCAGAAACAAATGAATAACATGTTGTTGAGCTGATGCTAACAATAGCAAACGGAAAAGCCTGCTACACCCGTTGATGCGTCGAAATGGTTTCTTCTTAGCTATATGGACACTCTTTTATTGATACAGCAACACCCCGAAGCAGACCAGTTAAAGGTAAACAAGTGATTAATTACCTGTCTCGCTCAACAACTTCTCGTCTGCATGCATATTACTCACAGGTGGAGCGGCTCAGCTGGATACCGCCACCTATGGGATGGACAAAGTTAAACGTTGATGGGGCTTTCAATATGGGAAGTAACAAGGCCGAGGTGGGAATGATGCTGCGAGACCACACGGGTGAGGTCCTGATTGCGTCTTCCCGGTCTCTGAAACGATGTATTAGTGCTCTTGATGCAGAGCTGGTGGCGTGCAGTGAAGGTATTGCCCTGGCGCTTCAGTGGACGAGCTTACCAATCTTGGTAGAGTTAGACTGTGCGGAGGTTATTACCCTGTTAGCTCCATCAAGTTTGGATTGCTCCATCCTCATCGAATCCAGGAGATGAAAACTATGATGTATGGGGAAAGAGATGTAAGACTACAAAAAATCTCTAGGGATCAGAATAGAGTCAGTGATAAACTTGCTATCCTAGGCAAACTAATGACCGGACGGCTTGCTGGATTGGCAGTTGCCCGATAGAAACTGAGCCTGTTATTGCTCGAGCTGATTAATACCATCTCTTTTTTCGCAAAAAAAAACAACAGGAAACGGAATTGCCGAATATAAGACATGCATGAAAAGTGCATGCATGTTTAATAACTACTCACGTTTCTCTTCTCTGGTACACGCGTGTCTAATAATCCACATGTTAATTTTCTCATTGTGAATCTTTCCCGACTTGACCTACAAGGCTATTTGGCTGAGGTCTTGGTGGGGATTGTCCCGCTCCAATCTCGCTCAATTCACAGAGAAAATTAAAATCGTCTCCTAGTCCGGGAACTTCCCCCAACGGAAGTGTGATGGACAACCAAATCCCTAGAGAGATCGATTCCCTTTGGGGAATGCTTTCCTATTTGCCAAACAAGGTCTGATGGAGTTGGAGTCGCAACTCCAGGGGATCCGGACCCGCCCCCGCCACCCCATGCACATGCACTAATCCTAATCAATCCCATCGTGATATTACTCGAACCGCCTCTGCTTGCACGACATCTCAGTTCTTCACATGAGCACCGCCGATCCTCTAGGGTGCGTTTGGTTAAAGGGCAAGAATGAATGGGTTGGGGCCATCCAGATTTTTAAGGATGGGATGAACCAGTTTTTTGTTTGGTTGGATGAGTGGGATGAGTCAAATTTTTGTTTGGTTGGAGGGACAAGAGTTAGATAGGATGAGCCAAATTTAGTTAATTATACTAATTAGTTTCTATTAATATGATTAATTATACACTAATGAACACACTAAATATTTATCAATATTAAACTAGCCATGATACTTACTAATTAACAATAAAACATGTTAATTGTCACTGATCAACCCACTAATCATATATTTTACCGTTAAAAATAGTAATTAATAATAAAGTATGCTAATTGTCACTAATAAGTGCTAATTATCACTAATTATTTGATAATAACCGTGATTAAAAAACTGGATGGCCATATTCGGTGGATTTTTTGGGCTCACCCCAGCCAGCATCTCAGAGGAATATTCTTTGCATGTGGTTGCCCTCATCCACCCTGTCCCTCAACCAAACACCAAAAAAAACCGGACCGCCATCTCCCATCCTACTTCATCCATCCAACCAAACGCTACCTTATCCGCCGCATCTCATGCGCCATCGCTCCTTTCCTCGACAGGCACCACGACCTCTCCTCTCCTCCGCTGTCGGAGACAAGCTGCTCCACTTTTTGTCCTCCGACGGCGCGCCACTACTCTTTCTTCACCTCATCTTCACAGTGGCGTGGGACCTTCTGCTGTGAACCCCAAGAACCAAGCTCCTGTGAAAATTGTGATTGTTTGAAGTAGTAATGCTAGTTGCAGTGTTCTTCGGGTTCTTTTAGCTGCAGATTAATGAATTTGTGGTGATTTTTTACGTAGAACGAATGAATGAACCAGGTTGAATTGTATGGCAAAAATGCATGGTTTCAGTTCATGTATTTTCCTTGTTCAACGCAGATGGACAAGCGTCGGGAGAAGATGAAGCGTTCACGAATATGTGAATGTCGTATTTGTAGTTTGTATGACCTGGAACGAATGAACGATAATGAGTGCATGTTGAAATGCATGAATTTCTACTCCTCCTTGGTTCTGATGAAAACGAGGTGTTTCATATGATGCATAATTTTTTTCAGCCTCGAATAAAATCAGCTGACGAACGCATGCTAGAATGGTGTTCCGAATGGATGGTGTTCTCAAGTGACCTGACGATGTTTAGTTTGTGTGCCTACTGATATGAAATATGAAACGTGTAAAATGCAGAACAAACAGAAGAGTTACGATCATTCATCTCGCTATGTGAAGTGTATAAAAGTTTCCAGCCTTGTCCTGCACGGCACGCCATTGAGTTCATCCTTTCTGCTGCACGCTGAGCTTGGATGCATCGAGATAGCCCAGCCTCACCGCACAGTGTTCGCTGCCATCTAGTATCTCCTTCATCCCGTACCTGTATCTGAAACCCAGCTCCTCAAGCTTGTTCCTCTCGGATTGCACCCTCGCTACCTCCTCAGTCCTGACAAAAATTCAATCAACCGACCACAAATGCAGAACACATCATCATGCATCATGCCAATTTCATGTTACGCAGGTGATAAGTTCGACGAAGAATCAATAAATCAAGAGATCAACCAGCTCTGTCTTGTCTCACAGAACCAGTTGATTCTTGACGTGCTGCAGGTGAAGAATTAATGGCTTACTCTTTGAGGACGTCGAGGTGAGGGTACTTGCTTGCGTAGTGGTCCACGACGCCGTGGATCGTCGGGTAGGCGGCGGCGCAGAGGAACCGGCCGGAGACGGACGGCCGCTCCATGCAGAAGACGAGCGCGGCGCAGACGTCGTCGACGTGGACCAGCGGCACCGAGCCCAGCAGCCTCTGCGTCAGCCTCAGGAACCCGAAGTAGCTCTCGTGCCTGGCCACCGGCGACACGGCGCCCTCCAGCGTCTTCGGGACGCGGCCGAGGACCGTGTCGCCCGCGACGAGGCCGCAGGGCAGGGTGACCACCTCGAACGCCGGACTCTCGCCGCCGTTGTAGCTCAGGAGCTCCTTCTCCGACAGGAGCTTTGACTCTATGTACTTCTGCAGATGGTCATCCACTATTAATTCGATGATATGCTGCCAATTTGCATCTGAGAAAGTTCAGATCATGATTCGATTTGTAGGAGGAGACCACTCACGTCGAAGTGCGCGCTCCGGAGAGGGTAGTCGACGTCGAGCGGAGTCCAGCAGGATTCTGAGATGAAATCTTTGTACCCGGCGGCGGCGCCGGGGGAGGCCTCCTTGAGCGGCGAAGCGGCTGATACCGATGCGGTGTGGATGACGCGCTTCACCGTCTTGGATTCCGCGCATAGCCGGAGGATGACACGAGTTGCATCCACGGCTGCTTCCGCCGAGTTCTTGTACTGCCAGTAGAAGGTAACATGATCCAATCAACATCGACCACCAACCCTGACAGTACTGTATTAATTTGTGCACGGTCCTACGTTTTGCTCAATTGGAACAAATCAAGATTAATCGTAATCGTCATTTTTCTTCGCGCAAAATTGTGGTCGGGCAAGTCCCAGACTTAGCTAGTAATGAGCGTGCTCAAATAGCGAGTGATTTAGTACGTTAAAAATAGCGGGTGATCGTGACTTGTATTTGAGATGAGTCGAATTTGTTCACGCTACAACTCTACAGCCAGAAATCGAAAGCAGGACGGTTTTCATCTCACCTTGGAGCTGGCGGCCTCGTGCGCGAACGGCGTGGCGATGAGGAAGACGAATCGGCAGCCGGCGATGGCCGGCGCGAAGCTGGCGGCGTCGTAGAGATCGGCCTCGAATAGCACCAGCCGCTCCGTCGCGCCGGCCGGGACGAGCCGCCGCAGCAGCCCCGCCTTCTCCTCGTCCCCTGCATCCAGCAAATCGGATCCGAATTCAAACCGCACAAGAACCACTACCAATCTGCAGATACGAATCATTCACGCCACCGTCGCCGGGGTAATCGACGCGCGCGCGAACGTACCGATGCTTCGCAGGGTGGCGTGGACGGTGTAGCCACCCTCGAGGAGGTTCTTGACGAGCCAGGAGCCGATGAACCCGGCGCCTCCGGTGACGCACACCCTGATGCCATTGGTGCCGCTGCTGATGCTCTTCCCCTCTTCCGCCATCGCTGCTGCCGTGGGGATTGATGAAGCTGCCGCGAAGTGACGGAGTGAGGAGAAGCTAGGCCCGTCTCCGCAAATACTGGGCATTTTATAGATGAAGAAGAGGCGTGAGGTTTGACCATTGACTGGTCAGCCAGTGAGCCGGGTTATGGGTCAGGAGGAACCCAGCCCATATCAGCCCATCTCTTCTACGTTTGGACAAATTAGGCTTTAGGCCCAACTCAGATCAGCCCAACTCTGCAAGTGTCAGTAGCACGCCGCCTTTCATACGATTTGGTTCTGATCCGATGTGTGCTGTGCTGTGCTGTGCTGTGCTGTACAGCAGGTCCGATCCTCTGACTTCGCAGGTACCTCGCCTCGACACGTGGAAGCCCGTGCAGACAAGTGGAGGCACGAGAAACGTCTATTCCCCTGCAACAAGGAAGGGCTCACACGTCATCACGTCTCGCACCTCGACGCTTCTGCTGTGCTACATATGCCATACATTCCCGTGATCATACTGCTGCACGCAGCTTCTCTCACCGCTCGCTGAGAAAGGAGAAGTAAACCTCGAGCCGAACTCCATCGAAATCAACTGATCCGTCGCCTCGCCGGCAGGAGATGGAGGACGACGGGAGGAGGAAGGAGGAGACGGCGGCGGCGTCCAAGGCGCAGAGAGGGGCCGCCACGTTCGGCATCTCCGTGAACGAGTGGCTGCAGCACGTCAAGGCTGCCATGCTAGGCCTGGTAATTCATCGATCGGTTTCGATCATTACTATGATGGAATGATCTAGGTTGGTTGGTTGGTTGGTTGGTTTGCTGTTCTGCGCGTTTGAGTCGATTGATTTTTCTTTTTCTTTCTCTCAGCTGCGGAAAGCGACGGCGAAGAGCGAGCAGGAGGCGGCGGAGGCGGACATGCGCACGGCCAAGACGCAGGTGGAGGCCACCGACGAGGCGGAGGCCAAGAAGAAGCAGCTCACAGACTGACGATGGCTTGCATGTTGCAGAGTAGATCGATCGCCTGCTTCATCAAGCCTTTCTTCAAACAGGATGTTTAAGCACATGTATATGTAATTATGTATGGATGGTGTTAGATTCTGGGGTTTGCAATCCATTTGCTCTTTGTAACAAAATCCAGCGGCAACTTTATTAAAAAGTTACTGTTTGTACCTTGCTTAACTAGTTAAGCGAGCCTTTGATTGTTTGTAGCTTCGAAGTCGCCCAAGTCCTGGCGATCGATACATGTGTATCTGAAACTGCATGCTGTATCGGTCCAATCGACCAATCTCAACAGGCATTCTACTGTGCTAGGTACATTGTTTCAGACATATCTCAGGGAAGATTAACTGAAAGTTTGAAACTGCATCTGGTGCGTGCAACAGAAACTTTGGTCGATCTGCAATCTGAATTATGCCTTAGCGCCAGATAATCTGAATATGCTGGTTAGTCCGAAGTTAGCATGTGACTAGGTACAAGTCACCACGCTCAGAGTAAGCACAAATAAGTGAGTCCAGATTGTAACAATCTAGATTTCAGATTTCTAGTGGGTGCAGATTATAGCAGTCCGGATTGATCAGATCGGCGGTAGTTAAACTCCACTCATGGATACAGATAGGAATGGTAAATAACAAGGATAACAATGTCATGGCCTTGATTAATGAAGTCCTGGCCGGATTCAAGTTCACCCAGACAGAACAGCTGAACACTGCATAGATACACTGGAACTCTGGTCTAACAGAAATAAACAGAATGATTCAGAGCATGGATTGCTTCATGGCTGTGGCTTGGCACAGCGCTCACTCGGTTTTCTGATCTCCCATGCTTCATCGTGTTTATCCTAAGCCAAGCTGCAGAGACGGAAGCTCTCGAGGCATATACAGTAAAAATGGTCTAAGGTTGCAAATTCCGTGAAAACTGGGTTCAGAAGTTTCAAAAAGTTCTCTTTCAAATAATATTACTAGCCGGGAAGGGCATATCCTTTATCCCTGCAAAATTTTAGGATCAATTATCTAATAAACGAGATTAAATTTGATCATGAAATTTGATATGGATATAGGACATAGCCTTCCCAAGTACTACAAATTATTTGAGTCTTTTGAAACTTTTACACCAATTTTCAAGGAATTTACAACTTTAGGAGCATTTTCATCTGGTATTGCCCCAAAGATCTGTCATACTTGCTATTTTCTCTATTTCTCACGATTCGAGGACATATCTATATCTATATGCCTCAAATTACTGGTGAGTACACGATGCCACTTCTCGGGAGAAAGCTTTCAAACAACATATGCAAAAGTTGTACTGACGCTTCAAAGCACTAATAGATAACTGAAAAGATCCTAGTCTAAAATACTAGAACCAGGCTGCCTCCAAAGTTGCACCCAAGAAACCCTACTCACCACCAGCCATGTCACCTCTACAAAGTACACTTGATCAGAGGGCAACAATGAAAACTAGATAGAAGTACCATAGGGGCAGCTAAGGTACAATTCACAGCGGGCATTCTAAACGAAAAAAAATAAAATCCTCTCATGCAAAAGACATGCCCACAGACTAACAATAACACATAATCTAGGGAGCAATGTTTTCATGTAAAGTTTCTTGGACACTAGTAATGAAGTTAGATATCCTGCAAGCATCTATGGCATTGAATTCATAAACAGCATGCAAGGTTTCTAACTTGATTACAAGTGGCCAAGAAATTTAACAAGAAAGCATTGTCCATAGGCATAATTGTTACCCTATAAACTACATATACGGTAAGAGAAATGCATGCTAGATCTCAAGATCTAGGCATTGGTTCAGGATAAGATGATCTCTAATGAAAGAACTCGATCGACAAGTTTGGGAAAACACCAAGGTATGGTGCTACTCCTCCTTCGGCACAAGTTGTGTCACATCATTAGTTATGTCTGCCCCTTCTTAATTTCTACTGGAGTTTCCACAGTGGTATTTTCATGTACTTGGGTGGCCATGTGTGTGCCTTCTTTCTTAATAACCACTGGATTTTCTATAGGGCCATCTTCATCTACTTCGATGGCCATGTCTATGTTATCCTTAATTACCGTTGGAATTTCAGTAGAGCCATTTTCATTTACCTTACTTTCACATGGAGAAGCCAAACCTTCCTTAGTTTTGGTATTTATCCTCACAGCCTTTATTGAGGTCCAAACCTTATTTAGTTCACTGTGCTTCTTGCCCCGCAGATGTCCAGCCATGGCTACATTGCTGTCGCACCTGACTCTGCACCGCTCACACCACAGGTAGTTATTTTTCTGAACAACTTCATACATTGCTCCATCTACCTGAATGCATATTTTCTTAGGTGCAACAGTAGGGCCCGTGCCATTCTTATTCCCAGTGGTCGCCTGCAAGCTGCTTTTGTCATCATTGATTGCCTTGATTGCTCCGGATTGAGCAAGCTTCGCCTTATGTTTTTTTCCTTCAAGATGTTCATTCAGACCAGCTTCACAAGTTGCACTCACTTGGCATAGTGCACAGCTCCAGTCCTTGGCTGGTTTCTGTACTTTCCTTGGTTCGGCAGTCGCGGCAATTGCATCTGCCTTTCTCTTCATTCTTGAAACCTTCGTTTGTGATGAAAGAACCTGAAATGAGCATTCAGGGCAGTAGTAAACTTGTACACGCATGTGTAACAACTTCAATGTAACAACGTTGTGGGAATGCATCAACACGATAGAATCAATAGGGAATATCAGCAGCATCCAGTGAAGGGCAGGAGGGATTAGATAAGGCGATAAGTAATTAATTGCAGATTTACAATATTGCCACAACTCGATACTGAAATCCACAAGTAATTCCTTACAAACCCTCTTTCTGAGCCCTGATGTTCCCAGTAAGCAATGCCACCACTTCATAACTATCACCGAACAGTGGTGACAAGAATCTACAGCATGTTCTCCAAGAGTACTCTCTCTTTTCCACTCAGGTTCACCCTATCTGTGTAAATCATATATTTCACCTGGGTATTCCTGTTATCTAAAAGGGCAATATTCTTTCTAGATCATAGCAACTGTCCGGATCTATTCCGA
This sequence comes from Stipa capillata, assembly GCA_019208055.1. NCBI lineage: Eukaryota > Viridiplantae > Streptophyta > Magnoliopsida > Poales > Poaceae > Stipa > Stipa capillata. The sequence goes on from JAGXJF010003318.1 coordinate 542,303, forward strand.
AGAGGTTTGCTGTTCTGTTGAACCAACCAAAGCAATATTTTGTCTAGGTCACATGGATTTCTCACTTATACATGACTTGATGAGAAATCAAAAGAGTCATTAAGTCTAGTGATATTTCTAAGAGCCAAGTGAAGCAAACATAAAGTGTCTGGCAACATTAAGCTAAAATGGGACAGATAGTGTGCAGAACTTTGAAATGACAGAACGATAATGCGGAAAAGAATTTCTGGGCCAGGTCAGTTTTTTGTGCCAAATCTGGAATAAAATCCGCAATGTGGAAAAGAACTTCAGAAGTACGATGATAATGCCCTGTTCTGAGCAATCCGAAGAGTAACGTTAGTGCGCACATACCTTGGAGTTCTCACAGGGCTCGATCTCCCGCAGCTCGAGCTTATGCTTCGGCCTTGGTGGCGGCGGAGACCACCTCCTCTCCTCACCAAGGAGCAGCGTCCTTTGCCCAAACCCCGCGTGCCGGCGAGGCCCAAACCGCCCGAAAAACTCCTGCCTGGCCCCAAACTCCTCGAATGGGATCGGTGGCGGCGCGTGCGGTGGCAGGTGCATCGGCATCCTCATAGCCGATGGCGGCGGCATGAAGTGAGCGCGCGCGAAGAACGGGTCGTAGCCGAACCCAACGTGGAGGCCACGGGCGAAGGCGAGGTCGCGCTCTATCTCCAGCTCGTGGCGCACCTCCTCCTCGATGAGCCGCCGTTCCACCTCTTCGCGAATGATCCGCTCTCGCCGCGCTGCGTCCCAATCGAACGACGGCGGCGGAAGCGGCGGGGCGCCGCGGAAAGGCCCTGCTGCGCGGGGGGACGGAGAGCGTCAGAGATTCACGCGCTCTATGGAGCGAGCTCGGAGACTATGTTCCGGGGGTGCATGCTTACCTCGCATGACCTGCGCCCCGAAGTGGCCTTCGCGGGGGTGGGAAAACCGTGCTGATGGGGAATCACCGGTGGCGGACGAGGAGGAGCGGCGGGGCCCGCGGTCGCCGGCGCGGAAGCGGAACTCCATGGGCTGCGGCGGCGGCAGGAACGGCGGGTTAGGATTTAGGGTTGCTAGGAAGCGAGTGATTGGTGCGGATTTTCGAGCGGCAGCGCACTGCAGAGTGCAGAGCAAAGCGCGGCTACTTCCCGGCGTGGCGTCCTGCCTCTGATTGGCGGCCGCGCACTGCAGCGTTGTTAGTTTGCGCAACTCCCGGATTTCGAAAAGGAAACGTTCCAAAGTGCCACCGTGTCTATTTTTACTGAGAATTGAGATCACAACTGTCCATCAATTCAATGAATTAGCCAGATGAATGCTATTTAGCGCCTGTTTGTGTTTCGTTGGTGGCCTCGACAACTTCCCAAGGAAAAAGTGTTGACTCATGCTTCGTACTTTCTTACTCGACGTTTTTTATTTTTTAAGGTTTTCGAGATGCTATTTTAAACATTATTTTGCAACTTTAGATTAAGATGTACCAGTAGAATTATAATATTATGGCATATTATTAATTAAAATATTAATGATGCAGTTTTATATAGCTAAACTCTGATCATTATTAATAAAAACTGTTGACTTTGCATGGTCTTCAAAGTTAAACTTTAATTGTTATTGAATGTTATGGGAGTGATGGTAACAAAAATATTTGGTTAGGACAAATCTAACTACGCCATTTGATGAATTTAATATAACACAACTAAATATTTAGAATTTTATCATTGTTCAAAAATTTCTAGTTTTACGGGTCAAAGTCAAACAAGGCCAAGTATTTGAAAATAGAGAGAATAGTTTTAAATATATTTGAAGTTTGACAATACCGATTTAACATCAAGCATAAAAGAATGGAGGTAGCGGTAGGCGTGAAGATGGATTATTTGATTAGAGATCTATGGGTGAATCAAAAGCAGGAGCTTGGTTCGCTGACAAAGATGTTGAATTGTTGGTTGGCTCTTAGTTTTCGAGTGCCTGGGCCTGGCCTTCTAGCCAGGACCAAGCAGACGGTTGCCAAGCGCAAGCTAGGCTGGCATCATCTCAACACTAAGGCCTTGATTGGTTCAGGGTCAAAGAGTGGGTTAGGACTTAAGCCACCAAACACTCTTGGGTTATGCAGGGTTAATCTAGCCCCGATTAAAGCCATTTAACCCCTTTAACCCACTAAGAAAAGTGAAATAACTTAACCAGCACGATCAACTCTCCTAACCCTCAAATCTGGCTAAACAGTAGTTTAGTTTAATCTAGTTAGTTGTCAAATTGATGAGAATGGCCCTAACAATGACCTACCTCCATCCTCATCAAGTGAAGAAACTCCGAAAGGACCAATGACACGAGCAAGGACTCGACAAATCGCTCAACAGGTGAATCTTCTCCTTAAAGAATATTTCAACCATGATGAGAATTGGCTACTACCTAATGGTTTAACATTTTGTCTACTTAGGTTCAATGGAGAAGAATCGTTGAAGGGAAAGGAGGAGACCAAGAAAAATAAGAGATATGGACACAACTAGCTACATGTTGATCAATACAAAGAGGCATAAAAAATTGGTCTATGAAGATATTTCTTAGTAACTTGTTGGCTAAGGCAGTAAAATCTAGTTTGGATTTTTATAGCCGTACTGTAGCACCGGCCTAAAACTCCTATAAATAGGAGGGTACCTCCATATGTAATAGACAGAGTTTGAATATTCAGAAATAGAACTTTTGTTCCTTGTGTGTGAGAGAATTTCATCACCTAAAGGAAAGGAAGTTATCTGAGATTTGCTTCTCCGTTGTTCTTGCGGTTGCTTTGCGATTGCCTGAACGTGTTTGCTCCACGTTAGCGAGTAGACAAGGGCCGAAGCGTGTTGTTGGATGAATCGAGTGTCGTAGGCCGCCATAATCAAGACGGTGGTTGACGGTGTCATTCATCAGGCTTCACGAGCTAGTTATCCAGAATCCTACGATGTGAAGATCGGGACCCCAGCGGTTCGCATCACAAACATAAACTGAGGTTAAGCTAACCTTTCCGTGAAAGTGCAACTAGCCACTAAGTGTGATTTGGTAATTAATAATAATTCCTATGTAGTAATGACTTCCTTGAGTTAGATATAAGGTTATGGTCCATAGGTGATGCATGAAAGATATTAGATAGTTTTGTGGATTAATACCATCAATTTAAAGATATGCATCAAGACAAATAAAAAGATTAAGAGATGACCTAGATGAAGTTCAAGATATAACTCAAGATGGTCATGGATGATCTTGAAGCAATGAATTCAATGTATGGCTTCAAGAGACAAAGAAATTAGGTCAATAAGTGAACCTCTAGGAGTCAATATTGAGCTCATGGTGTGAGTCATGATTGACCATGATGAAACTCAATAAAATGTAAAGGTTGACCAATGTGAAGTCCAAGAAATGAATTCAAGATGGTCAACATATGAGTGTAAAGATAGTACCACTTGTCATAGTGTGATTAAGTGAACTCGGTAAGCGATTGTCTATTGCTTTATTTAAACTAACCCATTTTATATGTGTAAGAATGTGTGTGCGGGTTAGGTACCGTTCATAGATGCACATATAATGGATGATTTCTAAAAGCTCATGAGAGAATGACATCAAATGGTGATGGTCGTCAAGGTTGAGAAAAGCAACTCTAAAATAAATATCATAAAAATATATACTTAAAGCTTACGGTCCATCAAGTGAAGATGGACAAGTAAAGATGATTTCAAGAGAAAAGTTTCACATAAGAAATTATGGGGGAGCTAAATGACAGAATTTATTAAGTGATGGTGACCAAGGTGATTTCGCCTTGGAGCAAGGATGATGGACATCGTCGGGTTCAAGGTGGAATGTTCGAGAAAAATGTATGTCTAAACTAGATTTTTCTATTTTACCTATCTCAAGGAATTAGAGGGAGATCGGCTAGTATTATCAAGAAGAGCTATCGGACAAATAGCTTGATCATGTCACGTGTTTAGTGCTCAAACCATTGCATGTCGTCGTGTTTCCTTTGTGATGGAGGTGCTAGAACTTAGTGTTCTAACTTGTGTAAAATCTTGTAAATGAGACCTAGGGTTAGTGTTGTAAAGACCATCTTGTGTAAAATCTTGTAAATAAGATCAATGAGAATCATCGTGAAATAGAGTGTTTTCTCTCATCTTATTTCAGCACATATATGCATTAAAAGGACTCAAATAAAAAAATTCTAAAGTTTGACCCAAAATCAACCCAAATAAAATTTGTGAAACCAAATTCGCTAAAACTCCATTCCAATAATTTTTATAAGCCTTAAACACCTTAGAGAGGCTCTCTAAAAATTTTCAAAGTCATTTAAAATTAAAAGACATATTTAAATAAAAGGTTTTAAAAAATATTTTCAAATGGACAGAATTGTAATACTTTAATTAAGAAAAATTTCTCTTATTAAAATTTTAAGTGTGAATAAATTTACATTTATATCCATGATAGCGTCACCCACTGGTGGCGAGAGTATGACCTCCGGTGCGCCACCACCATTAATCAAGGTCTAGCATGAACACCACCGGAGCGCGTGTGGCAAACATAATCATCTTCTATCCGTTACCACCACGATAGATTTCGAGCGGAGAGAGCCAATCTGATCGCAACAGAGCTTCTGGCCAAGCTTGTCGCTGGATGCAATAGAGCAGCTCCCATTGCGCTGCCTCGTGGTATGATCTTAACCGCCAGATATAGTAATCAGGGTCGTCACTAAGAGGATGTCCGTAATGAACGCACAAGCATCCATCGAACACTGTCAACGCGAATGGAACAATCTCTAGGCCTGGCGGGGGCATCAACAAACCAAAAGTCTCATCGCAGACGTTGAAAGTGATGATGCAGCTGCCACCTCCCTGCTGGAGAAAGTGCAGACATCCATTGAAGAACACATGCAGCCGCCGTCGATGGGTAGTGCACGAGGGGGGCCGTTGAGCGGAGGGCCTCCAGTGAGCGGACACGTCGTCGAGCAAGAAACCTCACAACTTGTGACTCTGGATGCAGCAACTGCGTCGCCTTCGTGGAGGGAGAAAATTCGTACCACTTTATGTTCATTGGTAGCTGAAACTATAATCCAGGGCGTAGGACACGCTGTTTTTGCGCGTGTTGGGTAGGCTGCGCCGCCCACACATCCTGAACGGTGTCTTGGTGTCAGGAAGAGGCAAGAGCGCGCCGGTGCTCGGATTGCACACGTAGTGGCCATGGAAGGGCCAGAGGTGGAGCAGGACAAGGCCATGGCAAGGCTTGTTGGTGAGCACCTGAAGAGCGCTGCCGCGCTCTAGCTGTGGGAGAGGGAGGACGCCGGTCAGCTGCTGTACGGGACCGCGGTGCCGCCACGCGTGGAAGCAGCGCTGGGCTGTCGTGAAGAGGAGCCTGGGCGGCGTGCCTGCTGCCCGCTGGTTGGCTCGCTGGAGGTGGAGGTCGACGAAGGAGGCCGACGAGAGCGTGTCCGCCCACGAGCGCGATAGGCAGCGGGAGCGGCCGACGGACTTGGCTGGCAGCCAGGCGTAGATCTCGACGAGCATCTCCTCCGGTAACGGCGGCGGCGGCGAAGCGTGCTGGTTCTTGCTCCGCTTGGTCCTTGCACCAGCATGTCCCTCGGGTGTTTCATGTCGTCTCGCTTGTTGGGGTCTCTCTGGTCTGGCTATGATGCCTTTGCTGGTTTGCCCTGCCGCGCAACTTGGTAGACAAATAAATAGGCTACGATTACCGCATGGAAGTTGTGAGAACCCTAGCTTTTAGAGTTAGTCGTAAGAGGCGTGAGGTGAGAGTTCGTTCAACTCGCGCTGCTGAGTTGGCCTAACTCTACCGAGGATCGTCGTGAGCTACGTTGTGAGTTAGGTCGTGAGGGGGAGGAGTTGGTTGCGCATTCATGGCATACTCGTGAATTATTACATTCGTCATTCATACACATTGAATATAATAAACAATAAAACTTTATTGAATGATGAGTATTACAATGCCATAATACAATGATATGAGTACAAAGGAATGAATGAAGAAGAAAAGAAAATTACATTGCAATATTTCTACCTATACAAAATCTAACCAAATTCTTGAATCTTTAAGTCTTCGAAGTCCTCAAGCCAGAGATGAAGCACCGAGAGCCAAAGGGGGGAACCTTCGGAAATGTTGGCGGTCATCCGAGGTCGTCGAGTATAGAGACTCGAGACCGTTGGAGTCACGCCGTTGCTGTAGGAGGCAAAGATTTCTGAAATCGGTATTTTAAAAATAAAGTTGGTCTTATCGGCACAGTTCCACCGACATCCGCAGGTTTAGTTGCGGGGGCAAAATAGTGCCGATGACCTAACTAATTTTCTAGTTTTGGAAATAGTTTGAAAAATAATGTTGTTTTTGAAAATGTCCGAGGGCCACGTGGCTAAGACCCTCATCGGACAAAATCTAATATTTTAGTATTAGGGAGAAAAGAGATGAGAAATGGAAATAATTTTATTTTTCCTAATCTAAATTGCCTCCATGATTTTTTTTGAAAACAAATTATTTTATCAAGCAAAAGATTGAGGTAAGGCAGCCACTCCATGAAATTATCCAACCATTTCATCTCAAGCTGAGCAAGGTCACATTCCTTGAATCGTAAGGCAGTGGATTCCTTCAGCAGTTCAAAACCAGCCAACAAGTTCACGTTGCATAGTAGCAAGTGAAACATCTGCAGCCCACAACTATTGACCCAAGTCAAAGCTTAGCTCTCAAGACAACCAGCAAATATCAGCTGAGACATATCCACTCAACCGACTAAGGCAACCGAGGTGGTAAGATAGCTCCACCGAAAAGCTTTAGAGAGGCTCAGTTAGAGCAGTTGTAAGGCAGCCGTGCAAACCAAATAGTAGCACAGTAATCACCAAGGCCACCACCCTCTCAGGAAGTAGAGAGCAGCAAAAGAGTAATAGCATGGCAGCCGTTTAGGAGGAGCAAGGGGAGTCGAAGTAAGGTAGAAGTCCACCAGGGCGTTTAGGAGTGAAGCTCCAGGAAACCGAGGCCACCAAGAAGAGGAAGAAGGCTATCAAGGAAGGGCAGCAGGCCATCAACACACCAAGGAGGGGCAAGACCAAGGACCCAGAAGCGAAGTTCTACCTTGTCCAGACTAGAACAAGGTAGACTGATCCATCTACAATTATTATAGCCTTACACGCATATAGCTGAAAGTTGCATAGGATTTTAGCATGGTAAAGGGACTCTCAGAACCTAATCTTCATCACAGGAACTTTTTATAGAAGTCTTGGGTAGCATCTGTTCTTATCAATCGACACCACACAATTCTTAAATAAAAAGACCTCAGATTTTAGATCCATCATAGGGTTTTAAGGCAACTGTGTAGTATATCTGTTCTTATCCAAATTATACCTTTCTCTAACCCAATTCCAAAGAGACAACTTATCTCAGAAAAATGAGCTGAGATCAATTTAGCATCTGTTCCATTGATTTAAATAAACTAATGCACATGAGGAGTGATAGCCAATAGTTGCATAAACTGAAACCATCAAGTTGCAGAATCTATCCATAGCACTCTGAGCAGACATTCATGTATACATATATTACTATCACCCCAATGAAACCAAGCTTACCAACTTCAGTTAAGAAGTACCTCAGATCTTAACATCAGCCTTAGTTAATTAAGATTAAGTATAACTTTTGCTATCTGATTTGACAATATATATATATATATATATATTAAGGCAACCAATCAGGTAACAACTATTCTTATCAAATCGACCAATTAAATGTTCCAATACTAAATCTTAGCATGTTTAGCAAAAGGACCAGATGGTAGTATCAGTCCTTATCAGTTTTCTAAAGAAAAATAGAGGCTTAATCATATTTGGGGAAAAATAGAAAGCAACTGAGATTGAGAGTAGCATCTGCTCTTCAGTTTGAGAAACTGATATGGGTATACGCTCAATAGAGAAACCAAAGATAATTAAGATCACTTAAGCATCTGTTCGTATCAGTCATGTTAGCAAGCATTTAAATACCAAATCAATATGAACCTAGCTAATGGTCAAGTGAGTATCTGCTCTTATCCTTATACCTATCTCAATTCTTTCTCAAGTTCGTCTCAGATAAGAACATTACAATAGAAAACAAGCTAGCTTAAATATAAAATCTGTTTTCTCAGTTCTTTAAACTGACAAGGATATGTAGGTACACATCTAGAAAATAGAGGCATGCTAAGTGCAAGGATAATCTCTATTCTGTTAGTTCAAGTGGGATACACATGAAGATTTCTTTCTTAATGGGCAAATGGGCTAAAGCTCAGGGGCCACAAATAAATCATTATAATATCACTCATGTCATATCACCAAATCGTCTAGATCAAGGGTACCATAATGTCAGCATACAGACATATCAGATTAGTGCCCAACCAGTATACCTAAATCATCAACTTAGGGAATTCAGTATTCCAAACAAAGCTATAAGCATATTCATCTAAGCATAATTTACTAATGATTCATGAGCAAGTGGCAACAAGATGTAGATGGTTGTCAATAACTTTTATTAGTAGCTAAACCAAAGCCCAATTTAGCATTCCTATAACATACCCCTGTTAGTAAATTAGTAATTCGAAAAGCTCAACCAACAGTATAGCCTTAACCATTTCAGTAGCAAAAAAATGTCATTAGTACCACTGATAGAGGACTAGTGTAACATGAGAGCTCTTAATCTCTTGACAAATGAGGGCAGGGTTCATGTTAAAGGGAATAATTCATATTCTTAGTTTAGTAACCTTAATCTCGCATGTCTTAAGCAAGTATCCAGATTAAGAGAGCAGCAGTACACATATACAAGGTTTTAGTTAAAAAATTCGAACAGATGATTGTGTTATCAATTTAGAGATGTAGAGCTTGAACCCTCACATACTTAATAACCTAATAGTACATCAGTGGCTTTAGCAATTCAATTAAGGTACCCGTATCAGCATATGCACTTCATATCAAGGTTTAATCATTCAATTGCTAGTATAAATGCATATAGCAAACCAAGAATCCAATGAAAAATCACACAGAACCAAAGCACAAGGATGTTCACTAGCAACTAGGGAGTTTGTAAACCCAGCCTAGCATTCGGTTTAATTGGGGAAAAATTCGGTACGAACCCTAAATCAAATTGAGGGAAAATTAGGGATAAGAAGAGAGGGGCTTGAGGAGCACTTACCCGCTGAAGGAGGTCGGCGACCGAGCACCCCGGCTCGCCACCGGCGGGAGGCGGGCCGACGGAGCCCCGGTAAGGGAGCTGCGACGCCGGCCGCAGCCGTCCCGGGCGGCGGCCAAGGCGTACGGCGAGTCGGCGACGCGGCATCCAGGAGGCGGCAATCGGGCGGAGGCCAGCGGGGCTGAACCGAGCCCTAGGCCGGAAGCTAGGGGGGCCGGCACCGAACGAATGACCGGGACGGTACCGGCGAAGTGGCGGCATGAAGAGCCACGGAGCGGCACGCGCCTGGAGGGGGGGCGAGCTCGAGAGAAACCACGGGGAGCGCCGGGGGAGGTAGTAGCGCTAGGAAGCATCGGTGGCGCCGGGCGGAATGGCGCCGAGAAGGAGAACAACCGGTGGTGGCAGAGCAAAGATGAGAGGATTTGGGGATTTTAGATGGAAAAAGGAAAGAGGGAGAGAGAGAGGGCCGGTCGGGGGTGATGGAATTGAAGAGGTGAATTTGGAGAGCCGGTTGGAGAGCAAAGAAAAATAGGGGAGCAAATTGGAGAACTCTTCACATAGAGCTTTGAAGGAAAAATTAGGGAGTTCTTGAAAATTTCTGTTAAGGACCCGAAATTCTTTTAGTACTGCAATCCAGGTTATTCTTTTTCTTTTCCTTTGAGCAGAGAATAAAGTTGAAAGGAATTATTTTATCGCTTAAGAATGGAAGTAGAAGATGAGAGTAGAGGTATATATGTGCGCTGAACAATAATTTAAAGATTAAGACAATTACCTAAGTTCGAGCGAGATTTCTAAGTTCAATCATAACTAAAATGATAAGTTGTCCTAATTAAGTTAAGGACATTCGTGCCCTATCAAAAAAGGAAGTTAAATCTTAGGTTAAACTTTTAAAGAAATTAGGTTCTAAAGTCATGTTAACTTAAAATTAAAACCAACATAAGCCGTAAGGATAACTAAAACCTGATTGTCATTCTAAACAAACCTAAACCCATGTTAAAGTGTTTAAAGGAATTATGGTTAAGATTTCATTGAGGTATTCGGATAAGCAGACATTCTCTCATGCATGTAGTGTCATGTCATTGCATTTATATCTGGAATTCTTTTGGATTAGTCCTTATCGGACTTTATTACTTTCTTGACAGAAGTCAGAGTTCCACAAGTAAACCCTTCGGACTCCATTTCAAACCCGCTACCAGGCAAGTCCAGTTTCTTGTTCATGTCCGTTGAGAATGTCCTTCGATTTCCCCCTTGTCTACAACCTGCACAAAATCTATTTTCTAAGAGATGAATCAACTGTTGTTTTGTTTTGGATCGCCGGTTTTTGGGCGATGGCATGGTGGGTGATGAAATCCTGGAAAGGGTGCGGGTAGCACATTGGAAGGTGGATTTCATCACACGGGAACGTTTCATCTAAGGTTAATGCAACCAATGATCAAATGTGCTTAAGGGCCGTAGCGAACACGCTTACCACATACCCTGTATGGGCGGGGCTGAGCCAAAGTACCTTTGCCCTAGGTTCATACTCTCCTGGGAACGCAAGACCTCGGTAGTGGGATCGGCTACCGGAAAGGTGGTTTGGCCATAGGGCTACCCACAGTTGTTGATGTGGTTCGGCCATAGGGCTGCCCACAATGTATTCAAGTGGTATTAGCCGCCGGGCTAGCCACAACTTATTGAGCAAGTGGTATTAGTCGCTGGACTAGCCACGTCTTATTTGAAAAGGTGGTATTGACCGTTGGGTTAGCCACAAATGGATTTTGGACCGGTAGTCCTATACGGACTACGACGTGGAGTATGGCCGAGCGGGCGGCGAAACGGCTCTGTGATCATGGGTACGTGATCTGAGATTAGCTACCTCGGGTACATATTTATGATCGTTTGTGGGTACAGTTGCGCACCTCTGCAGAGTGTAAAGAATTGTGGCATTGTCACTCCGTGTTCCCGGTTGGAACTGCGAACCCGGCAAGAAAGGGATTCATCGGGAATCCTAGCAGCTTGTGAGACATGAGATCATTAGTCTCTTTAATTAAAACTTGACTCTCTTACCTTCTCTAGCTGCATTGCTTTTGGAGAACGTTGCCGTTCTCAGTAGATAGTGCATCAAACACCTCTTTGCTATTCCTGGACTTGTTGAGTACCTTCTGTACTCATCCCTCTATCTAATTCCCTTGAGTAGGCTGTGAGCCGACGACGGAGGAGGAGGTGGTCTACGTCAAGATCGACGACGAAGTTTCCGAAGAGCAAGCAACGCCAAAGGAGGACGAAGGCGTCAACTAGTATGTCGAGTTCCACGACGAGATCAACACCGAGTAGTTAGTAGGTCGAGTGAGTCGAGAGTAGTAGTGAAGACTTTTGCTGTAGCCAAACGATAACGGTTTTAAATTCCCCGTACTTTTGGGAATATGTTGTAAGATTGTCTGTTGTATTGCGAGTTTGTAAATTAGGTTGTAATAAATGGACCACTGCAATGCTTCTGTCGTGCTACTCTGTGAGATATGTACAGTCGAGAAGGCACTTCGTCTGTGCGTATCGCCGCAGAAGTCGGATTAAATGTAAGCTGAATCGGTTACGTACTACGGAGTCGAAGAACATTTTGGGGCAGGAACAAGCCGAACCATAATGTACCTCGGGGCAGGCACCGAACTCTGTATGAAAACATTTTGAATAGAGGGAAATGATCATTTGCGAAAATAGAAGCACGCGCTGGGCCAGACTTTTCTCAAGATCTAACGACTGGCCAGTTATTCCTGGGAAGAACCAATCTCTGATACAAGTACAACTCTCGTTTTATTAGCTTTAGTGTCTCGTACCAGGCCGAAGAAAAGCATTCACCCACTCACTAAAGCAGCACTGAAACTTGTGCAGAGCTACTTCGTGTCGTGCTCTTACCAAACATATACAGTACTACCCTGCTTATGTGATACTGTACTGAATTTGCACAACATTTATGTCATACTGATCTTGCCCTTGCGTTTCGGTTTGACAGGCTGTTGACCACAGATGCGAACCAAACAAACAACCTGCAAATAGACTGTTCGAGTTGTTCCAAAACTGAAGCATCTGATAAATCTGCTCAGGCACACAAGCAATTGTTTGTCAAATGAGCACAAATGCACAACACAGGCACTAAGTATATTCATCTCCACTCAAACTACAGTTAGGTTACATCCGATGGCACCAAATCATCACAACCGGAAAAAAGACAAGACTGATTGGTTAAAGACAGCAACAATATGAAGAATGACATTCTCCCCTCGCCGAGGTGGGTGGTACCTGCTGGGTGTATCAACAATTCAACATACCGTTGATATCTACAGTGGCATTTCTTTACCATGCGTGTTAAGCCAATTGCGACCTCACATCGGGATTCATGAGTCATTCTTGAGCATACAGGTTTAGTGGGCTAAGACATCATGAGCCATTCTCCTCGGCCACACTGATCATAGAAGTACAGGTTAATGCGCCAAAAAGGAAGATCGTCAACAAAGAAATATAATAGCAACAACACTAGAGGTGACTCACCGAACCTCGGACTGCTCTGTGTCACCAGATGATTGTTCTCCAGCACTGGCATTCTTGTCCTGATTAATTGGCTTCTTGAACTGCACTAGGATCATCGTCATGTTGTCGCATCCTTCTCCGCCTAAGGTTGATGGAGCCAGGCATCTATCAAGCACTCTTTCACATACTGCAGAAAGGCTGCTCTCCTGTGTTTTGTTTCATCACTTAAGTATTGCCGAACACTATGAAATGAAATCCATAGAAATTTAGCATTACAAAATAACTTGTTACTCACTGTGTTTATGTGTTCATGGATGAAATCGACCAGCTGTTGGCTAGACATGCAGTCCCTATTTATCATCAGAGTATATGGTTGTTACTTCTAATGAAAGCAATTGTCCAGTTGAGAGCATAACTTACGTAAAGTAGGAAATTAGGCTCATAGAATCGCAGCTTTGCTGAATGTTTGAATCAGATGAACTAAATAAAACAAATGCAATATGGAAGAGAGGGATTTACCAAATGCCATCACATGCTAAAACAAGAAAGTCATCATCATCACAAAGCTCCACCTACAAAAGACTCAATTACATGAACTACCAGCAATGAGGAAATGATAGCCCATATACATAGATGGCTACAGTTAGCTAGAGGACTTCAAAGCAATGGTAGAAGTTGAAGTGCTTACATGGTTTATGTCAGGGTTTGCAGTCAACATTTGCTTATCAGGAGACAAGAACTTGTTCTGTTTAAATTCCGTATCTCCTACAAAAGTATTGGATATGTAAGGAATCATCTGAGGTGCAAGGCATGAAGAAAATAGCGACTAAAATGCATACCAATTGCTCTTGACAAGTTTATAGTCCCATTTACTCGCCCCATTTGGATGTAACCCCCTGCTTTTAGTATTCTTTCTCTCTCTGCTTCAAGCTCCGGCTTGTGGTCTCTTGATAAATTGTATGCCTATATTATAGACGGAACCAGAAAAATGAGATACCATGCACATATCATCATGTCTAAACATAATACAAGGACAAGAACAACAGACCTGGCCGTTTCTTGAGATAACACAGCGGGAATCACCAGCATTTGCCACAACAAGTTGGCTATTTCTTACTATTGCAACACAGGCTGTACTCCCACAGGTTGGCCCAGTAAAATCAGAGTGTGGTCCCTGGTAAAATTACCCTGTAAGACTGCCTGAGTGGCCCAAATTTTGAACTGTAACACTACAAAACTCCCAACTTTGAATTTTTACTGCATAACATTACTGCCCGCACAACAGCAGAGAGAGCCTAGTTCAGGAAATTTAGATCTTCATCATTATTGGTAGCAAAAACTCCAACTTTGGATTTTAGTAGTTTAACAGTTCAAATTATCTTCTTATGCTAGCACTTCTTTTGCAACTTGAACAATTAGTGAAGGTAGTACAAGGGAAATAAAAAGCTTGAAATGATAAATCAGTCAGGACTTCAAGAAACAAATTTTAGAACTATACCAAATTGATAAGCAATGCAGATTACATGTTCTCATATTTTAGGAAAAGGAGTAACTGATCATGTAATTCATGCCAGTTGCAAAAGCACCTCCTCAAAAGCCCAATCATCATGTTGATCATTCGAATCACTGCCTTTTGGAGACCAGATTAAGCCTTCTATCATGCCAGTAAACTGGTTTATCTTATCTCCTAGTGCCTGTAGTTCCCGCCAGCCCCTTTGACCACGCATCATCTCGTCCATTCTGAACCAATGTGATCATAATTACTGTTAATATCATCTTGCAAAGGATACTGTCAGCAGAGAATAAGTGGAGAAGCCTTCAAGTTGGCTATCAAAATGTTTGCAATACCTGAAGAAAGCTCTATGGACAGCAGCCCCCAGGTCACCAACTGAATAGGCTTCACTTTTGACAACTTCTCTGTGCAGATATTTTGCACAGAATTTGGCAACCACTTTTCCTGAAAAGTAAGTAATATGATGATGTAAACAACCCACTTTCGCATGATGTGGAAAATATCGTGGACAACGAAAAGGCACTGTTCTTTGGAAGTAGCCTTACCTCCATGTCCATCAAAAACACCAAAGAATGATGTATCCTTGTCGACATCTAAAAAAGCTGAATGCTGGAAATTGCACACAGGTTAGAGATTGATGATGACATGTTATTACTATTATGCTAAAGCACCAAAGTCACCAAGTATAAATTATTGTTTTTCCTGTAATGATATTGATCATGGTCTATCATGATGATTATATTTTGACTAGTCAGTTGGTTCCAGCACAGGCTATCTTTCTATGGCAGGACCACCACCTTTTCATTAAAAAGAGTTTCAAATTATTTACAAACGGCCCTGTTTTAAGGCGAACAAGGCCAGGAAACTGTGAGCACAAAAGGGGGCTACTGCATGGGGGGTGGCTACCACGCATAGGCTATATTTCAGTATAATGCGAAACAACTTATATGATGCACTATCAATCTAGCATCTGGAGTAGAAGTCCTGGTTAAGTCAACAAAAGTACACTTGATCAGTTTTTGATTGGCTACCACAACACCAGGCTTAGTTAGCATGAAGAAAAACCAAATATCATCACTCCAACTCATGATTTCGCTACTTTTAAAAGTTCAGCAAAACAAAAGGTGGGAATTAGGAAGCATTCACTCCTTTTGGGCAAAAACTCAACAGACATAAGACACCACTTCTCTCATGTGCACAGCTTTGCTGACTATAGCTGCTATCACCAAATAAGCGCTCAGCTATCTACACTTACCGTGTGAATATTAGGACACCTTATTTCCATAATTTCGGAACTCTCTGGAAGTTTTCAATAAGCAACATCGAGTAAAGATGAATAGAAACTCACAGCATCTTCCATAGTTGCACGCCACCCTTGCATAGATGAAAGTCCAAATTTAAGTTTATCATTTTCCCCATTTTCCGATAGCTTCTCAGTTTTGGGAGTACTAAGGTAAACTCCCATTTTTATGGATGTACCTGATAACAGAAATGTCAATAGGAAAAGAATCTACTGCTTACTAACAAGCTTCTGGAGCTTTTAAAGAATGAAAAGATACCAGGTCCAGAAATTAGTAAGACTGAAACAACAGATTATACAAGTAAGTTCAGCAACTCCTGCACCAATGGAAGATCACGCAGTAAAGAACTTTAAGAAATAAATCCAGAAACAGATTGTCAGCACAAGCATGCAAAATTCAGGGAAGAACAGCTTTTCTTTTGTTTTCCAACCTTGCCAATTCAATATATGTATATATATTTTTCTAATCTTTGCCTATAATTTGCACATCACAAGCCTTTGATACGGATAATCCTATGATGCTCTTCCAATCACAAAAGGGAAGTGCAAAGCATTTACCCGATAACAAAACTAGCCCAATCACATAGAAATATATAATCATGGGGCTTAAGCTAACAACCATCATATCTGGTCAATAAACAATGAACCAGCATAAAAAGATAAAAGTGTTTTAAATGTAATTTACACCAAAAAGAAAAGAAAAGAAGAAGCTCAAATTCCATCCTATTACAGTCAACCACAGGTTCTCTTTCGGAGTTGCGCCATTGAAGCGAAATAACTACACAACATCCTGTCCTTCTTTTCTCGATCTGCTCAAGCTTCACCAGGCAGCAAATTCCTAAACAACTAACCGAGCTACAGATTAAGTGAGGAAAGCTCCATTTGTCGCTTGAACTAGCCAAAAACAGCAGTACACTTCCTGCAAAAGCTAAATTAAGCTGCACAACTATAACCCAGCAGAATTCCTCCAATAATAACCCCCGAAATACTCAAACCAAAGGTACGCGACCCAACCGGGTGGTGGGATCTAAGCTTGGTAGGCAATCCGAAAGACTGCAGCAACGAAACAGCAAGGGATCAGCTACACCGGAGCCTGTACCTTCGTGCTTGACCAGATGCCGAGAGCGGAGGCTGCGAGATCCGGAAGGAGGCGGGCTCGGATTGGGGGGTACGGGAGCTGAGGATTCGATGGGGATCGCGGCGGGGACCTGCGAACTGCGATCGCTGAGAGCGGAGTGAGGGACGAAGGGCGGATTGGGAGTGTGCTCAAGTGCTGATGCGAACCCTGGTAGGTCTCTGGAGGCTGCTGAGATTGCGAGTGGTGGAGAGGTGGACCTGTCGGCGGAGCTCGCGGCTTGCGGCAGGGGAAGTTGTATTCGGTATTCACGCCGCGGTTTTGTTTTTTGGCTTTGGAATTTTCTTTCGGGGCGCTTTCTGCTCTTCTTTTATCCCATCACTTGACGTTGCTGTGCGCGCAGAAGCTGGATTACGACTTCGATCTGGGTGTGGTTCCCCGTCACTTTGCACAACTTTTCATGGGAACAACCAAGGTTATGTCTTTTGCTCTGCTTGCTTCGAGCATTGTTTAGTTGAGTCGTGACTTATTCAAAAATAATAGTGAACTAGCTATAGTAAAAAAGCTACTGTAGAGCTGTATAGGTGGCTTGGTAAATTAATTAGAAATGTATAAAATATTTGTAAGATTCTGAGAGCATATATGTATACTAACTGAATGTTAATCACTAACTTTTGTACTAATATAGTTATAAATAATCGATTATCAGGCTGAATTAGCATAAATGACCGATTTTTGAGATCTACGGTGAAATGGTGTTTTTGGCGATGATTGACGTGAGTGACCTATTTTCAATCGAAAGGGGAAGAAGACCCAAATGAAAGAGATTTCCCTTATCATCTCAACTGGATCGATTAAACTCATAGCAAATGGTTAACATCATCATCTAGTGAATGCATCGCCATATAGTTCCCAGAGATGAAAGGATGCAAGGTTCAGCTTTGTCAATATGTTGATGCAAAATTTCAGATCTGTCAACTCGTGTTCAAATCTATGGTTAAAAAATCAATCATTTTCATTCACTTTGTTTGGCTCCCATGAACTGATGAGTATATAATTGGATAATTAAAATTGGATTCTAAAAATAGAGATATTTGGCTGCCACAAGAATTGGAATTATAAATTCTAACCCTAATTCCAAGGGATGAGAATATAACTAAACCAATTTTTTTACTATGAGTAAAGAATCAAATGGATTTTGTGATTGTGAGACCCACCTACACGCCTAGACCTGTCAAAATGCATTAAGTTGCACCTTCGAATATTGACTTATCTCCAACAAGTTTCAGTTGGTTCTATAAAAAAAATTACAGTGTGAACACAAAGTTGAAATTCTAAATACCAGAGTTTTAGGACAGCTACATCCACAGGCATGTAGGACCCACCTAATCTCTTGACGCCACGAATATGGACGAAGTTGCTCCTCTATGCACCAAGTCACCCCAAAAATTTCAGATGATTTGGTGAAAAATTTATGGCGTGAACACGAGGTTGGACTTTAAAATAGTGAACTTTTATAAAACTTGCATCTACAAACCCATGGGACCCACCTGCACACTTTTGTCCGCCAATATGCACAAAGTAGCTCTTCTGCACGTGAATAGTGTTCACCACCTTTCAGTTGATTTTGAAAAAATTTTATAATGTGAATACGAGGTTAAAATTCTAAATACTGAAGTTTTACAAAATGAAAAACTCTACTTTCCATGTCACCTAAACATAAAAATTTCAACTAAAATCTTATAGAAACAAACTAAAATTCTATAAAAATAGGATTTAGAATCTAATTGAATAAATTGAATTCAATTTCTAGAGCCAAATAATGTGTTCATGTAGACAGAAACGAACTATAATCCGTACACAAGAGAAAGCAATTCCGCCCAATCTGCCACGATCTTTATCGATCTGATCACAGTTTTTTTAGATCATGTCCCATATGGGTCCGTAAACATTGCAATTCGTAGACTGCTACTGTCGACGAGTAAACGTCTCTAGCGGTGGTCCGGATGGACCCCCTTGTTGGTTCGGCCGGGGGCGATATAGAGTTTTTCTTATGAGCCGGTGGTGGCGTTTCAAGGATGAGGGTGGTTATGATGCTTGATACCGGAGACACAGGGATTTTTCCAGGTTCAGGCCACCCGGAGGTGTAATACCCTACGTCCTGCTTGTTTTTGTATATATGTGTGTATATGGCAAATATGATCAGTTACAGAGGTGCGCACTGTTCTTCTTCTAGCTCTAGCCCGGAGGAAGAACGGTGCTTCTTTGATAAGGAGTAAACCTAGAGAGATCCAACCTAGGAAAATCAGCCAACCCTTTGCATGGACCAGGCTCTCCCCTTATATACTCGGGGGAATACCACATAGGTCGGCAAAGGAGAATCATGAGCTATACTTGTTCTGTAGATGACGTGGGCGCTACTGGAAGCGCCCACACCTTCATTTAATGCCCACTTGGGACTTTCGGCCGGGCCGTCGCCTCGCGGTGTGTCGGAGCATGGGCTCTGACACCTTTGCCTTCGGCGGGCCCCGCGGACGGAGACTTACGGGGTTTCTTCTGACTGGGTTGGTAAGACGTCCTCTCGCGGGCCCCATAGGTCAGCCTCTCATGCCGCGCAATTAACCGCGCGGCGGCGTCCCCCATGGGGTAAAAAGGGTTGACAGCGACAGGGCGTGCGAGGCGGCGCGCTTGGTCGGTCAAAGAATCTGTCAGCCCGGGCCCACCCCTCAGATGAGAGACGAGGATAGCTCACAAGAGCTTATCGCCTGCACCGGTGGACCCGGCTGATCGGCATCATGCCCTCACAGGGCTTTGGTTCCCCGTCGGAATGACAGCATAATGCCTCCGCAGGGCGGAGTTGCTGGAGAAACTTGGCGCCGGGACGCCGTGCATGCGAGGGCCCCACCAGAGGACACGTCTCCCCGGGGCACTCGGTCCCAGCAGCAACCTCCTTCGCTAGGAGGGGCGGCCAGTTGTCTTATCCGCGCCTCTGAGCAACCACGGGCGCTCAGGGGAGCACCCGCTGGGGGGCCGCCGGGGGCATTAAAGGGGGAGCCCGAGGGAGAGCGCTCGGGGGGCGGACCCGAGCGCTCCCCTGGCCCCGCATCCGCCCAGATGCCGATGCGCTCGGGGATGGACCCAGAGCGGCCCTTTTGCCTTCTGGGACGCGAGCGCTCGGGGACGGACCCCGGTCCTCGACCAGCGAATGGCCGTGGATTCCGTGAGGCCAGATCCCTTCGGGTTTGTGGATGCAGCCTCTGGAGGAGACCCCTGATTCCTTGGGACTGGCCGCCGGGATCCGTACGACGATACGGGTGGGGCCCAAGGCCCCAGCGACCGGAGGGCCACGCGTCACCCTATGCGGTATCTGGTTGGCACCCGCTGGCGGTTTAGGGGTACCCTGGGCCCATTCCGCCGACAGTAGCCCCCGGCCTTATCTCCCAGCAACGGCCGAAGGGCTGCGACTGGGGATAAGGCCTTCCTTCTTGGGCCCAAGCAAAAGATGCCGGCCCATTCTGATGCGCCTGCGGAGGGGTGCTTTTAATGCGAGCCGCGCGCGGGAGCGGGGGAGCGACGCCAATCCGCACCGCGCCACCTGGCCGCGGCGCTTCGGGTTACGCCCGCGCGGGAAAAGCGCGCTGCTCCGACGGTTGCGTGCCCCGGATTCGCGCGACTGCAAATTCACTGCCAACGGCAGTAAACTGACAGTCCATCATTGTTTTGGAAACGTCTGCGGTTGATCTTCTGCGGTTTTCTTTTTGAAAAGAGAAAACCACTTCTCACTTTTGAACTTTTCGCCTCCTTGCGCAAACGCTCTGTCTCCCAAAGCACTTGCGCTTTCTTCGTCTTCTTCCTCCCTGCCGCCGCCATTTTCGCCTCCGAAAGCTTCTCTCGCCACCAATTCGCCACCATAATGACTCGCCGCAAGACCCGGCAGAGCGGCTCCCGACCCCGAGCTCGCCTAGCGTGCTCCAGAAGTCCCGCCTCCTCAAGAGGAGGCGATGGACAAGGTCCGGGGCATCGTGTGGTGCCGGAGGGCCGCGCCCGAAACCGACGGTGGTGCGAGCGAACGACGTACCCGCGCGAACCGCGGTCACCGCGAACGGAAGCGGTGATCTTCACGAGCGTCCGGGGGGCGGGACTTCTGCGCCATTCTCGTCGAATTCTTCATGGAGGTCCTCAGGGAGTATGGGGTCCACTTCTCCATCTCCCCCACTCTCGTGGTAGTAGCTGGACGATCTTCGCTCACCGCTGCGAGATCGTTCGGCGGGTGTGATGCCGTCGGTGGCGCGCCTTCGGCCATACTTCGTCCTCGACGTCGATCGGAGGACGCGGGGCTCCGGCCGAGCGGAGGTCCCGGCCAGCGCCAACACTTCCAGCTCCGGGAGGGAAGGAGGCCGATCCTTACATTCCGCAGAAGTTGCGGATGATAAATGGGCACGACTGGCGCCAGCTGTGGTGTCTACGTCAGCACACGACCCGGCGACGGAACTGCTGATCCCGGAGCGCCGGCGGAGCACACGAAGGCCTGGGAGTACATGGACCCGAGACGACAAGGAGCTGTTTTTGGCGGTGGCGCGCATCACACAACTTCAGGAGCTGGGGCTGACGGCCACCATGGTCGTCGGCGATTTACCTCCGACGTCCGGCTGGCGCGCTACGGAGAGCGCGCTGTGCGACCGCGTGGATGTACACCGGCGACGATGACTTCATGCGGACGGAGGTCGGCGCTGGCAAACCTGAACCCCGCCGTGGTGGCGATGTTGCTGAAGGTGCTGCTCGGGGA